>CM046881.1:250878952-251325893 GCA_025667525.1 Glebionis coronaria | reverse complement strand
TAACCTTCTGTGCTATAGATTACTCTCATCTACTAAAGCCTTAGCATATAGACATGACAAATTGTTGTTCGTCCTAATTCCATTAAGATTTACATTATAAATGTCGTTATGCCTAGGTGTTCTATAATCAATAAACTTCTCATCAGGTATCTTAAAGTCTTTGTTTAACACCAAGCATTCACTATCAGTGAAAAGAACCTTATTCTTGTTATCACACGCATGCGATACACTAAACAGATTATAATCAAGTTCTTTTACCAGAAATACGTTTTCAAAACGCAAATTATTGGTGATAAGAATGCCTTTGCCGTAAATTGTTCCATATCCTCCTCCAAAGTACACTTTGTCACCATCTTTAATGGGGGTAAAGTTAGTCAAATAATCTTCCTTCCCCGTCATGTGCCTAGAGCATCCACTATCCCAGTATCCATAATCATTTACCAGCTTTTGAATTCCCTGCACATAAAGAAAACAAATTAGTTTTCTTTGGGAACCCAAGCCTGAGCAGACTTGGATTCATTTGGTTGTTCAACAAGAACATATTTAGTCCTTATAACAACCCTTTGTTCATCCCTTTGAGGATTGAACACCCAGTTAACCCCAATTGGTTTAGTTATGACCTTTGAAATATAATGAAATCTGTTAAAGGTCATAGAAATCCCATCAGAATTAGGATTTTGGTCTTGTTTGGGTCTCCATATCAAACTAGATGAAGCTTTAGACCCCTTTCAATTTGGATGTAAATACTTGTTACTACCTGGTCTAACAGCGTTGAAAACATTCCTTTCAGCGTTAAAGTTTGTGACAACCGTGGTTTTGAGGTTCGTCAGTTAGTTTTATTTGTGCTAATCACGTGTCTTTACGTGTTTATGTGCTAATTGGTGTGTATAGATTGTGGTTTGGATATCGTTTCCGGTACGGGGTACCTTGTGAGTGAAACGATGTGTGATGATTTCATGTTCATGAGCTCACATGGTAGTGACTATGAAGTGAAATGGTGTTATTTAGTGGTTTTACGTATACGTATATGTATTATAGTAAATCGTATTTTTACGATTTATGGTTTAGCATTTTGAGGTCTCGGAAGCGGTATTTAGTCACGGGAGTAATTTTCGGGATGGTTTTAAGTCATTTAGGACTTAGTTATAAAGTTTATTTCAAAATTTGAGATTTTTTTAAACTTTATATTTTACGTCTTTTACGGTATTCGTGTAAAAACTGACTAGTTTTACGGTTTTGAGATTTTGGAGGCTTTAGGAGCTGAAATAAATTAAGTGAAATTAAGGTAATATTATTAATACAATTATTAATAATAAAAATAAAAAAACGAATTTTAAGGGGTGTTGGTCGGTTTTGGACGCAAGAAAAGGAAGAGAAAAAGGAAAAAAAAGGAAAGTTGGGTTTATATTTGGACTAGGATTCTTGTGTACACTATATAATGTTTTATACTAAACAAAAAAACGTAAATCCCTGGAGAAAAAGAATAAGTCGACGGTTTATGGCGAACTTTTAGGGTTCCATTGTTTTTTTTCATCTTCCATTAATCTTAAGGTAAAACCTTCATAACCCTTTTCAATTAAATTGTTTAAATGTTTTCTTTAATCATCGTATGATGGATTTAGGTTAGGGTTTAATTTAAAAATAGTATATTAATGTTATATTAATGATATTATGATTATTACATAAATTAGGGCTTGTAATTAGTGGGGTTAGGGGGAGGTTAATTTAATTAAACCCGTTTTTAAAAACCAGGCATAATTTTGAGTCAATTGTTTTGACCGTATCGGGAGTTCTACAAACTCTTATTTTGCGATCCAAGTATCCCTGAAAAGGTAATTGAAGTGGCTTTCCAATTCAAGAAACTAGAATTAAATTGGAGGCGGGAAGTGTGTCAAAAACAGGTTACAACAGTCGGAGGTCAAAACAGTTTTGAAGTCAGCCTGTTTTCTTTATAAGTTTTGGGTTGTTTGGGGTACTTAGGGTTGCATTGGGACATTCAAACGAACATGAGAGATGGTTTATATATTATAGTAAGTATCTGCATTGGGGTTAAGATGGTGGGTTAGGGTAAGACCCCCAAATCATAACAAACGTTTTGTATGTTTAAAATCAGTAAATCTGGAATGACAAAAGTATATATATATATATATATATATATATAGATATATATATATATATATATATATATCTATATATATATATATATATATATATATATATATATATATATATATATATATATATATATATATATATATATATATATATATATATATATATATATATATATATATATATATATATATATATATATATATATATATATATATATATATATATATATATATATATATATATATATATATATATATATATATATATATATATATATATATATATATATATATATCGGGGCCTTAACAATAGCTTTAAGGTTGGGGCAAATGGGAGGTGTTAGCTAACATATGTAAGGGCATAAATATTACCTTTACAGAGATCATGGGTATGTTTAAGTGGGCGTTTGGCTTATAGTTTGGAGACCTAAAACCGGGACTGTTTTGGGTAAAATGTTAACGGGACGGGTTATGAAGTATTATGAGTTAAGGGATTTATAGAAGGGTGTAATGAGATGCTTAGAGCATATATATATGAGGTATATATATGGGAGAAGCTTAGATGTCCATCATAGGTTGATGAGCCATTTTAGTGTTTGGTTCATGTTTTGATTATGTGGTTTTGGTTTGTTAGCTTTTTGCTAGTGCACGGATTTTTGGAGAAGCTCAATCAGCTGAGTTTCATAGTCCCATGTTTACTAATGTTTTTGACTTCCATATGGGATGGAAGAGACACTGTCTTGTTTATAAATTATGCTGTGAATGTTTTATGTTTGGTGATGGACTTGTGCTTACTTACATGATTAACTACTAGACGATTCTTGATTGTTTTTATGTTTTGACTTGGTACCAAGGGGACGATGACAAGGCGGGGCCTTGGGATTGGTTCATAGGTACATAGGCGCCTATGGGACCATGGTGTAACACCCCCAAATTTATACAACTCAATACAGCGGAAGACTAGTTGGTGTTACGGGATAGCACATTACTCACATCATAGACAACGCATAAAAATCGCGTCGTTTAATAATAAATCATTTCTATTCATAAATATTAAAGTTACATCGGTCCCAAGTCATTATATTTCATACAAAGTTTTACAAAGTATTTGAATGGAAAAATATTGTTTAAGTGCGGGCCATGAATTCTTGTCGTCTTCCCGAGAATTACCTTCAAGTACCTGAGATAAAACATGTTAAAAGAAATGGTCAGCGATAACGTCGAGTGAATTCATAGAGTTTCATAAAATCCATCAATATAATATATATCAGTATAAAATTATTACTGAAAATCATTTTGTACAAATCATTTTAATAGGCCATAAAATAGCCAAAGTCATTTTATACAAATCCTTATCGAAAATCATAATATAGGCATTTGCCTTAAAAATCATTATACGAGCCAATGTCGTAAAAAAAACAATCATACAATACGTCTTATGACGTTGTATGAAAATAAAAACCGTTATATGAATATGGTTATGAAAACCAAAACACGAACATAATATCAATAGTATGATCCTGTATTGCTAGTCAGGCAATACATTGTAATTCGGTGCGTCTATTAGTATTTCGGTGATTGGATTATTATAAGCCGCATGACATTGTTACCTTACTAAACCAACAACGGGTAGCTAACCCGATACCAATTTTGCCCATCTAAAGTAGCGTGTCGTCACAAAGGTCACGCTATGGAAATCTTCTCATACATAAATTCGCTTACCAATCAATGTGGCACGACGGGGATCAACCGTCAAGGCGCGAACTGGGGTGATCGTCCCCAAATAGTACTATTAAATGCATAAGCGTCTACCAAATCCCGGTAGTTCACAATTCATGCTAATGGGACTTTTAGTGACATAACCTAACTTTAATAATCCATTTTTATTTCATCTTTCGGGTCCTTTAATCATTCATAGGGTCATACAATCGGGTCATTCAATCATTCGGGTCCAAATCAATAAACAAGCAATCGAGACAAATGGTGTCCTATTTTTATAAAAACTAACATGTTATCTCCCTCGCGGGTTTATAAAACATTTATAAAAACATTTAAAAGTGTGCGAGGCTATGAACTCACGTTGATGTGGGAAGGCGGGTTATCGGCAATTCGGACGTACGGTACGTGCTTCAATCACGGAAACCTAGACAAATAATAATCGGTCTTAGACGTTTGTCCAATGACTTTATAAAAATACCAATTATGTATACATATGATGATTATATATATATGATGATCAAGTGGGTTTACATATTCTCATTTACTCATTTTTGTGTTATGTGTCGATAACTTTTATACTAGTTTTCTCGTTTTACCTATTTACGTGTTTTAGGTCCAATAGGCCTATTATAAGTACTTTAACTTGTTTTAATACCTTTTATACCTATATTATCAGTACTTAAACTTTACAAGTTGGGCCCAAATGGGTTAAGCCCAATAATAAGTTTATAAGTGTTTTAGTCCATTTTTGTTGTATTGTTAGTCCAATAACGTTAATTTAGTCCGTTAACGTCCGTATGTCCTATAGTTCGGGTTTTATCGGTTTTTACTTGTTATACATGTTTATATATCAGTATATAAGTTTTATAAAGTTTACATTAGACGGGTCCAACCATCTAAGTTTTATTTAACAAAAACGTTAATTTTACGGCGATAGCCGAAAAAGTCGTAAAAATCAAGTTTATAGTTTTATAACTTATAAAACTTAACAAGTTACCATTTTTTATAAAAAAATGTCCACTTATTTAACCTTTTACATACTTATATAAATAAAATCCATAAGTTAGTGGGTTTTTATTTTACATTTTATACTATTAAATTTTGAGTGCTTATATAATAGTAATATACTTTAATTTCCAAAAATCTGATTTTTATCTTCACTTTCACCAAAACTGCCATATCTTGAGTTCTATATGGAGATAGAAGCTCAAATTTTTATCACATAAACTACATGATATGTGCGACATTTAACTCTTCTATAGCTACTGTTGAATCATCTTCTAAATATTTTCTAAAAATCGTCCAAAACAGTAACCTCAGATTTATACCCTAAACTTGTTTGATCATATCTCACTCATTACAATGATTCCATTGCATGGCCAACTCTCACATGTGTACAAGACCCATAGCTTACTGTAAATCCATTCTACTTTATCATTGTATCAGTTCATGACCTATTTCTTACTGTTTTATACAGCCAACAAATTTAACCAAGATTTTAACCTTGTTTCTTATGGTTTTTCACCTTTTTAATCATGTTTATCAACAACAAATCCCCACATAACATTTTTATCATCATATAATCATCATATACATATGCAATAGGAAATAAAATACATGTTTACAAAATCAAAATAACAAGAAGTTGAGGAGGACAATCTTATACCACCATGATGATGTAGGTTGTGATCAAAACATGGATTTTGATGGAGAAACTTGTGCTTAGCCAACACCATCTTCAAGACCATCAATCTTTATGATCACCTTGTGGAAAATCATCCCCAAGACACCATGAATACTCCTCCTTGGATGTTATAATCACCACCAATCTTCATCTCTTTTGAAGGAGATTAACATATGTAAGTTATAACAATAGTTTGTGGTTAAATTTGGATCAAATGGAGGTGTTTTTGGTGAAGTATAGACGAATTTAGAGAGAGAGGGAGGATTTTGGTGGTTTGCATGAGTGAAAATGAATTTAGAGAGAGACGGAGTTCGAAAACGTAAATACGTAATCCTAAGGTTTCCGGTTTAGTCGTAAAGGACGTTAAAATAAAATTGTAAGTCCTAATCTCTTATCGTAAATTTGTGAGTTTATGAACCAACACAAATTTAAAACTCCAAAATAATATTCACGGGTAAATTTATTTTCTGAAATGTCGGACTGTCACCAAAGACGGTGTATGTAAACGTAAACACGTAACGTAGAATCCTCCGGTTTAGACGTAGTCGATGCTACTTCAAGACGTAAATCCAAATTTCTTCCCAAAAATAAGTGAGTTCATAAAAATAATATTTTCAAATAAATATTGAGAATAAAATATTGACCACAAATTGACGGATTGTCACAGCATTTACCCCTAAACAGGATCTTTGTCCTCAAAGATCATCTTACCTTACTACTCGCTTCTTATAGAGTTAAAGCCATGTGGGTATTTCCTCCACATTCGGTCTTTTCTCACAAGTGTAATCCATTTCAATACGCGAGTTTCATCACACATAACTACGGGAATAAGATCAGGCTTAATGTTGACTTACTTTCTCTATCCATGATGTTCACGGGTTTTTCATGAATGCAACTTTTCGCCGATCTAAACTTTATTATGAAGAATTCAGATTCTCACTTGATAGATATTCCATCAAGTTCGATATACGAAACATAATTCACGCAGTCTTTGAAGTCCTAGGGTAGATCCAGCTTATATGCCTTTCAAACCAATCTTTTATATCATCTCAATGGTCCCATACAACGGGGACTTATATCCCATGATTTGTCAGATCATGAATTCATTTTTCCAAGGTTAAAAATTTTGGCATAACTTCGCTACCCATTTGGCACTTCAAGATCTACATTTCATATTCACATAACCTCTTGCCCACTACCGGCTATCAATAATAAGATCCTAATTTCAATAATCATTTCAGATCTCGCGGGTCGGGTATTTTGCAAGGATAGGTTCGCCATCATAGGAAACCTTAAACCTAAAAGACATGTCCAACTCACAATGGGTGTATGTCGGGTGTCTTCATCTCAACTCTTGCTTACAGATGCTCTAATATAGATCCTAACAAGATTCGATCTCAATTCTAACACGATGATTATCAAAGATAATCTCTCTAGAGGAAAACGATTATACGGTCTATTACCAAAGGTCAATCATTCAAACATAAAACAGCACTTATATTACCTTGTATCGTTACTTTACCTCGTCCCTTCGATTTGGGGTGGTACATAGTACTCTCATCAAGGTTCGTTCTCAATGATTTCTGAGAAAATCTCTAGAAATTCGATGCGAAGCGAGGATCTTGATATAGATGATCGATACAGGCACGCTATGTTTACATAACTCTTTTGCATTTATCATTAACGAGAATGATATTAGCAGATTTGGTCAGTCTGTCGACGATGACCTAAATCGAATCAAATTCAGATGATGACCTTTGTAATAGCTAGACGTTTACTAATGTATGAGGCGATGTCTGCCTTCATAATTTTTCATTAGTACAACTTCTTCAGACAAAGATACTTTTAGTCAAAAATGACATACATATAATACTTATACTTACAAGATTTCCAACATACTATATCTCACAATCCTCCATATTTAGACTATCACATGTGGTCTTTAAAATATTTAACGCTATCAGCTTCTCAATTCTAATGGTTCACATTAGCCGTGAACCCCTTTTATTATCTATATTATCCTTTTTACGAACATTGTTTACTTTTATATTGTTCGGCACTTTATTTTGCACGTTCATTATTAAGAAATATATCCTAATTGGTTCTTTATCCTTTTTATATAATATGTCAGTATCTATATTCACCTCTCATGATGATGTAATTATCATGTCCACAATTCACTCAGATATTCTTTCTATATTATGCGTCAGTAATTACGTTCACTTTCCTGATGAAATAAATATCATAACCGTATTTATTCAAAATTCTTTCTTCATATTTTCTCTGTTTTAGTTTCGTCTCATCTATCATTTTTATCAGTTTTTCTCAATCCGACGTTTTAAAGCGTCGATAATCATTATAATTAATTAAATAATAATCAGTTAATTTTTATGAAACATAAATGTAAAAATCTTAAATTTCTTAGTTCGACCAATTATATAAAATGTTCAAAAATAAATTTGAATTTAATTAACAAAATTTTTGTTGATCTATCGAAAATATTTAATAAGATCCGCAAATGTTCGAAAAACCTTTGTTTATATTTTGGTCAAAATTTTCTTAGTTGAAAAGCAAAAATTGTCGTTTCAATTTCAAGTAATAAGTTATATAGTTTCCTAAATTCTTCTTAGGTAATCTTGAGGTATACACAAACATTTACCCCTAAACAGAGGTTTAGTTAAATGGTTTATGTATAAGGGAATAATCCCTTAAAATCCTTTGTTAAAACATTTGTTAAAACATATTTCCACTTTCTTTTTAGTATAACTCAAAGTCTTAAAAGGGCTCTTGATTTTTGAAGAGTCTATATGCATACATCTTACCATTATTAATCCAACGGTCATTTTATGTAAAGGATTAAGTTTTTAATCCCTAAGCGTTAATGGTTCTAATCTTTGAAAAGTCAATATAGCTTCCATTATCTATTAATCACACGGTTAAATCATATAAAGGATTAAATCCTTAATCACATGTTAAATATTTAAGGTATAGGTTTTCATTGTTTAGCCAGTTCAGGGCAATTTATAACTAATTATTAACTCATTATTATTCTTATATACAAACAATTGGTCCTAAATGATCACGAGCATGAATTTATCAAATTACAGCCTACACACGTGATTCACCAAATTTATGAATACTACATGTGTGTTAGTCAATCCAAACAACATCACGTGAAACTCATAACGTTCATCACAAGTTCGGGGTGTGATGATTGGAATAGATAATCTTCTTCGCAGATGCGAAGTTGATAATAACCATGCCGTGGATCAAATCTTTAAAACATACGCCAGAACCTTGTAAATGATCGAACAAATCTTCCATTTCGAGTTATGGACATCGTTTTCGATTGTCAATTTACTAAATTCACAGTAATCTATAAATATAAGGAATGATAACACCATAGCTCTTCATGATGACAGGCTTGGTAGAATAAAATCTTTCTCCGACAACTCTCTCAGTTGTACGGTAATTCCTTAAATTCAGATGGTGCTGACGTACAGTGCACAAGCCACAGGTGAAGCACCGGGACTATAATCAATACTAATTTCAACTTGCCTTAATGGCGAAAGTCTAGGTAATTTACCAATAAATACCTCCTAAAGTTTCAGATAACATAAACATCTTTTAATACATTCATATTAGGTTCTTTCTATATTTATAATATCTATGACTAATTCACAACCATTCACGTTATAATTTCAAGTCTAAATGCAGGATATGGTTACCCATCAAGAATGATTTAGATCACTTTTGATAATCAACATCTTATCATTTAGGGGAATTCTACTCGAGTTCCCATCAATTAAGACAATGTCGTCATGTCATAATCAATCAATCCATTCTACGGGCACTATCAACTTTCCAGTTGCATTGCCGTCGATAAGATGTGAACTTCTCAAAAGACTAATAATAACTCATAATCCTTCACAGGTTCAGGGATATTAGGATACGCAACTACTATTAAAAGAGTAAGGTCAACGCATAATCTATGCGAGAGAATTTCAAATCAGATACAGACGAAAACATTTAACGAATATGAATATATCCCATGTTTTCATAATTTGAGTACGCATTCGAAAGCTCCTCGGATCGTTACCCAGGTCATTCAAATGAAATCAAATCAAAAGAAATGATAAGAACGTCAATACATCCAGTCGGGTATCAACACTTGGTAATCAGATACTTTTCCTAAGAATCTCACTACGGAGAATTAGACAAGAAGGAATATCAATTGTCAATAAGACAAATTCCACAGATGAGTAAATTCGACTCAGAAGAATAATAGTACGGGCACATATGTAGGTGTCCCTAACAATATGTCCCTATTTTTTCACTTCTTGCAGATCTCATGAAATTTAATCTTTCACAATCTTCAGAGAAACTGTAGTGTTTATTCATTAGTTTTATGGTGACTACTAGTCAGTCTTGCATGGTCCATTCTAAATTGTATGTAGGGCGCGCAACTATATACAATTTCAAGATTAACGATGCAATACTCAGTTCGTCAAAGTTTTATCATCATGTTTATAATAAAAACATTTTCATGCTTAATTCTTAAATAAGAATCAAAAATAAATTTACAAAGATTTTCTTTGTTATGAAAACAATTAAGTTTTTCCAAGGTGTTTTATAAACAACTTCATTTTGATAACGATTACTTATAAATCTAACTTTGAATAGTCCTTATAGTGATGAAAATTCAATCTTTCTCAAGTGATACTATTGTATCTTATAAAACAATGAGTAATCTGCAAAAGAGTGATGAAGAGTTGTTCACCAAGAACTAACTACAATATAATAGGAAATGATCTTAGCCAAATAATCATGAGGTTCATGATCTCGATGGCACTCAAAAGAATAATCCACAACGTAACTCAATTCAAGATGAGTACTTATTCAATGGTTGCATCACTAATGCGAACATTAGGATGAAGCAAGAAAAGATAGATAACATCGGTACATGTAGAATTTAGCAATCAAAGGTAGTCTTTTTCATTAATCACAAACAAGTCAAAATTGTACCGTAACACATTACGTGTCACTATGTCATACAATCCTCAGAACTCATCCTACCAACTGATATCTCAGTTAATTTAGGGATATTGAAAAGATACCACAATGTATACTAATCTACAAGAGTCATTAGGTGTTCCACATGTCCCAGAAGATCCATCGGTCTCAATTCAGAAGAAGATTTCTTCAATTAATTTCTTGACACTGGGCATCCTCATTAGTGGACAATGGCCTAGGAACAACCTTTAACACGAACCTACAATCATTTAAAACCTTATAATTCAATTACAGAACTTAACAACTTCCTCTTAACAATTTATTATTCCATATGGGTTAAATTTTACTTTATTCAAATTTCAACCACTTTTATACTCAATTCGATATCCTACCTCATTTTCCAATACTTTCAATCTTATTCTTCGGCCTTGTAAAGGTAATACAATCTTAATATAAATCAACACTTAATTTCCAATCCTATTAGCTCTTACAACAACAATTATCAAATGAGTCATTAATATGAAATGACTTGATCAGTCAATTAGACTTCTCGGAAAGGTACTAGTGGCATGAGGCTTTTGGGTAATGGTTCCAAAGACAGCCTCAAGTGCAACATTCACCCTTTCGATTTCAATTTAAGAATTGGATGAAAACGAATCAGATGACATCTTTCTAGGTGGTAACGTTTTGTAAAACTCCACTCTATAAGGAAAGATCGTCATGACATCGATATCAGATTTAATCTCGCCAATTCTTTTTTTTAATATCACAATCAACTAATATTAACGTTTCTACGAATATCAACCATTTGTTGGGATCATAAATATCCACAACTTGGTTTAGATCTAGGATAGCTAGAATTCCTACGAGAATAGCTTCGATTGATTTGCTAGGGGAGTTAGGGTTACTTGTGACAATCTACGTCGTATAAATACCTCGTATAAATATAGAAATAATCATCAAACAATCATGTAATCAAATTACATCATATATATATAATCCAAGTTATATATATATATTAAAATAACACTTCTCAGTCTTGGCCTTGTCGGTAACTCGGGAATTCTTCGGCACCGTTATAGTCAAAAGATTTTTAGACATTTTTAGAAAAATGTTTATAGTTAAAAGATTTTGAAATGTTTTATTCAAAACCTTGGTTTTAAAAATCTTTCGTTCTCTATAACGAGAGCTCTGATACCAAACTGTAACACCCCCAAATTTATACAACTCAATACAGCGGAAGACTAGTTGGTGTTACGGGATAGCACATTACTCACATCATAGACAACGCATAAAAATCGCGTCGTTTAATAATAAATCATTTCCATTCATAAATATTAAAGTTACATCGGTCCCAAGTCATTATATTTCATACAAAGTTTTACAAAGTATTTGAATGGAAAAATATTGTTTAAGTGCGGGCCATGAATTCTTGTCGTCTTCCCGAGAATTACCTTCAAGTACATGAGATAAAACATGTTAAAAGAAATGGTCAGCGATAACGCCGAGTGAATTCATAGAGTTTCATAAAATCCATCAATATAATATATCAGTATAAAATTATTACTGAAAATCATTTTGTACAAATCATTTTAATAGGCCATAAAATAGCCAAAGTCATTTTATACAAATCCTTATCGAAAATCATAATATAGGCATTTGCCTTAAAAATCATTATACGAGCCAATGTCGTAAAAAAAAACAATCATACATACGTCTTATAAGGTTGTATGAAAATAAAAACCGTTATATGAATATGGTTATGAAAACCAAAACACGAACATAATATCAATAGTATGACCCTGTATTGCTAGTCAGGCAATACATTGTAATTCGGTGCGTCTATTAGTATTTCGGTGATTGGATTATTATAAGCCGCATGACATTGTTACCTTACTAAACCAACAACGGGTAGCTAACCCGATACCAATTTTGCCCATCTAAAGTAGCGTGTCGTCACAAAGGTCACGCTATGGAAATCTTCTCATACATAAATTCGCTTACCAATCAATGTGGCACGACGGGGATCAACCGTCAAGGCGCGAACTGGGGTGATCGTCCCCAAATAGTACTATTAAATGCATAAGCGTCTACCAAATCCCGGTAGTTCACAATTCATGCTAATGGGACTTTTAGTGACATAACCTAACTTTAATAATCCATTTTTATTTCATCTATCGGGTCCTTTAATCATTCATAGGGTCATACAATCGGGTCATTCAATCATTCGGGTCCAAATCAATAAACAAGCAATCGAGACAAATGGTGTCCTATTTTTATAAAAACTAACATGTTATCTCCCTCGCGGGTTTATAAAACATTTATAAAAACATTTAAAAGTGTGCGAGGCTATGAACTCACGTTGATGTGGGAAGGCGGGTTATCGGCAATTCGGACGTACGGTACGTGCTTCAATCACGGAAACCTAGACAAATAATAATCGGTCTTAGACGTTTGTCCAATGACTTTATAAAAATACCAATTATGTATACATATGATGATTATATATATATGATGATCAAGTGGGTTTACATATTCTCATTTACTCATTTTTGTGTTATGTGTCGATAACTTTTATACTAGTTTTCTCGTTTTACCTATTTACGTGTTTTAGGTCCAATAGGCCTATTATAAGTACTTTAACTTGTTTTAATCCCTTTTATACCTATATTATCAGTACTTAAACTTTACAAGTTGGGCCCAAATGGGTTAAGCCCAATAATAAGTTTATAAGTGTTTTAGTCCATTTTTGTTGTATTGTTAGTCCAATAACGTTAATTTAGTCCGTTAACGTCCGTATGTCCTATAGTTCGGGTTTTATCGGTTTTTACTTGTTATACATGTTTATATATCAGTATATAAGTTTTATAAAGTTTACATTAGACGGGTCCAACCATCTAAGTTTTATTTAACAAAAACGTTAATTTTACGGCGATAGCCGAAAAAGTCGTAAAAATCAAGTTTATAGTTTTATAACTTATAAAACTTAACAAGTTACCATTTTTTATAAAATGTCCACTTATTTAACCTTTTACATACTTATATAAATAAAATCCATAAGTTAGTGGGTTTTTATTTTACATTTTATACTATTAAATTTTGAGTGCTTATATAATAGTAATATACTTTAATTTCCAAAAATCTGATTTTTATCTTCACTTTCACCAAAACTGCCATATCTTGAGTTCTATATGGAGATAGAACCTCAAATTTTTATCACATAAACTAAATGATATGTGATACATTTAACTCTTCTATAGCTACTGTTGAATCATCTTCTAAATATTTTCTAAAAATCGTCCAAAACAGTAACCTCAGATTTATACCCTAAACTTGTTTTGATCATATCTCACTCATTACAATGATTCCATTGCATGGCCAACTCTCACATGTGTACAAGACCCATAGCTTACTTTAAATCCATTCTACTTCATCATTGTATCAGTTCATGACCTATTTCTTTACTGTTTTATACAGCCAACAAATTTAACCAAGATTTTAACCTTGTTTCTTATGGTTTTTCACCTTTTTAATCATGTTTATCAACAACAAATCCCCACATAACATTTTTATCATCATATAATCATCATATACATATGCAATAGGAAATAAAATACATGTTTACAAAATCAAAATAACAAGAAGTTGAGGAGGACAATCTTTATACCACCATGATGATGTAGGTTGTGATCAAAACATGGATTTTGATGGAGAAACTTGTGCTTAGCCAACACCATCTTCAAGACCATCAATCTTTATGATCACCTTGTGGAAAATCAGCCCCAAGACACCATGAATACTCCTCCTTGGATGTTATAATCACCACCAATCTTCATCTCTTTTGAAGGAGATTAACATATGTAAGTTATAACAATAGTTTGTGGTTAAATTTGGATCAAATGGAGGTGTTTTTGGTGAAGTATAGACGAATTTAGAGAGAGAGGGAGGATTTTGGTGGTTTGCATGAGTGAAAATGAAGTTAGTGGTTTAGTCTTGAATGGTTTTGTTAGGTTGCTAGTTTGATAAAGTAAGTAGGACATGTGTCCTAGCTTACTTTGTAAGCTTGACACATGAGATGTGTTGTTGGCTAAGTTAAGCCATCCCATATTGGTGGGGTGGGGAAAAACTTGTTTTGTCTCATCCCACTAATTTACGGGTATTCCTCGATTCTAATTTCCTTGATTTGCGTGCCCTCGGGTCGTTTTACGAAAAACGTTTTTATAAATTATAAATCAACGGCACAAAACGAATCTAATAAAAATTGTCTCATCAAAAACAGAGTTCGAAAACGTAAATACGTAATCCTAAGGTTTCCGGTTTAGTCGTAAAGGACGTTAAAATAAAATTGTAAGTCCTAATCTCTTATCGTAAATTTGTGAGTTTATGAACCAACACAAATTTAAAACTCCAAAATAATATTCACGGGTAAATTTATTTTCTGAAATGTCGGACTGTCACCAAAGACGGTGTATGTAAACGTAAACACGTAACGTAGAATCCTCAGGTTTAGACGTAGTCGATGCTACTTCAAGACGTAAATCCAAATTTCTTCCCAAAAATAAGTGAGTTCATAAAAATAATATTTTCAAATAAATATTGAGAATAAAATATTGACCACAAATTGACGGATTGTCACACATGGTGTTTGGTAAGGCTGGGAGCCTTGGTTTTGGTTGGGTTTGTTTAATCTTGAATAGTAGTTGTTATGCATGTTTGTATCACATTGTCCATATGTTCTTAAAGTTGGATATGGTTCGCAGCTTATGGTGTGTTTCGGCGTTGGAGTCTAAACCTATGACTCTCACCAACTTTATGTTGACGTGTTTTAGTGTCTCTTTCAGGTGATAACGTGGTTAAGCGTGAGAAAATATGTGGCTAGGATTGCAGTCGAGTAGGAATGCATTTAGAAGGAGATCCCCGTTCCTTCTTAGTTTATTTTTCTGTTTGTTTCAATAAGTGATACAATGAACCTATATGTTGATTGTTAGTGTTATTTGTTTGTCTTGAGTAAGAGGTAGGACTGTTACCTACTTACCTAGACTCCTGCTATGTTGAGATATTGTCATGACATTTGTGTCGCCATTTATGACATTATATTTGCATTTTAGTTTTCTCTATAGAGACACCGTTTATTGTGATGATATCCATACGTTGCACCCCATATTCCGCCATGGTGGGATGTTACAGAATGGTATCAGAGACAATGGTTATAGAGAATTAGGTTGCCTAGTCGCGTAGCCTAGTCTATAGCTTAAAGGTCCCTGCATATAGGCGTCATAGGAGTATGTGTGCATTTTATAATAATTGATGTGTTTGGATGTTATTTATTGCGATGATTTGACTAGCATGAATTGAACCATAGTATGTTCATACTTAGCCACATGTTATTTTATTTTCGGGTTGTGACTAGTGCGGGTTGAACCATAATCATCCACGCAAGTCATTGTCAAGTCTGGATTATCCATGCAGCTTTCTTCCCAAGAATTGTACATTTGAACCACCTCTGGCATGTCAATGTCAACCTGCAATTTTAAGTCTCTCAACTTTTCCCTAGCAAGCTCATCACCATACTCAAGCCTTTCTGGTTCTATAATCATCACACTTGAGTCTGAGCTAGCTCCTTCACTTTCTTCTTCAGAAGTCACAACAAATGGTGACTTTTCCTTTTCACCTTGTTCCATCATTTGTTCAGCCAATCTTCTATCAAATTCAACTTGGGTTGCATCCTTTGGAACAATTTCTTCTACCAATTTACCCTTAACCTTATCTGATGGTTCAATGGTTGGTAAGGTAGATGGTAATACCTGAGTAGAAACTTCCTTGATGATAGATGATGACTGGAATACATCACCTTCATGTGCAGATCTGTCAACGCCCAAATTTATCCTATCAGCGCCCAAAATACTTCTATCAGCGTCCAAATTTGTCTTGTCAACGCTCAAATATTTTCCCTCAGCGCCTTGTGTAACCTCTCTCAACATAGCTGTAAATGATAAATTTAGATTGGTTGGAGAGATTAAGGACGTATCAAAACCTGTTTGTTCCTTCAAAGTTGTAAGGGCTTCAGCAACATCCATTGATTGACCATCTTGACTGCCCTTATCACACAGATTTCTTTGATCTTCTCCCCTTTGGAAGACTCCTCCATACCCCTCCTATCATGATCACTCTCCAAAACAACAATCCTCTCCCTCAATTGCTTGAGTTCAAGGCCTTGAGAGCTGACAATTTGTACTAAGTCTGCATTTTGCTTTTGCAAGCTAATGCAGACTGCCGTCAATTCCAAAAGAGTCATTGGTTCCAGTCTGCCCTCCTCTGAAATGGGAATTTGACCTCCCAAGTCAGATTCATTGGGCATGGATGAGGACTTAATTATGGTGGGGCTGCCTTGGCCAGCATCTAAGCCAGAACCAATAGTCCCAGCCTCATCCAGGTCACCAGCCACACTTATGGTGGTGGTTCTCTCTGCTTCATGGCTAGGACCACCAGAGGAGAACACTCCAGTAGTCCTTTGGCGTTTCATCAACCTATATTCAGGTGATGTGGAAGATGGTGTGGAAGAATGGGTAGATGTGGGTTGGTTAAGGGGTGTTTGGGATTGTGAAGGTTGTGTGTCAGCGTTGGAAATAGGCACATCAACGCCAACATTTGATGTGTCAGCGTCAAAGGGTTCTTGGTCAATTTGCATTTGTTCAGGTGAGGGTAAAGGTTCAGGAATGGGTTCAAGTTGTGGTTGAGGGTCAAGTTGAGGTTGGGGGTCTGGTTGTGGTTGTGCTGCTGCAATAACAGCAAGCATGGCTGGGGTTAAAGGTAAGTCTCTATGGGGTGGTGAATTCATCTTTGTAAAAATAGCTTTCTTTTGCTCAGGGATTTTATAAAAATCATTGTGATCCCTTGAGCAATAACCTTGATCATCAAAAATCATTTGCAGAAAACGGGGATAAGCTAAAGTCATTTTTGTCCCCTTGTTTTTACACATCCCTTCAAAAATCATTTTAGAATAGTTATATTTTTGCCCTGTTGTAATGCACACAATAGCACTGGCAATGGATCTATTGATCTCATTGTGTGCAGTACATTTGGGACTCAAACATTGAAGGAGAATGTGGATGAGGTACTTCCAGGCTGGGGGAAATTCCTGCTTATGGTACTTATTAAGAGTACCTTCATCAGGAAAGGGGTATCCCAAAGCCCTAAGCCCTTGTTCTATTTCATTGATGGGAAGAATGGCTACACCATCAGCATCATCAAGATGTAAGGCCTGGCGTACCAAGGCCTCAGTAACCACCCAAGACCTCCCATGAACAATAGAAGTTAATGTGGTCACTCCATTAACTGTTGAGGAACTAACAGTGTTCCAAAACTGCTTAATGTGTGTGACTGGAATGAGTGGTGCATGAGAAAGAGCATACCTTAATGGGGATGCGTTCAAATACGCCACCATTTGTGTCTATTGAGGAAACAAATCATTATCAGCAACAAGATAAGCAATCATGTTGTGTTGAGACTTGAACCCCAATTCCAATTCTGCTGAGTTAAACTTTCGTGCCATTGATGAAAGCTGGTAATTTAAAGTGTAGAAGATGAAGTTGATAAGAGAAAAGTGTTAGACAAGAATTATAGATACCCTGTTTAAAATAGGAGCCAAATTTATAGGAGAGAAAGAATGCATGTGATTGGCCCAAAAATAGGCAAAGATTTTCAAAAACTAATCATGAAAATATTGAAAAAGTTATAAGTTATCTCATGCATTTAATGAAAGTAACAACTCCTAAAATTACGGCTTGAAAATATGTCAAAATGTAACAACTGGGTAGGTCCCATTGAGTGTCAACGGTCAAAAATAACCTATCAACGCCCAACGGCTATAATCTTGTCAACGTTCGCCTAAAGCCATGTCAGCGTCCAATTTGGTCACAAAAGTTTTATCATAATTGTTCCAAGGGCATTTTATGCATAATTTGCATTCTTCAAGGATTAAACATGTAATGTCTTGAAATATTAGGGACCCAAATGCAATAATAGGGTTTTACAAGGGTATAATATGACAAGTCTTCAAAAGTTGAGGGGCCAATCTTGCCAAATATTCAAACTTCAAGGACTTGAATAGAAATTCTTGATTCAGGTCCGGTTCTTTGTGCGTCTTCGTTTCCCGTGTTCATTTTTGCATGATTCTTGTGATCTTTTGTCATTCTCTCGATATCCGTACCTAAAATACACAAGCAACAAACACAAGCATATATTTGGCATTTTTAATGATATTTTATGCATTTTAAGCCCAATTTGGACGATGAGACTATGTATAAAATCACTCTCATCAATAGTTGATGACTGGGATACACCAACTACATCTGCAAGTCTCTCAGCGTCCAAACTATGAGTGTCAACGTCTAATTTACTCTTGTCAACGGCTGACTCTGTGAACTGCTTCATCAACTCAGTAAAAGACAACTTTGTAGGAGTAAATAATGAAGCATCAAAACCTGGTTGTCTCTTCAAATTTGTAAGAGCCTCAGCAATACCCAAAGAATCACCAAAAGAAGTGCCTTCTTGTGAGCCTTTGTCACTCATACGGACCTGTTCATCCTCCCCTTTGGAAGAATCCTCCTCGCTATGCCTAGTGTTAGCATGCTCCAAAATAACTATCCTCTCCCTCAATTGCTTGAGTTCAAGGCCTTGTGACTTGAAAATCCGTACAAGGTCTGCATTTTGATTTTTCAAGCTAATGTAGACCGCCGTAAATTCCAAAATTGTGTAAGGTTCCAATCTGCCCTCCTCTTGAATAGGAATTTGACTTCCCAAAGTAGACTCATGGGGCATGGATGGGATCTTAATGACATTAGGACTGTCTTGGCCTGCATCTAAGCTAGAACCAATAGTCTCAGCCCTACCCATGTCACCAACCACACTTGTGGTGGTGTTTCTCTCGGCTACATTGCTAGGACCACTAGAGGAGAACACTCAATTAGTCCTTTGGTGTTTTACCAACCTATATTCTGGGGTGTAGAAGATGGAGTGGATTGAGGGTCTGTTTTTTAGATTAAGGGGTGTTTGGGTCTATGGTAAAAGGGTGTTAGCGTTTGGATTTGAAGTGTCAACGCCAACATCTGAAGTGTTAGTGTTAAGTTGTTCTTGGTCAACTGCCATTTGCTGGGGTAATGGTGGTTGTTCAAGCAAAGGGTCTGGTTGAGGTTGTGGGTGAGAGTTTGCTACTTCAATAACAACAAGCATAGCTTAGGTGAGGGGTAGGTCTCTACAACGTTCAGAGTTCATTTTCTCAAAAATTGCTTTCTTTTGAACAGGGATTGTATAAAAGTCATTGTGATCCCTATTGAAGCATTCTTGTAAATCAAAAATCATTTGCAAAAACCTTGGGTAAGCAAGAGTCATCTTGTTACCCTTATTATGACACATGCTCAAAAATAATTTTTGAAAAGTTATACTTTTTCCCAGTTGCAATACACACAATGGCACTCCTAATAGATCGGTTGATTTCATTGTGTGCAGTGCATTTGGGACTTAAACATTGAAGAATGACATGTATTAAGTACTTCCAAGCCGGGGGAACTTCCTGTTTTGTATATTTGTTTAAATGTCCTTCTTCAGGCAAAGGATAACCCAAGGCTTGGAGTCCTTGCTCTAGCTCTATACCATCTGCATCATTAAGATGCAAAGCTTGGCGAACCAAAGCTTCAGTAACCACCCATGGAACCCCATGGACAATAGCAGTCAATGTAGTCACTTCATTAACTGTTGATGAACTTACAGTGTTCCAAAACTGTTTAATGTGTGTGACAGGGATAAGAGGAGTATGTGAAAGTGCATACCTTAATGGGGACACATTCAAATACTCAACCATCTTAGTATATTCGGGAAACAGAGTATTATCATCTTGTAAATAAGCTACCATGTTGTGTTGACTCCTGAACCCCAATTCCAAATCTGTAGGTTTAAACTTAGGTGCCATTGATGTATGAAAGCTGTGATAAAAGTTATGAAAGATGAAGGTTGTGAGAAAGTTTTAGTTTGACAAGAATAAGCAGTTACCCTGTTTAAAAGACATGAGCCAAATATATAGGAGAGGTGAAAATATGTGATTGGTGAAAACGTGAGGCAATTATATTAAAAAAGTAATTCTGAAAATCTTGAAAATATATAACTTATCTCAAACATTAATAAAAAGTTACCAACTCCTAAAATTACGGCCCATATTTTCGTCAAAATAATAATTTGGTAGGACCCAATGTTTGTCAACGGTAAAAAATAACTTATCAGCGCCCAACGGCTATATTCTTGTCAACGTTGGAAATTGCCATGTCAGCGTTAAAATTGGTCTTAACAGCGTTTTGGAAAGAAAAACGTCAGCGTCCAAAAATAAAAATAATTAAAAAGAAAAAGGACCATAACAAAGTAATTTATCCTAGTGAAGATAACTTATAGACTGAAAATCACTATAGGGTGGCAAGCACTGTCCAATCATGCACACTTGCTTACGCAAGATAGACATAATTGCCCTCAAGTGTCCCTTGCTAACCAAAGTTCTTAACAATGAAGTTATCTCATATAAATCCCTTGTAAGTTCCCAGGTAAGCCTAATAAAAACGTACCCAAGTCTCGCAACCGACCAAATCTAATTCTAGGTCAAAAAGTCTTGGCAGCGTGCAAAGTATATCAACTTTGCATGCTACAGTGCCTCACGATTTAGAAAACTAACTCGTACTCACTAGTGGACACAATCTAGAATTTTGATAAGAGTTTAATAAGAATACCCAAAAATCCTAAAGGTTTCCTAAAACCTCCCCTTAAACTATGATATACAAGTTGCCAAAAATATAATATGCAATAAAAATTTATGTAAAGATAGGAATGAAAACATTCCAACCATCATCCACAAATTTGAACACACTCCTAGTAAGCTCCAAAGATCCATAAGAAACTCTGTATCCATTTTTACAATGCTCATAATGCATGCATAATTATATCAAAAACCACAAAACTAACATACTGCTGTCAACGTCCATTTTAACACTTATCAGCGTTAAAATATCCTTTGTCAGCGTTAGATAAATAAAGTGGAAAACCTAATTGCATACAAAGACCAATAACAGTGCATATCATGTACATACTTTTACAATAAATTCCAAAACACATTTTAGGTAAGATTGATCATTCCAATACTTGTTACCAAGTATTGAAACCTACCAGCATCAAAAGGTTTAGTTAACAAATCTGCTACATTTTCTTATGTATCAACCCTATCTGGTTGTATTAAACCTTTTTCAAAACAATCTCTTATAAAATGATGTCTAATTTCTATGTGTTTTGTTTTAGAATGATGTACATGAATTTTAATAATGCATAAGGTACTGTTATTGTCTACAAAAATCTTGGTATGCATAAAGTTATACCCATAATCTAACAGTTGGTTCTGAATCCATAAGACTTGTCCACAACAAGCAGCTACAGCTACATATTCTGCTTTAGTTGTAGAGTTGGCCACCACTAATTGTTTCTTGCATTGCCAAGATATCAACCTACTCCCAAGAAATTGGCATCCACCAGTTGTGGATTTTCTATCAAACTTGTCACCTCCATAATCACTGTCTTAATAACCAATAAGCTCCAATGTAGAATCCTTTGGATACCATAATCCCAAGGTGGGATAGCACCTAAGATATCTAAAGATCCTTTTGACAGCATGAAGATGACACTCTTGGGGAGTCACCTGATGGCGTGCACATGCACACAGAGCAACCATGATGTCGGGTCTAGAAGTTGTAAGATTCATCAATGATCCAATCATTGACCTATAATGCCTGACATCCACCACTTTTACATCTACAATCTTTCCCCAAGGGTGTTCCCTATCCATGGGTGTGCTAGCCCGTTTCTCATGTGGAGAAAAGCCAAACTTCTTCAAGATTTCTGCTACATACTTATCTTGAGAGATAAAGATACCATCTTCTTTCTGTTAAACTTGTAAACCTAGAAAGAAGTTCATCTCTCCCATTGCACTCATCTTGAATTTGTCTGTCATGAGCTTGGAAAAGTCTTCACTCATCTTTGGACTTGAAGAACCAAAGATGATATCATCCACATAGACCTGAACAAGTAGAAAGTCCTTACTAATCTTCTTGGTAAATAAAGTCTAATCTATGGTGCCCCTTTTGAATCCATTTTCCACCAGATAGGTGGACAATGTGCCATACCATGCTCTTGGGGCTTGATTAAGTCCATACATTGCTTTCTTCACCCTATGCACTTTCTCGAGATTTTCTGAATCTTCAAAACCAGGAGGCTGCATTACATAAACCTCCTCTGCAATTATGCCATAAAGAAAAGCACTCTTCACATACATTTGATAAACTTTGAAGCACATGCAAGAAGCATAGGATAGGAAATTCCTTATTGCTTCAATCCTTAAAACAGGTGCAAAAACCTCTTCATGGTCTATCCCTTCCTCTTGTGTATATCCTTGAACAACGAAACGTACCTTGTTTCTGATCACAATCCCTCTTTCATCCTTCTTGTTTCTAAGAACCCATCTTGTCCTAATAGGTCTGACATACCTAGGAGAGTCCACTAACTCCCAAACATCTTGAATAGCAAATTGGTGAAGCTCATCCTGCATTGCTTGCACCCAACTTGGTTCTTTGAGAGCATCAAAAATCTTCCTGGGTTCCTGTTGTGATAGAAAACAAGCAAACAAACATGCATGTACAAAAGGGGTATCAACCTTCTTGTGGATATTAGCAATAAAACCTCCTTGATTCTGATGATACCTTCTTGTTTAACAGGAGACAACACATCACCAATGATTAGAGAAGGAGGATGATTTTTGATAGTAGATGTAAGTGTTTCTCCTTGAATAAGTGTGTTGTCTTTAATTTCAGTCTCCATGTTGCCAATATCATCTTCATAGCCTCCTCCATCATCACTAGATTGAACCTCTTCATGAACTATGGAAGGTTCACGTTGTTCAAATGTATTGGAAGAGAATAAATGGTCAAATTGCTTGTCAACGCCTGAATTTGGTCTGTTAGTGTTTGAGCTATCAACGCCTGAATTTGGCCTGTCAGCGTTGGATTTTCCTTTATCAACGCTTGAAGTTTCACGCATGTTTTCCTCAATTGGCTTTTCTTGTGGACCATCTTTTTCTTTTCGAGCATCAGCAGTAGCATCAAATCCAGCTGTCCATATAGGAATGGTAACATACTCAAGTATGGGACCTGATTTGACTGCATGTGATTCTACTTCCTTGTCAACCTGTTTACCTAAAATTTCAACAATAGGTTCTTCCACAACATTTGAATCCACTTTCACAATGTCTGGATTAGTAACATGCATATGATTCAAGGTTCTAGATAAAGATTATCAAAGAACCAATTTGGTTCACTCTCAGGATCACTAGGTTAACTCTCTAAAAACTTAACATGTACCTTTTCAAGTATACGTTTTTCTTTCTTAATGTAAACCCTATATCCTTTACTCTGCATTGAATAGCCCATAAAATAACCTTCATCACCTTTAGCACTAAACTATTATAAGGCATCACTATGATCTAATATCACTACATGACATCCAAAGGGTTTAAGAAAACCAATATTAGGTTTCCTATTCCAAAATAGCTCATAAGGTGTCTTATTGTAGATTTTGTTGATCAATACCCTATTGTGAACATAGTAGGCTGTATTCACAGCCTCAACCCATAAAGCAATGGGAAAATGAGCATCAACCAACATTGTCCTAGTTGCTTCTGTGAGTGTTCTCTTCTTCATTTCAGCCACCCCATTCTGTTGTGGGGTTCTAGCTATGCTAAACTGCCTAGTAATCCTTTTCTTGACACATAAGTCATCTAACAATTTGTTTCTAAACTCACCACCATTATCACTTCTAAGTAATTTAACCTTATTCCGTGTTTTCTTTTCAATTTGTGCAATAAAGTTAATCAAGACTGTGGTAGTTTCACTTTTTAAGGCCAAAAAGAAATTCCAAGTAAATCTATAAATATCATCAGTTATGACAAAACAAAAGGAATTCCCATTTAAACTTTCTATATTAGTTGGGCCAAATAAGTCTATATGGAGCAAGTGAAGTCGTTTAGAACTATAGTGCATAAGTTTGGACTTAAATGAGACTTTTTGATGTTTGCCTTTAAGACATGCAACACAAGAATGATCATTGTGGAAAGCCTTTTCAGGCAAACCATCAACTAAACCATGTCTCACAAGTCTGTTTATGTTCTTAAAGTTTATGTGCCCTAACCTTCTGTGCTATAGATTACTCTCATCTACTAAAGCCTTAGCATATAGACATGACAAATTGTTGTTCGTCCTAATTCCATTAAGATTTACATTATAAATGTCGTTATGCCTAGGTGTTCTATAATCAATAAACTTCTCATCAGGTATCTTAAAGTCTTTGTTTAACACCAAGCATTCACTATCAGTGAAAAGAACCTTATTCTTGTTATCACACGCATGCGATACACTAAACAGATTATAATCAAGTTCTTTTACCAGAAATACGTTTTCAAAACGCAAATTATTGGTGATAAGAATGCCTTTGCCGTAAATTGTTCCATATCCTCCTCCAAAGTACACTTTGTCACCATCTTTAATGGGGGTAAAGTTAGTCAAATAATCTTCCTTCCCCGTCATGTGCCTAGAGCATCCACTATCCCAGTATCCATAATCATTTACCAGCTTTTGAATTCCCTGCACATAAAGAAAACAAATTAGTTTTCTTTGGGAACCCAAGCCTGAGCAGACTTGGATTCATTTGGTTGTTCAACAAGAACATATTTAGTCCTTATAACAACCCTTTGTTCATCCCTTTGAGGATTGAACACCCAGTTAACCCCAATTGGTTTAGTTATGACCTTTGAAATATAATGAAATCTGTTAAAGGTCATAGAAATCCCATCAGAATTAGGATTTTGGTCTTGTTTGGGTCTCCATATCAAACTAGATGAAGCTTTAGACCCCTTTCAATTTGGATGTAAATACTTGTTACTACCTGGTCTAACAGCGTTGAAAACATTCCTTTCAGCGTTAAAGTTTGTGACAACCGTGGTTTTGAGGTTCGTCAGTTAGTTTTATTTGTGCTAATCACGTGTCTTTACGTGTTTATGTGCTAATTGGTGTGTATAGATTGTGGTTTGGATATCGTTTCCGGTACGGGGTACCTTGTGAGTGAAACGATGTGTGATGATTTCATGTTCATGAGCTCACATGGTAGTGACTATGAAGTGAAATGGTGTTATTTAGTGGTTTTACGTATACGTATATGTATTATAGTAAATCGTATTTTTACGATTTATGGTTTAGCATTTTGAGGTCTCGGAAGCGGTATTTAGTCACGGGAGTAATTTTCGGGATGGTTTTAAGTCATTTAGGACTTAGTTATAAAGTTTATTTCAAAATTTGAGATTTTTTTAAACTTTATATTTTACGTCTTTTACGGTATTCGTGTAAAAACTGACTAGTTTTACGGTTTTGAGATTTTGGAGGCTTTAGGAGCTGAAATAAATTAAGTGAAATTAAGGTAATATTATTAATACAATTATTAATAATAAAAATAAAAAAACGAATTTTAAGGGGTGTTGGTCGGTTTTGGACGCAAGAAAAGGAAGAGAAAAAGGAAAAAAAAGGAAAGTTGGGTTTATATTTGGACTAGGATTCTTGTGTACACTATATAATGTTTTATACTAAACAAAAAAACGTAAATCCCTGGAGAAAAAGAATAAGTCGACGGTTTATGGCGAACTTTTAGGGTTCCATTGTTTTTTTTCATCTTCCATTAATCTTAAGGTAAAACCTTCATAACCCTTTTCAATTAAATTGTTTAAATGTTTTCTTTAATCATCGTATGATGGATTTAGGTTAGGGTTTAATTTAAAAATAGTATATTAATGTTATATTAATGATATTATGATTATTACATAAATTAGGGCTTGTAATTAGTGGGGTTAGGGGGAGGTTAATTTAATTAAACCCGTTTTTAAAAACCAGGCATAATTTTGAGTCAATTGTTTTGACCGTATCGGGAGTTCTACAAACTCTTATTTTGCGATCCAAGTATCCCTGAAAAGGTAATTGAAGTGGCTTTCCAATTCAAGAAACTAGAATTAAATTGGAGGCGGGAAGTGTGTCAAAAACAGGTTACAACAGTCGGAGGTCAAAACAGTTTTGAAGTCAGCCTGTTTTCTTTATAAGTTTTGGGTTGTTTGGGGTACTTAGGGTTGCATTGGGACATTCAAACGAACATGAGAGATGGTTTATATATTATAGTAAGTATCTGCATTGGGGTTAAGATGGTGGGTTAGGGTAAGACCCCCAAATCATAACAAACGTTTTGTATGTTTAAAATCAGTAAATCTGGAATGACAAAAGTATATATATATATATATATATATATATATATATATATATATATATATATATATATATATATATATATATATATATATATATATATATATATATATATATATATATATATATATATATATATATATATATATATATATATATATATATATATATATATATATATATATATATATATATATCGGGGCCTTAACAATAGCTTTAAGGTTGGGGCAAATGGGAGGTGTTAGCTAACATATGTAAGGGCATAAATATTACCTTTACAGAGATCATGGGTATGTATAAGTGGGCGTTTGGCTTATAGTTTGGAGACCTAAAACCGGGACTGTTTTGGGTAAAATGTTAACGGGACGGGTTATGAAGTATTATGAGTTAAGGGATTTATAGAAGGGTGTAATGAGATGCTTAGAGCATATATATATGAGGTATATATATGGGAGAAGCTTAGATGTCCATCATAGGTTGATGAGCCATTTTAGTGTTTGGTTCATGTTTTGATTATGTGGTTTTGGTTTGTTAGCTTTTTGCTAGTGCACGGATTTTTGGAGAAGCTCAATCAGGTGAGTTTCATAGTCCCATGTTTACTAATGTTTTTGACTTCCATATGGGATGGAAGAGACACTGTCTTGTTTATAAATTATGCTGTGAATGTTTTATGTTTGGTGATGGACTTGTGCTTACTTACATGATTAACTACTAGACGATTCTTGATTGTTTTTATGTTTTGACTTGGTACCAAGGGGACGATGACAAGGCGGGGCCTTGGGATTGGTTCATAGGTACATAGGCGCCTATGGGACCATGGTGTAACACCCCCAAAATTATACAACTCAATACAGCGGAAGACTAGTTGGTGTTACGGGATAGCACATTACTCACATCATAGACAACGCATAAAAATCGCGTCGTTTAATAATAAATCATTTCCATTCATAAATATTAAAGTTACATCGGTCCCAAGTCATTATATTTCATACAAAGTTTTACAAAGTATTTGAATGGAAAAATATTGTTTAAGTGCGGGCCATGAATTCTTGTCGTCTTCCCGAGAATTACCTTCAAGTACCTGAGATAAAACATGTTAAAAGAAATGGTCAGCGATAACGCCGAGTGAATTCATAGAGTTTCATAAAATCCATCAATATAATATATATCAGTATAAAATTATTACTGAAAATCATTTTGTACAAATCATTTTAATAGGCCATAAAATAGCCAAAGTCATTTTATACAAATCCTTATCGAAAATCATAATATAGGCATTTGCCTTAAAAATCATTATACGAGCCAATGTCGTAAAAAAAACAATCATACAATACGTCTTATGACGTTGTATGAAAATAAAAACCGTTATATGAATATGGTTATGAAAACCAAAACACGAACATAATATCAATAGTATGATCCTGTATTGCTAGTCAGGCAATACATTGTAATTCGGTGCGTCTATTAGTATTTCGGTGATTGGATTATTATAAGCCGCATGACATTGTTACCTTACTAAACCAACAACGGGTAGCTAACCCGATACCAATTTTGCCCATCTAAAGTAGCGTGTCGTCACAAAGGTCACGCTATGGAAATCTTCTCATACATAAATTCGCTTACCAATCAATGTGGCACGACGGGGATCAACCGTCAAGGCGCGAACTGGGGTGATCGTCCCCAAATAGTACTATTAAATGCATAAGCGTCTACCAAATCCCGGTAGTTCACAATTCATGCTAATGGGACTTTTAGTGACATAACCTAACTTTAATAATCCATTTTTATTTCATCTATCGGGTCCTTTAATCATTCATAGGGTCATACAATCGGGTCATTCAATCATTCGGGTCTAAATCAATAAACAAGCAATCGAGACAAATGGTGTCCTATTTTTATAAAAACTAACATGTTATCTCCCTCGCGGGTTTATAAAACATTTATAAAAACATTTAAAAGTGTGCGAGGCTATGAACTCACGTTGATGTGGGAAGGCGGGTTATCGGCAATTCGGACGTACGGTACGTGCTTCAATCACGGAAACCTAGACAAATAATAATCGGTCTTAGACGTTTGTCCAATGACTTTATAAAAATACCAATTATGTATACATATGATGATTATATATATATGATGATCAAGTGGGTTTACATATTCTCATTTACTCATTTTTGTGTTATGTGTCGATAACTTTTATACTAGTTTTCTCGTTTTACCTATTTACGTGTTTTAGGTCCAATAGGCCTATTATAAGTACTTTAACTTGTTTTAATACCTTTTATACCTATATTATCAGTACTTAAACTTTACAAGTTGGGCCCAAATGGGTTAAGCCCAATAATAAGTTTATAAGTGTTTTAGTCCATTTTTGTTGTATTGTTAGTCCAATAACGTTAATTTAGTCCGTTAACGTCCGTATGTCCTATAGTTCGGGTTTTATCGGTTTTTACTTGTTATACATGTTTATATATCAGTATATAAGTTTTATAAAGTTTATATTAGACGGGTCCAACCATCTAAGTTTTATTTAACAAAAACGTTAATTTTACGGCGATAGCCGAAAAAGTCGTAAAAATCAAGTTTATAGTTTTATAACTTATAAAACTTAACAAGTTACCATTTTTTATAAAATGTCCACTTATTTAACCTTTTACATACTTATATAAATAAAATCCATAAGTTAGTGGGTTTTTATTTTACATTTTATACTATTAAATTTTGAGTGCTTATATAATAGTAATATACTTTAATTTCCAAAAATCTGATTTTTATCTTCACTTTCACCAAAACTGCCATATCTTGAGTTCTATATGGAGATAGAAGCTCAAATTTTTATCACATAAACTACATGATATGTGCGACATTTAACTCTTCTATAGCTACTGTTGAATCATCTTCTAAATATTTTCTAAAAATCGTCCAAAACAGTAACCTCAGATTTATACCCTAAACTTGTTTTGATCATATCTCACTCATTACAATGATTCCATTGCATGGCCAACTCTCACATGTGTACAAGACCCATAGCTTACTGTAAATCCATTCTACTTTATCATTGTATCAGTTCATGACCTATTTCTTTACTGTTTTATACAGCCAACAAATTTAACCAAGATTTTAACCTTGTTTCTTATGGTTTTTCACCTTTTTAATCATGTTTATCAACAACAAATCCCCACATAACATTTTTATCATCATATAATCATCATATACATATGCAATAGGAAATAAAATACATGTTTACAAAATCAAAATAACAAGAAGTTGAGGAGGACAATCTTTATACCACCATGATGATGTAGGTTGTGATCAAAACATGGATTTTGATGGAGAAACTTGTGCTTAGCCAACACCATCTTCAAGACCATCAATCTTTATGATCACCTTGTGGAAAATCATCCCCAAGACACCATGAATACTCCTCCTTGGATGTTATAATCACCACCAATCTTCATCTCTTTTGAAGGAGATTAACATATGTAAGTTATAACAATAGTTTGTGGTTAAATTTGGATCAAATGGAGGTGTTTTTGGTGAAGTATAGACGAATTTAGAGAGAGAAGGAGGATTTTGGTGGTTTGCATGAGTGAAAATGAATTTAGAGAGAGACGGAGTTCGAAAACGTAAATACGTAATCCTAAGGTTTCCGGTTTAGTCGTAAAGGACGTTAAAATAAAATTGTAAGTCCTAATCTCTTATCGTAAATTTGTGAGTTTATGAACCAACACAAATTTAAAACTCCAAAATAATATTCACGGGTAAATTTATTTTCTGAAATGTCGGACTGTCACCAAAGACGGTGTATGTAAACGTAAACACGTAACGTAGAATCCTCCGGTTTAGACGTAGTCGATGCTACTTCAAGACGTAAATCCAAATTTCTTCCCAAAAATAAGTGAGTTCATAAAAATAATATTTTCAAATAAATATTGAGAATAAAATATTGACCACAAATTGACGGATTGTCACAGCATTTACCCCTAAACAGGATCTTTGTCCTCAAAGATCATCTTACCTTACTACTCGCTTCTTATAGAGTTAAAGCCATGTGGGTATTTCCTCCACATTCGGTCTTTTCTCACAAGTGTAATCCATTTCAATACGCGAGTTTCATCACACATAACTACGGGAATAAGATCAGGCTTAATGTTGACTTACTTTCTCTATCCATGATGTTCACGGGTTTTTCATGAATGCAACTTTTCGCCGATCTAAACTTTATTATGAAGAATTCAGATTCTCACTTGATAGATATTCCATCAAGTTCGATATACGAAACATAATTCACGCAGTCTTTGAAGTCCTAGGGTAGATCCAGCTTATATGCCTTTCAAACCAATCTTTTATATCATCTCAATGGTCCCATACAACGGGGACTTATATCCCATGATTTGTCAGATCATGAATTCATTTTTCCAAGGTTAAAAATTTTGGCATAACTTCGCTACCCATTTGGCACTTCAAGATCTACATTTCATATTCACATAACCTCTTGCCCACTACCGGCTATCAATAATAAGATCCTATTTTCAATAATCATTTCAGATCTCGCGGGTCGGGTATTTTGCAAGGATAGGTTCGCCATCATAGGAAACCTTAAACCTAAAAGACATGTCCAACTCACAATGGGTGTATGTCGGGTGTCTTCATCTCAACTCTTGCTTACAGATGCTCTAATATAGATCCTAACAAGATTCGATCTCAATTCTAACACGATGATTATCAAAGATAATCTCTCTAGAGGAAAACGATTATACGGTCTATTACCAAAGGTCAATCATTCAAACATAAAACAGCACTTATATTACCTTGTATCGTTACTTTACCTCGTCCCTTCGATTTGGGGTGGTACATAGTACTCTCATCAAGGTTCGTTCTCAATGATTTCTGAGAAAATCTCTAGAAATTCGATGCGAAGCGAGGATCTTGATATAGATGATCGATACAGGCACGCTATGTTTACATAACTCTTTTGCATTTATCATTAACGAGAATGATATTAGCAGATTTGGTCAGTCTGTCGACGATGACCTAAATCGAATCAAATTCAGATGATGACCTTTGTAATAGCTAGACGTTTACTAATGTATGAGGCGATGTCTGCCTTCATAATTTTTCATTAGTACAACTTCTTCAGACAAAGATACTTTTAGTCAAAAATGACATACATATAATACTTATACTTACAAGATTTCCAACATACTATATCTCACAATCCTCCATATTTAGACTATCACATGTGGTCTTTAAAATATTTAACGCTATCAGCTTCTCAATTCTAATGGTTCACATTAGCCGTGAACCCCTTTTATTATCTATATTATCCTTTTTACGAACATTGTTTACTTTTATATTGTTCGGCACTTTATTTTGCACGTTCATTATTAAGAAATATATCCTAATTGGTTCTTTATCCTTTTTATATAATATGTCAGTATCTATATTCACCTCTCATGATGATGTAATTATCATGTCCACAATTCACTCAGATATTCTTTCTATATTATGCGTCAGTAATTACGTTCACTTTCCTGATGAAATAAATATCATAACCGTATTTATTCAAAATTCTTTCTTCATATTTTCTCTGTTTTAGTTTCGTCTCATCTATCATTTTTATCAGTTTTTCTCAATTCGACGTTTTAAAGCGTCGATAATCATTATAATTAATTAAATAATAATCAGTTAATTTTTATGAAACATAAATGTAAAAATCTTAAATTTCTTAGTTCGACCAATTATATAAAATGTTCAAAAATAAATTTGAATTTAATTAACAAAATTTTTGTTGATCTATCGAAAATATTTAATAAGATCCGCAAATGTTCGAAAAACCTTTGTTTATATTTTGGTCAAAATTTTCTTAGTTGAAAAGCAAAAATTGTCGTTTCAATTTCAAGTAATAAGTTATATAGTTTCCTAAATTCTTCTTAGGTAATCTTGAGGTATACACAAACATTTACCCCTAAACAGAGGTTTAGTTAAATGGTTTATGTATAAGGGAATAATCCCTTAAAATCCTTTGTTAAAACATTTGTTAAAACATATTTCCACTTTCTTTTTAGTATAACTCAAAGTCTTAAAAGGGCTCTTGATTTTTGAAGAGTCTATATGCATACATCTTACCATTATTAATCCAACGGTCATTTTATGTAAAGGATTAAGTTTTTAATCCCTAAGCGTTAATGGTTCTAATCTTTGAAAAGTCAATATAGCTTCCATTATCTATTAATCACACGGTTAAGTCATATAAAGGATTAAATCCTTAATCACATGTTAAATATTTAAGGTATAGGTTTTCATTGTTTAGCCAGTTCAGGGCAATTTATAACTAATTATTAACTCATTATTATTCTTATATACAAACAATTGGTCCTAAATGATCACGAGCATGAATTTATCAAATTACAGCCTACACACGTGATTCACCAAATTTATGAATACTACATGTGTGTTAGTCAATCCAAACAACATCACGTGAAACTCATAACGTTCATCACAAGTTCGGGGTGTGATGATTGGAATAGATAATCTTCTTCGCAGATACGAAGTTGATAATAACCATGCCGTGGATCAAATCTTTAAAACATACGCCAGAACCTTGTAAATGATCGAACAAATCTTCCATTTCGAGTTATGGACATCGTTTTCGATTGTCAATTTACTAAATTCACAGTAATCTATAAATATAAGGAATGATAACACCATAGCTCTTCATGATGACAGGCTTGGTAGAATAAAATCTTTCTCCGACAACTCTCTCAGTTGTACGGTAATTCCTTAAATTCAGATGGTGCTGACGTACAGTGCACAAGCCACAGGTGCAGCACCGGGACTATAATCAATACTAATTTCAACTTGCCTTAATGGCGAAAGTCTAGGTAATTTACCAATAAATACCTCCTAAAGTTTCAGATAACATAAACATCTTTTAATACATTCATATTAGGTTCTTTCTAGATTTATAATATCTATGACTAATTCACAACCATTCACGTTATAATTTCAAGTCTAAATGCAGGATATGGTTACCCATCAAGAATGATTTAGATCACTTTTGATAATCAACATCTTATCATTTAGGGGAATTCTACTCGAGTTCCCATTAATTAAGACAATGTCGTCATGTCATAATCAATCAATCCATTCTACGGGCACTATCAACTTTCCAGTTGCATTGCCGTCGATAAGATGTGAACTTCTCAAAAGACTAATAATAACTCATAATCCTTCACAGGTTCAGGGATATTAGGATACGCAACTACTATTAAAAGAGTAAGGTCAACGCATAATCTATGCGAGAGAATTTCAAATCAGATACAGACGAAAACATTTAACGAATATGAATATATCCCATGTTTTCATAATTTGAGTACGCATTCGAAAGCTCCTCGGATCGTTACCCAGGTCATTCAAATGAAATCAAATCAAAAGAAATGATAAGAACGTCAATACATCCAGTCGGGTATCAACACTTGGTAATCAGATACTTTTCCTAAGAATCTCACTACGGGAGAATTGGACAAGAAGGGAATATCAATTGTCAAATAAGACAAATTCCACAGATGAGTAAATTCGACTCAGAAGAATAAATAGTACGGGCACATATGTAGGTGTCCCTAACAATATGTCCCTATTTTTCACTTCTTGCAGATCTCATGAAATTTAATCTTTCACAATCTTCAGAGAAACTGTAGTGTTTATTCATTAGTTTTATGGTGACTACTAGTCAGTCTTGCATGGTCCATTCTAAATTGTATGTAGGCGCGCAACTATATACAATTTCAAGATTAACGATGCAATACTCAGTTCGTCAAAGTTTTATCATCATGTTTATAATAAAAACATTTTCATGCTTAATTCTTAAATAAGAATCAAAAATAAATTTACAAAGATTTTCTTTGTTATGAAAACAATTAAGTTTTCCAAGGTGTTTTATAAACAACTTCATTTTGATAACGATTACTTATAAATCTAACTTTGAATAGTCCTTATAGTGATGAAAATTCAATCTTTCTCAAGTGATACTATTGTATCTTATAAAACAATGAGTAATCTGCAAAAGAGTGATGAAGAGTTGTTCACCAAGAACTAACTACAATATAATAGGAAATGATCTTAGCCAAATAATCATGAGGTTCATGATCTCGATGGCACTCAAAAGAATAATCCACAACGTAACTCAATTCAAGATGAGTACTTATTCAATGGTTGCATCACTAATGCGAACATTAGGATGAAGCAAGAAAAGATAGATAACATCGGTACATGTAGAATTTAGCAATCAAAGGTAGTCTTTTTCATTAATCACAAACAAGTCAAAATTGTACCGTAACACATTACGTGTCACTATGTCATACAATCCTCAGAACTCATCCTACCAACTGATATCTCAGTTAATTTAGGGATATTGAAAAGATACCACAATGTATACTAATCTACAAGAGTCATTAGGTGTTCCACATGTCCCAGAAGATCCATCGGTCTCAATTCAGAAGAAGATTTCTTCAATTAATTCCTTGGACACTGGGCATCCTCATTAGTGGACAATGGCCTAGGAACAACCTTTAACACGAACCTACAATCATTTAAAACCTTATAATTCAATTACAGAACTTAACAACTTCCTCTTAACAATTTATTATTCCATATGGGTTAAATTTTACTTTATTCAAATTTCAACCACTTTTATACTCAATTCGATATCCTACCTCATTTTCCAATACTTTCAATCTTATTCTTCGGCCTTGTAAAGGTAATACAATCTTAATATAAATCAACACTTAATTTCCAATCCTATTAGCTCTTACAACAACAATTATCAAATGAGTCATTAATATGAAATGACTTGATCAGTCAATTAGACTTCTCGGAAAGGTACTAGTGGCATGAGGCTTTTGGGTAATGGTTCCAAAGACAGCCTCAAGTGCAACATTCACCCTTTCGATTTCAATTTAAGAATTGGATGAAAACGAATCAGATGACATCTTTCTAGGTGGTAACGTTTTGTAAAACTCCACTCTATAAGGAAAGATCGTCATGACATCGATATCAGATTTAATCTCGCCAATTCTTTTTTTTAATATCACAATCAACTAATATTAACGTTTCTACGAATATCAACCATTTGTTGGGATCATAAATATCCACAACTTGGTTTAGATCTAGGATAGCTAGAATTCCTACGAGAATAGCTTCGATTGATTTGCTAGGGGAGTTAGGGTTACTTGTGACAATCTACGTCGTATAAATACCTCGTATAAATATAGAAATAATCATCAAACAATCATGTAATCAAATTACATCATATATATATAATCCAAGTTATATATATATATTAAAATAACACTTCTCAGTCTTGGCCTTGTCGGTAACTCGGGAATTCTTCGGCACCGTTATAGTCAAAAGATTTTTAGACATTTTTAGAAAAATGTTTATAGTTAAAAGATTTTGAAATGTTTTATTCAAAACCTTGGTTTTAAAAATCTTTCGTTCTCTATAACGAGAGCTCTGATACCAAACTGTAACACCCCCAAATTTATACAACTCAATACAGCGGAAGACTAGTTGGTGTTACGGGATAGCACATTACTCACATCATAGACAACGCATAAAAATCGCGTCGTTTAATAATAAATCATTTCCATTCATAAATATTAAAGTTACATCGGTCCCAAGTCATTATATTTCATACAAAGTTTTACAAAGTATTTGAATGGAAAAATATTGTTTAAGTGCGGGCCATGAATTCTTGTCGTCTTCCCGAGAATTACCTTCAAGTACATGAGATAAAACATGTTAAAAGAAATGGTCAGCGATAACGCCGAGTGAATTCATAGAGTTTCATAAAATCCATCAATATAATATATCAGTATAAAATTATTACTGAAAATCATTTTGTACAAATCATTTTAATAGGCCATAAAATAGCCAAAGTCATTTTATACAAATCCTTATCGAAAATCATAATATAGGCATTTGCCTTAAAAATCATTATACGAGCCAATGTCGTAAAAAAAAACAATCATACATACGTCTTATAAGGTTGTATGAAAATAAAAACCGTTATATGAATATGGTTATGAAAACCAAAACACGAACATAATATCAATAGTATGACCCTGTATTGCTAGTCAGGCAATACATTGTAATTCGGTGCGTCTATTAGTATTTCGGTGATTGGATTATTATAAGCCGCATGACATTGTTACCTTACTAAACCAACAACGGGTAGCTAACCCGATACCAATTTTGCCCATCTAAAGTAGCGTGTCGTCACAAAGGTCACGCTATGGAAATCTTCTCATACATAAATTCGCTTACCAATCAATGTGGCACGACGGGGATCAACCGTCAAGGCGCGAACTGGGGTGATCGTCCCCAAATAGTACTATTAAATGCATAAGCGTCTACCAAATCCCGGTAGTTCACAATTCATGCTAATGGGACTTTTAGTGACATAACCTAACTTTAATAATCCATTTTTATTTCATCTATCGGGTCCTTTAATCATTCATAGGGTCATACAATCGGGTCATTCAATCATTCGGGTCCAAATCAATAAACAAGCAATCGAGACAAATGGTGTCCTATTTTTATAAAAACTAACATGTTATCTCCCTCGCGGGTTTATAAAACATTTATAAAAACATTTAAAAGTGTGCGAGGCTATGAACTCACGTTGATGTGGGAAGGCGGGTTATCGGCAATTCGGACGTACGGTACGTGCTTCAATCACGGAAACCTAGACAAATAATAATCGGTCTTAGACGTTTGTCCAATGACTTTATAAAAATACCAATTATGTATACATATGATGATTATATATATATGATGATCAAGTGGGTTTACATATTCTCATTTACTCATTTTTGTGTTATGTGTCGATAACTTTTATACTAGTTTTCTCGTTTTACCTATTTACGTGTTTTAGGTCCAATAGGCCTATTATAAGTACTTTAACTTGTTTTAATCCCTTTTATACCTATATTATCAGTACTTAAACTTTACAAGTTGGGCCCAAATGGGTTAAGCCCAATAATAAGTTTATAAGTGTTTTAGTCCATTTTTGTTGTATTGTTAGTCCAATAACGTTAATTTAGTCCGTTAACGTCCGTATGTCCTATAGTTCGGGTTTTATCGGTTTTTACTTGTTATACATGTTTATATATCAGTATATAAGTTTTATAAAGTTTACATTAGACGGGTCCAACCATCTAAGTTTTATTTAACAAAAACGTTAATTTTACGGCGATAGCCGAAAAAGTCGTAAAAATCAAGTTTATAGTTTTATAACTTATAAAACTTAACAAGTTACCATTTTTTATAAAATGTCCACTTATTTAACCTTTTACATACTTATATAAATAAAATCCATAAGTTAGTGGGTTTTTATTTTACATTTTATACTATTAAATTTTGAGTGCTTATATAATAGTAATATACTTTAATTTCCAAAAATCTGATTTTTATCTTCACTTTCACCAAAACTGCCATATCTTGAGTTCTATATGGAGATAGAACCTCAAATTTTTATCACATAAACTAAATGATATGTGATACATTTAACTCTTCTATAGCTACTGTTGAATCATCTTCTAAATATTTTCTAAAAATCGTCCAAAACAGTAACCTCAGATTTATACCCTAAACTTGTTTTGATCATATCTCACTCATTACAATGATTCCATTGCATGGCCAACTCTCACATGTGTACAAGACCCATAGCTTACTGTAAATCCATTCTACTTCATCATTGTATCAGTTCATGACCTATTTCTTTACTGTTTTATACAGCCAACAAATTTAACCAAGATTTTAACCTTGTTTCTTATGGTTTTTCACCTTTTTAATCATGTTTATCAACAACAAATCCCCACATAACATTTTTATCATCATATAATCATCATATACATATGCAATAGGAAATAAAATACATGTTTACAAAATCAAAATAACAAGAAGTTGAGGAGGACAATCTTTATACCACCATGATGATGTAGGTTGTGATCAAAACATGGATTTTGATGGAGAAACTTGTGCTTAGCCAACACCATCTTCAAGACCATCAATCTTTATGATCACCTTGTGGAAAATCAGCCCCAAGACACCATGAATACTCCTCCTTGGATTTTATAATCACCACCAATCTTCATCTCTTTTGAAGGAGATTAACATATGTAAGTTATAACAATAGTTTGTGGTTAAATTTGGATCAAATGGAGGTGTTTTTGGTGAAGTATAGACGAATTTAGAGAGAGAGGGAGGATTTTGGTGGTTTGCATGAGTGAAAATGAAGTTAGTGGTTTAGTCTTGAATGGTTTTGTTAGGTTGCTAGTTTGATAAAGTAAGTAGGACATGTGTCCTAGCTTACTTTGTAAGCTTGACACATGAGATGTGTTGTTGGCTAAGTTAAGCCATCCCATATTGGTGGGGTGGGGAAAAACTTGTTTTGTCTCATCCCACTAATTTACGGGTATTCCTCGATTCTAATTTCCTTGATTTGCGTGCCCTCGGGTCGTTTTACGAAAAACGTTTTTATAAATTATAAATCAACGGCACAAAACGAATCTAATAAAAATTGTCTCATCAAAAACAGAGTTCGAAAACGTAAATACGTAATCCTAAGGTTTCCGGTTTAGTCGTAAAGGACGTTAAAATAAAATTGTAAGTCCTAATCTCTTATCGTAAATTTGTGAGTTTATGAACCAACACAAATTTAAAACTCCAAAATAATATTCACGGGTAAATTTATTTTCTGAAATGTCGGACTGTCACCAAAGACGGTGTATGTAAACGTAAACACGTAACGTAGAATCCTCAGGTTTAGACGTAGTCGATGCTACTTCAAGACGTAAATCCAAATTTCTTCCCAAAAATAAGTGAGTTCATAAAAATAATATTTTCAAATAAATATTGAGAATAAAATATTGACCACAAATTGACGGATTGTCACACATGGTGTTTGGTAAGGCTGGGAGCCTTGGTTTTGGTTGGGTTTGTTTAATCTTGAATAGTAGTTGTTATGCATGTTTGTATCACATTGTCCATATGTTCTTAAAGTTGGATATGGTTCGCAGCTTATGGTGTGTTTCGGCGTTGGAGTCTAAACCTATGACTCTCACCAACTTTATGTTGACGTGTTTTAGTGTCTCTTTCAGGTGATAACGTAGTTAAGCGTGAGAAAATATGTGGCTAGGATTGCAGTCGAGTAGGAATGCATTTAGAAGGAGATCCCCGTTCCTTCTTAGTTTATTTTTCTGTTTGTTTCAATAAGTGATACAATGAACCTATATGTTGATTGTTAGTGTTATTTGTTTGTCTTGAGTAAGAGGTAGGACTGTTACCTACTTACCTAGACTCCTGCTATGTTGAGATATTGTCATGACATTTGTGTCGCCATTTATGACATTATATTTGCATTTTAGTTTTCTCTATAGAGACACCGTTTATTGTGATGATATCCATACGTTGCACCCCATATTCCGCCATGGTGGGGTGTTACAGAATGGTATCAGAGACAATGGTTATAGAGAATTAGGTTGCCTAGTCGCGTAGCCTAGTCTATAGCTTAAAGGTCCCTGCATATAGGCGTCATAGGAGTATGTGTGCATTTTATAATAATTGATGTGTTTGGATGTTATTTATTGCGATGTTTTGACTAGCATGAATTGAACCATAGTATGTTCATACTTAGCCACATGTTATTTTATTTTCGGGTTGTGACTAGTGCGGGTTGAACCATAATCATCCACGCAAGTCATTGTCGTATTTTGCTTAAATTTTACATTATAGTACATACTTTGGTACAAGGTAGTTTCTATCTTTTGTTGAGTTATTTTATGTACCTGAGGTATGTTATTTTTCTTTGATGTTTAAGTCATGTTCCCTAAGAATCATGTGGTTGTTCGAGTTACTCGGAGTACATGGGTAGGAAGGATTTTTAGGTGTTTCCATTCTGATGGGCGACATGACTTATAATTGATTGTGTTTTCGTTTTGGATTTAGTCTATGTTGTTTTAGCTAGACTATGGATTTACGTATTTCAAGAGTTTTACTATGTTATTTTAATAGATGGAGTTTTGGACCTTATTGGTTATCTGGTTATATGCTTAGGTGAGTTGATGGATTTATGTGTTATGTGTTGTATTGATTCTTATAAGCGTCATCATAGGAGGCAGTGCATTGGGGAAAGGGTAACTGTATAAGTATGGTGGCCAACATAGTTATACAAGAACCACAACTTTAATGGGTTCTCAAGTATGATTGCATGAAAGAGGGTTAGTACATGCTTGTATATGATGAGATGTGGATTTTGGGTATATTTATAATATATAGGTTTATGTAACGGTTGCCTACGATATGGATATTTTTGAGTGTGTTATTGGTTTGGGTTATAGTCATGTTGTGTGATTTTGGGATCACACGATAGGGACTGGTTTTAGTGATGGGTTTTATGCCTTGTGGTAAGATGGTGATTACTCGTATGAAAAAACGAGTGTATGACGCGATCGATTGACTTGATATGTATGAAACGAGTATGTTTGGGGGATTCATTAGGTATACATATGCGGATGTATATATACTCGTAGATGTTATGTTATGATTTACGGTCGTTCAGTAGTTATTATAACTTGAACGTACCTAGTGCAGTCTCGTGTTTAAACAATTTATTAGTGCTCGAGTTTGATGGAGTTTCAACGACATTTTGAATCTTTTGAAGTGTGTCTTATAGCATATTCTTTGAGTTTCGTATTTCACGTGTACGTTTTAAAATGGTGTTTTTGGTTTCAAGTCTATTGAAATAACTTGGGATTTCTTTTGAAATAATGAAATCTTTTGTGTTGGGTCTTGCATTTCTTTTGGTCGGTATATATTGAGTTAGATGGTTGGTTGTATTCGGTAAAATAAGGGTAAGGTGTTGGAGTCGTGTTTGAAACAAGATGTAACATAAGATTTCTTTTTAATCAACATTTATATATTTAAAATTCTAAAAGACTTTCTTTGAAATAAAGCGAAGTAAAAATTTATTTCTACCTACATAGTTTATATAATTAAGTTTGACCGATTTATGAAGATTTCACATACAATTATATCTTTCATTTAAAAGGATTACATTAATCACTAAGTTTATTCTTTAGTTTTTTTTAAAACAACTAGTATAAAACTGATTTGGTCATAACTTGTTCGTTTTTACAGCTTTTTGAGTGATTCAAAGCCAAAAATTATGTACTCAGAACGTACTTTTCAAATATTCAGAATGTATAGTCATTGGAGGTCAGTATCCTGGTCGAAATTTTTGTACAAGTGTCGGGTTCAAGGTTGAGTTTTGAATAGTAGTTTATTTTTTTGATTTGGGATGCACGGGATACCTAGACTATCAAGATGCTCTCCGGACATACCAAGAGAAGACCTAGGGAATGAAAAATACAGAAAATTTTGCTATGGCCGCACGTGGCTACCCGTATTAGGAATATTATTCTAATATCACCTCAGCCGCACGTAACGGCCGAGACAAATTAAATGTAGCATTGAATATGGTCTTACGTAAGACCGCATAACCCGACACAAGAATACATGCTTTAATGATAGTCAACTGGTCAGCCGCACTTCTGAAAAAGTGCACCATTAATGCCCACCATTGAGCCACGTAAAACTGCCAAGAAGTGACCCGTGGGCCCCTTCTGATTTTGCAGAGGTGTCAGAAATCCCATCCGTTGGATAGGCGTGGTGGCCTACACGTGTCGAACATCCACGTTACCTCCGAAACCGAGGCAACCCTATATAAGAGTTGGTGTGTGTGTTTGTTACACACACAATTCACCCTTCCTTCCGCCATTGTTATTTTCAAGCTTCTACCTCCAAAACTTTGCCTTCTTTTCCACGGATTTCCTCCGCCGCAGGTTAGATCATCACGCCCTTTAAAACCTTTTTATAAAACATGGTAAAGGACAACCCACTTATCACGGATGTCCTTAACGTGATGTCGGCGGAAAAATACATCGACTTTCTGTCGAAGTATTACATTCCCGAAAGCGTACACCCCACCTATCCAGGTGAAGGTGAGGCGATTACGGGTGCACCGGCGGGGAAAATAGGCGTGTACACGCGCCTATTTGATTCGGCCAATTACCGTATCCCCCTTTCCAACACATAACCCAGCTTCACTGCATAGGGGCGTGTAAAATCAACCAGTTTGAAATTACATGCCATACCTGCGGAGTAACTCCAACCGTGAACCTTTTTAGGGCCTTTTACTTCCCCCAGCTAGTGAACGGGTGGCTATCGTTTAAGAAGCGACCCGGGAACGCCCCCATGACGTATAAGAAGCCTTTAGACTCCCTTAAGAATTGGTACGACCATTACTTCTTTGTTGATGAGAAGGTATTCCCTACCCCTTTCGTACTCAAAACCAAAGCACCCAAAGACTTTCCGCCCAAAGCCAAAGACTATAGTAGCAAAGACTTAAAAATACTAGATACCCACCGCACAGAATTCCATAGGGGGTTGTCGGAACAATTTCTGTGCTTAGTAGGAATAAGACGCCGCTACTTTGGGAGGGATGACTTATATCCGTGCTTCCTGACAGAACAGGGAGAGGGTAGGTTTACTTATACCTTGTAGATTTGAAATGTCATGCGTAGTTGTAGAACCTTACTAACCCGTATAATTATAAATGTCCGCAGAAATGAACCTACACGGAATAATACGCCAGGGAGACCCAATGAAGGTGGCTGAAGGGTTCCGCCCTCTGAAGGAAAATGAGCTCCCCCTGCTGGAGGCGACCGCTGACCGCACCATGCCACTCGAAGAGACGTCCGAGCCCAGATCAGATGAAGGGGAGCCCATCATTGAGAAATCCCCATTGGACTTCCATAATGAAGATAGTGGAGAACTACTGTTGGAGGGGACCGCGACCCACCAGGAAGAGGAAAATGATCTCAATGAAGACACCACTCAAGCTTCCGGGTCCGCCCCGCTCACATCTAGGAAGAGAAAGACCACCAGGAGGGTGGCAAAGAAAATAGGGGATGAGGCCGGGGCCGCGAATGCTCCCCCAAAGAAGCTGAGGAAGGACCATCCGCAGTACCAAGAGGGAAGTGGTACTGCGACTGCTCAGGCCGATTCTACCCCGTACATGGGAGAGACAGTCTGGCGGGCTAACCCTGTGAGCGCTGTAGCTCCTACTGGCCCAGAACCTGCAATCGATACCACGTAAGTACCCTTCAAATGTTAGTCGTGTCACTATACTTGTGAAATATATAATGCCTAAAAAAAAATTTCCCATGTCAATAACAGGGCGGATCCGTCGGCCGTATCCCAAGAGAAAGAAGTAGAGAGGAATCCATACCTCGCACCAACTAACAGACCCCCATCCCCTGCCGCGACACACGCCGAGGAGCCACACCACGAAGGGCCAGAAAATAGCCTGCGCCTAGCATGGAACCTCTCAAGTCTAACAAGGTTGGAAGCGGAATCTGATGCTCAGAATTCATCGAGCACATTACCCCTCCAGCCCTTGCACAAAACCTAGATGAGCTGGATCATGAATCCCTTCTGGAGTAGTTTGATGTGTCGTTTGCGCATCAAGTGACGGTGGGAGCCGCTCTAAGGCGCCGCTTGATCAAGGCCCTTGCTAATGTGAAGCGGGCAGATAAAAAGATAGCTCGTCGTGAGGCAATGGTCATGAAGAACGAGAAGACCATCGCGTCCCTGCAAGCAGCGCTGGTGACAGCCGAGGCTACAGTGAAAGAGCAAGCTCATCACGCCGACACCCGAGAAAAGCGCATTGCCGAGCTCGAAGCCCTTGTAGCCGCATCAAATGAGAAGGTATGCTTTCGAAACTTTTATACATATACTTTTGCCTTGATTTTTTATTCGACCCAAGAAAAAAGTATATTGCCCTTGTGATAACTCAAAGTTCTATATGCAGGTGTCTGCGGCCGAAGCTTCCACCAAGGCCGTAACCGTACAAGCCTTCAAAGTTCTATATGCAGGTGATGCGCTGAAGGATGAGATAACACAGGCGCAGGCCAAGTTGGAAGAGCAAACCGCGACGACGGAGGAGGAGCTGAGCAAGATGGCCACAAGTTGTGCCGAAAGACTGTGTCCTCCCCTGCTATCCGCCATAGCTGGACGCAGGTGGATGATTGGGCAAGGGATGCGCCTCACCGTAAGCAAGGCCCTGGAAGCTCCGCACCTACTACAGGCATTTGCCGGGGTCGTATCTGATGGAATCGACCGTGGTCGACATGAGGGTTTGGTCAAAGCTGCAGAACTGATAGGTAAGAATGAAGACATCATGCAACATCCATACCATAATCCCTCTGCTGCGGACAACATGACCGCGTCGATGAATGCATTGGCGGAAATCCAACACCCCCTCCTGGAGGAGCTTGAGGCACTTAAAGACGCTCCGAACGAGGCAATAATGTCCCGGCTTACTGCGGATCCCATCCCTTTGACCTTGCCCACATATGACCCCGCATAAAAAACAATGAAAGGTGAAAAGCTGCTTGTGGAAGCATTGGATGCGACTGTGGTCAAGGCCCAGGATGGGAAGAATGCTCGCGGGGAGGCCCTCCATGCTCTGATTGAAGAAGGAAAGAAGGACATAGGGGAATTCCTACCCCCCTTGTAATTTATCAGTTGTAAACATTTGTGATTTTTATTCGTCCGTACATGTACACGGCTAAGACATATGTGAAATCATTGTCTTTTGTATGTAAGTCCGTGATGACCACGACCATTTTATTATTTATGTTGAAACTTGTGTATCTTTATTTTGTTGAACATTGTATACCAATACTGCATGACATGTCACGTCTTACACAAAAAAGAAAATACATACAAGCCTATAATTTACTAGACATGCGACATGCGTCTTTACTATGTGAAGCACTGCGTGAGTACGGCATACGAAACTTACCACAACGTCTTGTGAGTAAGGTGTCTAGTAAGGATACATGATCCGTGCCGCTGGGGTTGCATCCCTCTTACGCGACAAGTTGAATTAGTAGGTTCACTTAATCCTCTTACCCCGCCTGGAGGCGTATAGTACATGTACGGTGTTTGAATGAATGCATATGAATGAAACATGGCCTATTATAGCAATAATTAAAAATCTCATGACTAACAAAAACTTAAGAAATAATTTGCACAAAACAAGCCGTGGAGCTAGCTAGGCACCACAACATTTTATTAGAACGTTTACATTTTTTGTTTGAACAAGAATGATAAGTCCTAAGAAACAAAAAAGGAACCTAGACAAAACATAAGAAGCAAAACAGATAGAGTGCACGGATCTTCATTAAAGCCACATATGGCGAAGTACCCATGCGGAAGCCGTAACTTTCAAAGATAGCACATTTTGAGATTGGAGATGATCCATGTGCGCTCCAAGTCGCGCCCTTCCATGTCACGTAACTTTTATGCACCTCGTCCCAAGGCTTCCGTGACCTCATACGGTCCTTCCCACTTAGGGCCCAACTTTCCTGTATTCTCCGCTCGACTTGCTTCGTTAGCACGATAGACAAAATCCCCCGGTCGGAAGGAAACACCTTTAACCTTAGCGTCATAATAAGTCTTCATTTTAGCCTTGGACTTAGCCTCATTAATGGCTGCTATCTCCCTTTTTTCTTCCAACAGATCCAGGTTGATGCATAGCTGTTCGTCGTTCGTGACAACATTAACCTCCATCGTGCGGATGGTAGGCATTCCTATTTCTGCTGGTATAACAGCTTCAGTGCCGTAAGCCAATGCAAATGGAGTGTCTCCATTGGCCGTTTTGATCATAGTCCTATGCGCCCATAGAACATGTGGTAGCTCGTCCACCCATTTGGCACTTCGCTCATCCAAACGTGCCTTGATGCCGTTTCCCAAGCTTCTATTCTCTTGCTCCACAAGGCCATTTGTCTGTGGATGCTTAACAGACGCGAAGCGTCGCTTGATATTCATTGATGCACACCAGTCCTTGAATGGATTGTCCGCAAACTGTTTACCATTGTCCGAGATGATTTCTCCTGGTAGACCAAAACGGCACACAATATGCTCCCAAGCAAACTTTTTAACTTGTTTGCCCGTGATGGATTTGACTGCCTTGGCCTCTATCCATCGTGTGAAGTAGTCCATTGCGACAATCAAGAACTTAACTTCCCCCGCAGCTACAGGAAATGGTCCTGCAATGTCGATTCCCCACTTATAGAATGGCCATGGGGACGTGATAGGTGTGAGCTCCTACTGCGGGTGCCGCGGCACTGGTCTATGCACTTGGCAATCACTACACTTGCGAATCATGTCACGCGCGTCCCTGTGCATGGTAGGCCAATAATATCCTGTCCGTAAGGCTCTAGCTACCACGGATCGTGGACCTGGGTGCATGCCGCACAACCCTTCATGTATTTCACTGATTACATATGTAGCCTGACGTGGTCCAACACACCGTAACCACGGCTGCAAGAAAGAGCGCTTATAAAGAATACCTTCTCAGAGTTCGAAGTGTTGCGACTTCCTTCTGATGCGCCGTGCTGCTTTTTCCTCGTCCGGAAGGGTCTCGCTAGTCAAATAGTTGATAATCGGGGTCATCCATGTAGGTCCATCCTCTTCAACTATGGTAGCGACCTCCCCTTCTGTTATAGACTTATCCTTGAGTATTTCCACCAAAACTTGCTTGGACAAGTGGGCGAAGCTTGTGGATGCAATCTTGCAAAGCGCGTCCGCCTTCTTGTTCTCACCTCTTGGCACCTGCTTGATGGAAAACTTGCTGAAAGCCGCGATGAGCGACTTGACTTTTTCCAAGTATCGGACCATGTTGTCCTCCTTAGCCACATATCCACCTAGAATGTGGTTCGTGACAAGCCGTGAGTCCACGTAGGCCTCAAGGTTGCGGACTCCCATTCTAGCGGCGATTTTTAAACCCGCAATTAATGCTTCATATTCCGCTTCGTTATTGGTGGCTGTGAACTCAAAACGGAGGGCGTACGTAAACTCCATTCCTTCCGGATTTGTGAGGATAAGGCCAGCTCCTGACCCATCCGTACACGAAGATCCGTCCGTAAATAACACCCATGGTTCTGTTGGAGTCTCGTCTTGTTTTGCGATTGGTCCTTCCTCATCCGGCTTCTCTTTCAAAAAATCTGCCAAGATCTGGCCTTTAACAGCCGTCCTTGGCCTATAAGATATATTATGCTCCCCCAATAGAATGCTCCATTTTTGTAGCCTCCCTGCCACATCCGGTCTAGAGATGACTTGCTTTATTGGTTGGTCCGTAATGACTACAATTGGGTGCGCCTGAAAGTATCGGCGCAACCGCTTCGTAACAAACACTAGTGCCAAAACCAATTTTTCCATAGAGGAGTAATTCAGCTCCGGCCCTTGTAATGTTCTACTTATGAAGTAGACCGGAGTTTGCACTGTATCCCTATCTGTCATGAGTACCGCACTTATTGCGCCATGAGTGGCTGAGAGATACATAATAAGTTCCTCCTTTGGCCAGGGAGCTACTAGCATAGGGAGAGATGAAAGGTGCTGCTTGAGTTGGCCAAAAGCTTCCTCAGCTTCCTTTGTCCACCGGATGTCTCCCTTCCTAATGCACTTCTTGAGTGTCTTAAATAGGGGTAATGAATTCTCTGCGGATTTGGATAGGAACCTATTTAGCCCGACCAGCTTCCCATTTAAGGATTGCACCTCCTTCCATGTCTGAGGGGATGGCAGCTGTATCACTGCGTCCGTTTTCTCTGGGCAAGGTTTGATGTCGTTTGGATCAATCAAATATCCAACGAACATTCCCTCTGTTGCCCCAAACGTGCATTTCTTTGGATTTAGCTTCATGTTAATCCTCCTCAGTGTGTCGAATGTCTCTTGGACATCCCGGAGAAGTGCATCCTCCGTATGACTTTTTATGACTAAGTCATCCACATATACTTCCAGGTTGCGGCCTATCTGTGATTCAAAAGCTTTTTCCACAAGCTGCTGGTATGTAGAACCGGCGTTCTTTAGTCCAAACGGCATTTTCGTATAGCAATATACGCCCTGACTTGTATGGAACGCCGTTTTTTCTGCGTCCTCCTCCGCCATCTGGATTTGGTGATATCCTTTATATGCGTCTAAGAAGCACTTAAAGGGATATCCACACAGGGATTCCACCTTCCAGTCAATCTCCGGTAACGGGTAACAATCCTGTGGACAGGCTTTGTTCAGATCCGTGAAATCCACACACATGCGCCAACTTCCGTCATGTTTTTTGACCATGACCGGATTGGATAACCACTCGTGGTAGTATACCTCGCGCATGATACCTGCGTCCACTAGTTTCCATAATTCCTCCAATATCACTCGGCTGCGCTCAGGCGCCTGGCCGCGCTTCTTTTGCTTGATGGGTTGGTACCCCTGACGGGTCTGGAGCTTATGTTCTGCTATCGTGCGTGGCACGCCTGTCATATGCTTTGGGTCCCATGCGAATATATCTAGGTTTGCACTTAAAAGAGAGCACATGGCCCTTTTGCCGCTATCCGAGAGCGCCCCCCTATGGATATCTCCTGTTCCGGGTAGTCAGGATTGATTGCCGCCTTCCAATTGGGAGGTGGTGATCCATCCTTGGGTGGAACAGGTGGAGCCGGTGTTGTCACGGTATGACACTCGGATGCTGGTATGATTGTGTTGTAAATGGTGACGATTCCTCCCTCAACAGGGAATTTGATCATTCCATGTGCCGTGGAAGGTACCGCCTGTATAGCCAGAATACCTGGCCTGCCTATGATCCCATTGTACGGAGAATGTGAGCGTATCACCATGAAGTTCATCCACGCCATAGTGGAGTGCTCCTCATTCCCAATGGTTACAAGCAGACGTAGTTGCCCTATCGGCCAGATAGTGTCTCCACTAAAGCCAGTGAGCGGCGCCGTGGCCGGTACTAATTGGCTTCTTATTTCTGGTCGTAACTGCACAAAACAGTGTTCGTACAGTACTTCTGCCGACGACCCTCCATCCACATACATGCGACGAACATTATGTGTTCCAATGCTTATCTCAATAGTGAGAGGCGCATCAATCACATCGCTTGCTGTGATGGGATGGAATTAGATTTCCCTGCCGCGTGAAAATTTTTGGCCAATTTTCTGCCTCGTGCGGCGTTGTCTGGATTGGATCATGTATATGGTCGAAGGTTTGTCCTTTTGGGGATCCTTCTTGTCATACTTCTTGTTGTCTTTTCCATCCTTCCAATCCTTAACCAAATGCTTGAGTTTACCTGATTTGATCAGTGACTCAATGTGCTTCTTGAGCTGGATACACTCCTCCGTACCATGGCCCTTGCCATTATGGAACTCGCAGAAGCGATTTCCTTGCCGACGGTCCGGCGGAGTTGTCATTGGGGGAGGCCTCGGAAAATTTGCCCCTTCCTTCAGCAAGATCTCCCGGTAGGACATCTTTAGGGGGGTAAACTTATCGTCCGGCCGTCCTCCTTTGTTTTGGCTCTTGTAGTCTGAGCCCCTGCTATTGTTCTGATTGCTTTGACCACCCGACTGTCTCCGGGACTTTTCGTTTGACCGGTAGCCGTTTCCTTTAGAAGGGTAAGCCGCGGCCACCGCTGTTTCTCCCTCTATGAAATTTCTGACCCTTTCCATAAGGTCATCATATCTCTCTGGACGCATGTCATTGAGACGCCTGATCAATTCCCTGTCTGTTATGGCGTGCATATAGTCTGAGATTTTCAGGTGTTCCGGCATTGTCTTTGTGCGCGTGCACTCATCATTGAAGCGTTCAGTGAAGGCTTCTGTGGACTCCCCTGGCTGTTGCTTGACAGTTGCCAATGAGACTGGATCCCTATTATACTTCTTCCGCTGAGTATAATTATTCTTGAACGCCGTGCGTAGTTCCGTGAAGCTATCGATGCTTCGTGGAGGGAGTCCCTCAAACCAGTCACGGGCATTGCCGATCAAAGTCGAATTGAACATTTGGCACCATATAGGCATGGGCCATCGCTCAATTTTAGCCTGCGTATCAAATATTTTGAGGTGATCGTTCGGATCACCTGTTCCATCATAGGTCTTAACACACGCCGGCATGTGACGTTTGGTGTCATCGGAGTAGTTCCGTATATGGAGAGTGAATGGGTCTTCCCTGGGATCCGCCCATGGTCGGGTGAGCCTAGGGTCATCCCATGGGTCACACCACGGGCGGGAAAGATCATCCGCTTCTGAATCTCGATAATAAGGGCCACCATAATACTCATCATTGTTTGGTGGTGGTGGAGGGGTACGCCTAGGTCGGCGACGCTTGGGTGGATGGTCATCCGAGTCCTCTCCTGATGGATCTGGAGACGGTGGTGGTGCCCCATCCCTTGGGTGAAGACCACTTTTTTGAGACGAGCCAGGAGCCTTTTTCCCAGTGTCCATCATATCCCACACACTTGTGCGGCGAGCGGCTCTGGTCAGCTCTCGATCTGGTCGCTCGGGTGAACCGTCGGACTTCTCTCCCCCTTCTCGAGACTGCGTTAGTTCCTGTATGAGGCGGTCTCCTATGCGCTCGAACACATTCCTAGGTTGAGGGGTTTCCTCAAAGATGCTCTGCTCCTGAGGCCGGGTTTTCCTTTTCCTCTGATTTTGGGAAGAGGTGATTGCTCCAATATTGCCAAAGTTGAGTCTAGATTGGAGGTTCCTCCCTAGATTCAACCTTGATGCAATCCCTGGGACGATCCTATCAAAGTTCTGCGTGAGAACTCGAGTGAGATCCTCCTCGCTGAGTGGTTGGACTTCTACTTCCTCCTCAATCGATGGCCTACGCGGCTCCTTGTTAGGAGGATTGGGCGCACTCCCTGGATCAGGGTTATCCAGGGTTGAAGTAGGTGGGGGTGTTATCGAGATCGTGCTCGTCACCCCCAAGGGCTGAAAACCACCACGGTTACCAGGTCCGCCCGCAGGGCGGCTAGGAGATTGATTGGGGATGAGTATCCCTTCCCCTTGGGACTTCCGATTTCCAGGATTTGTGTTCCTGGGATTAGCTTGCGGATGCCCCTTCGTCATTGGAAATTCAAGATGAGGTTTTGCTCTAGCTTAGTGTAATGGGTCCCACGGATGGCGCCAACTTGTTGATGCAAAAGTTGGGTGATCCTTGCTAGACCCGAATTAGGCTCAATTTGGGTTGGCTGGGCTCCGGCTCCTACACCAAGTGAACTGTTTGGTTGGGATCCTGCACACTAAACAACACGCGTTAGGCTTGCCGTGGGAATGTTTCCCACGATTAGACTCCAGCGTGAGAGTAAGTAATCGGTTAGGGTTTTATGTGAGTTGAGAGTATAGAACGTATTACCTTTGTGGAACCCTTGGGGGTTCCTTTTATAGGGAGTGGAACCCTAGTGGGCTGCCACTGATACTTCGGCCCCAAGGAAAGGATAAGTACCAGAATTAGAATGATTGTTATCTTCTAATTATGGTGAGTGAATATCCTCTTCTTTGGGGTAAAACCTATTCCTAGATAGAATATGATTCTGTCTAACCCTATGCCGCCCGCGCCGGGCCGTGGGGCCGCACACGTGTGTGCGGTTACTGTTCATCCAAGCTCATAAGCTTAAGTGACATTATTCCCACCCATCTGTGATGGACCGGATACGGGTAGTACCCGTGGGCCGGGTTCCTGACCCGACTGGGGACTATACGTCATCAATAGAATTACCTGGGGGAAGATGAGTTATTTAGATCACTTTTGATAATCAACATCTTATCATTTAGGGGAATTCTACTCGAGTTCCCATCAATTAAGACAATGTCGTCATGTCATAATCAATCAATCCATTCTACTGGCACTATTAACTTTCCAGTTTCATTATCGTTGATAAGATGTGAACTTCTCAAAAGACTAATAATAACTCATAATCCTTCACAAATTCAGGGATATATGGAGACACAACTACTATTGAAAGAGTAAGGTCAACGCATAATCTACGCGAGAAAATTTCAAATCGGATACAAACGAAAACATTTATAGAATATGAATACATCCCATGTTTTCATAATTTGAGTACGCATTCGAAAGATCCTCGGATCGTTACCCAGGTCATTCAAATGAAATCAAATCAAAAGAAATGATAGGAACGTCGATACATCCAGTCGGGTATCAACACTCGGTAATCAGATACTTTTCCTAAGAATCTCACTATAGGAGAATTGGACAAGAAAGAATAGTCAACTGTCAAATAAGACAATTTCCACAGATGAGTAAATTCGACTCAGAAGAATAGATGCTACATGCACATATGTAGGTGTCCCTAACACTATGTCCCTATTTTTCACTTCCTGCAGATCTCTTAAAATTTAATCTTTCACAATCTTCAAAGAAAATGTAGTGTTTATCCATTAGTTTTATGGTGACTACTAATCAGCCTTGCATGGTCCATTCCAAATTGTATGTAGGCGCGCAACTATATACAATTTCAAGATTAACGATGCAATACTCAGTTCGTCAAAATTTTATCATCATGTTTATAATAAAAACATTTTCATGCTTAATTCTTAAATAAGAATCAGAAATAAATTTACAAAGATTTTCTTTGTTATGAAAACAATTAAGTTTTCCAAGGTGTTTCATAAACAACTTCATTTCGATAACGATTACTTATAAATCTCACTTTGAATAATCCGTATGATGATGAAAATTCAATTTTTCTCAAGGGATACTGTTTTATCTTATAAAAACAATGAGCGATCTGCAAAAGAGTGATGAAAACTTGTTCACCAAGAACTAACTACAATATGATAGGAAATGAGCTTTAGCCAAATAATCATGAGGTTCATGACCTCGATGGCACTCGAAAAGAATAATCCACAATGTAACTCAAATCGAGATGAGTACTAGTTCAATGGTTGCATCACTAATGCGAGCATTAGGAAGAAGCAAGAAAATATAGATATCATCGATACATATATAATTTAGCAATCAAATGTAGTCTTTTTCATTAATCATAAACAAGTCAAAATTGTACCGTAACACATTACGTGTCACTATGTCATACAATTCTCAGAACTCATCCTACCAACTGATATCTCAGTTAAGTTAGGGATTTTTAAAAGATACCACAATGAATACTAACCTACAAGAGTCATTAGGTGTTCCATATGTCCCGGAAGATCCATTGGTCCCAATTCAGAAGAAGATTTCTTCAATTTATTTCTTGGACACTGGGCATCCTCGTTAGTGGACAATGGCCTAGGAACAACCCTTAACATGAACCTACAATCATTTGAAACCTCATAATTCAATCAAAGAACGTAACGACTTCCTCTTAACAATCTCATATTCCATACGGGTTAAATTTTACTTTATTCAAGTTTTAACCAACTTATACTCAATGCGATATCCAACTTCATTCTCCAATACTTTCAACCTTATTCTTACACCTTAATAGGGCAATAAAAGCTCAATATCAACAACACTTAATTTCTAATCCTATAGCTCTTTCAACAACAATTATCAAATGAGTCTCTAGTATGAAATGACTCATACATTCAATTAGACTTCTCGGAAAGGTACTAGTGGCATGAGGCTTTTGGGTAATGGTTCCAATGACAGCCTCAAGTGCAACATTCACCCTTTCGATTTCAATTTAAGAATTATATGACAACGAATCAGATGACATCTTTCTAGGTGGTAACGTTTTGTCAAGCTCCACTCTATAAGGAAAGATCGTCATGACATCGATATCATATTTAATCTCGCCAGTTCTTCTTTAATATCACAATCAACTAATATCAACATTTCTACGAATATCAACCATTTTGTTGGGATCATAAATATCCACAACTTGGTTTAGATCTGGGATAGCTAGGATTCCTACGAGAATAGCTTCGATTAATTTTCTAGGGGATTTAGGGTTGCTTGTGACAATCTACGTCGTATAAATACCTCGTATAAAAATCAAAATAATCATCAAACAATCATGTAATCAAATTACATCACATATATATATATATAATCCAATTTATATATATATTAAAATAACACTTCTCAGTCTGGCCTTGTCGGTAACTCGGGAATTCTTCAACACCGTTATAGTCAAAAGATTTTTAGACATTTTAAAAAAATGTTTGTAGTTAAAAGATTTTGAAATGTTTTCTTCAAAACCTTGGTTTTAAAAAATCTTTCGTTCTCTATAACGAGAGCTCTGATACCAAACTGTAACACCCCCAAATTTATACAATTCAATACAGCGGAAGACTCGTTGGTGTTACGGGATAGCACATTACTCACATCATAGACAAATCTTAAAAATCGCGTCGTTTAATAATAAAGCATTTCCATTCATAAATATTAGATTTACATAGGTCCCAAGTCATATTATTTCATATAAAGTTTTACAAAGTATTTGAATGGAAATTATTGTTTAAGTGCGGGTCATGAATTCTTGTCGTCTTCCCGAGAATTACCTTCAAGTACCTGAGATAAAACATGTTAAAAGAAAAGGTCAGCGATAACGCCGAGTGAATTCATAGAGTTTAATGAAATCCATAAATATAACATCGGTATAAAATTGTTATCGAAAATCATTTTGTACAAATCATTGTAATAGGCCATAAAATAGCCAAACTCATTTTATACAAATCCTTATCAAAATCGTAATATAGGCTTTCGCCTTAAAAATCATTATACGAACCATTGTCGTTAAAAACATCATACAATACGTTTTATAACGTTGTATAGATATAAAAAACCGTTATATGAATATGGTTATGAAAAACCAAAACACGAACATAATATCAATAGTAAGACCCCATATTGCTAGTCAGGCAATATATCGTAATTCGGTGCATATAGCAGTATTTCGTTAATTGGATAATTATAAGCCGCTTGACATTATTACCTTACTAAACCAAACAACGGGTATTTAGCCCGAAACTCATTTTTCCCATCTAAATTAGTGTGTCGTCACAAAGGTCACGCTATGGAAATCTTCTCATACATAAATTCGTTACCAATCAAAGTGGCACAACGGGGATCAACCGTCAAGGCGCGAACTGGGGTGATCGTCCCCAAATAGTACTATTATATGCATAAGCGTCTACCAAATCCCGGTAGTTCAAAATTCATGCTAATGAGACTTTTAGTGACATAACCTAACTTTAATATTCTATTTTATTTCATATATCGGGTCATTTAATCATTCATAGGGTCATACAATCATCCGGGTCCAAATCAATAAACAAACAATCGGGACAAATGATGTCCTATTTTGTCAAAAATAACATGTTATCCCCCTCGCGGGTTTATAAAATTTTCATAAAAACATTTAAAAGAGTGCGAGGCTATGAACTCATGTTGATGTGGGAAAGCGGGTTATCGGTAATTCGGATGTACGGTGCGTGCTTCAATCACGGAAACCTAGACAAATAATACTCGTCTTAGACTTTTGTCCAATGACTTTATCAAAATAATAATTATGTATACATATGATGATTTTATATATATGATGATCAAGTGGGTTTACATATTCTCTTTTACTCATTCTAGTATTTATGTATTGGTAACTTACTAGTTTACTAGTTTTACCTATTTACGTGTTTTTAGGTCCAATAAGCCTATTATAGGTTCATTAGCTTTTATCAATCCATTTCATACTTTTATTATCAATATTTACACATTACATGTTGGGCCCAAATGGGTTAAGCCCAATAAATAAGTTTATGAGTGTTTTAGCCCATTTTGTTGTATTATTAGTCCAATAACGTTAACTTAGCCCGTTAATGTCCGTATGTTATATAGTTCGGGTTTTATCGGTTTTTACTTGTTATATATGTTTATATATCAGTGTATGAGTTTATAAAAGTTTACATTTGATGGATCCAACCGTCTAAGTTTTATTTAACAAAAACGCTATTTTTACGGTAATAGCCGAAAAAGTCGTAAAAATCATGTTTATAGTTTTATAGCTTATAAAACTTATCAAATTACCATTTTTATAAAATGTATCATTTATTTATCATTGTACATACTTATATAAATGTAATAGATAAGTTAGTGGGTTTTAATTTACATTTTATACTATATTTATTTGAGTGCTTATATAATACTATTATACTTTAATTTACCAAAATCTGATTTTTACTTTCACTTTCACCATTTTTACCATATCTTGAGTTCTACAAGGAGATAGAAGCTCATTTATGGACACCATAAACTACATGATATGTTCTACAATTAACTTAGTTTTAGCTACTGCTCAATCCAACTCTAAATAACCTTAACAGTCCGTCCAAAACTGACTGTTCAGATTGGTACTCTAAACTTGTTTTAGTCATATCTCACTCATTATAATGATTCCATTGCATGGCCAACTCTCACATGTGTACAAGACATATTACTTACTGTATATTGATTCTACTTTGCCATTTTATTAGTCTAATATGTGATAAGTTACTGTTTTTATACAGCCTACCATTTAAGCAAGATTAACCATTTTTACATATAGTTTTTCATCTTTTTACCCATGATTATCAACACCATATCCCCACACAATACTTTTATCATCATATAATCATCATATACATATACAGTAGGAAATAAAATACATGATTACATAATCAAAATTAACAAAAAGGATGGGGAGAACAATCTTTATACCACCATGATGATGTAGGTTATGATCAAGACATGGATTTTGATGGAGAAACTTGTGATAAACCAAGACCATCTTCAAGACCACCAATCTTCATGAACTCCTTGTGGAAAATCAGCCCCAAGACTCCATAAAAACTCCTCCTTGGATGTTATAATCACCACCAATCAATAGGGCTTCAAAAGGGCATCATCTTGTGCAAGAATAACATAGGATTTCATGGATAAATTTAGATCAAATGGGGTGTTTAAGGTGGTGGTGGGACGGCAATAATAGAGAGAGATGAGAGGATTTAGTTGTTTTGCATGAGAGGAAATGTGAAGAGTGGTTTTGCTAGTTGGTTTTGACAAGTGAGTGGCTTCAAAATGAAGCTAACTAGACAAGTGTTAAGCTAGTTGCTTAAACTTTGACACCTCTTTGGTGTTTTGTCTAGTTTTGGCCGTGGGTTTGTGGGGGTGGGGCAAGTATCCCACTTGTCTCATCCCCATTTAATTACGGGTACTCCTCGATTCTAGTTTCTTCGATTTGCGTGCCCTCGAGTCGTTTTACGAAAAACGTTTTTATAAATTATGAATCAATGGCACAAAACGAATCTGATAAAAATTGTCTCATCAAAAACGGAGTTCGAAAACGTAAATACATAATCCTAAGGTTTCCGGTTTAGTCGTAAAGGACGTTAAATTAAAATCGTAAGTCCTAATCTCTTCTCGTAAATTTGTGAGTTTATGAACCAACACAAATTTAAAAATCTAAAATAATATTCACGGATAAATTTATTTTCTGAAATGTCGGACTGTCACCAAAGACGGTGTATGTAAACGTAAGCACGTAACGTTGAATCCTCCGGTTTAGACGTAGTCAACGCTACTTTAAGACGTAAATCCAAATTACTTCCCCAAAATAAGTGAGTTCATAATATAACATTAAATAATATTTTCAATTAAATATTGAGAATAAAAATATCAATCACAAATTGACGGATTGTCACACATGATACATTTCATGTATTGAGATTGGTAAATGTTGTTTGAGAATGCACTTTGCATGTACGGTTATTCGGGACTTGTGGTAATAAGAGTCTTGGTTTTATCAAAGAGTCATTTGTGAGATTTATTGAATGTGAGGTCAAGAGTTTGGCAATGAGTTTAATTATTTTTTGTTTGTATATGTGGTATTTTGAAACTTGAACTAAAGTTCACGTGGAAATGAGAGGAGTTCATTTATAACAAGTATCCTCAGTTGTTTGCTAATGGTATGTTTTGATCCTAAGGAGTAAATCTCGGGACGAGATTTCTATTAGGAGGGAGTGATGTGACAACCGTGGTTTTGAGGTTCGTCACTTAGTTTTATTTGTGCTAATCACGTGTCTTTACGTGTTTATGTGCTAATTGGTGTGTATAGATTGTGGTTTGGATATCGTTTCCGGTACGGGGTACCTTGTGTGTGAAACGATATGTAATGATTTCATGTTCATGAGCTCACATGGTAGTGACTATGAAGTGAAATGGTGTTATTTAGTGGTTTTACGTATACGTATATGTATTATAGAAAATCGTATTTTTACGATTTACGGTTTAGCATTTTGAGGTCTCAAAAGAGGTATTTAGTCACGGGAGTATTTTTCGGGATGGTTTTAATTCATTTAGGACTTAGTTATAATGTTTATTTCAAAATTTGAGATTTTTTTAAACTGTATATTTTACGTCTTTTACGGTATTCGCGTAAAAACTGACTAGTTTTACGGTTTTGAGGTTTTTGAGGCTTTAGGAGCAGAAATAAATTAAGGGAAATTAAGGTAATATTATTAATACAATTATTAATAATAAAAAGAAAAAAAATGAATTTTAAGGGGTGTTGGTCGGTTTTGGACGCAAGAAAAGGAAGAGAAAAAGAAAAAAAAAGAAAAAAGGAAAGTTGGGTTTATATTTGGACTAGGATTCTTGTGTACACTATATAATGTTTTATACTAAACAAAAAAAAACATAAATCCCTGGAGAAAAAGAATAAGTCGACGGTTTATGGAGAACATTTAGGGTTCCATTGTTTTTTTTCATCTTCCATTAAGCTTAAGGTAAAACCTTCATAACCCTTTTCAATTAAATTGTTTAAATGTTTTCTTTAATCATCTTATGATGGATTTAGGTTAGGGTTTAATTTAAAAACAGTATATTAATGTTATATTAATGATATTATGATTATTACATAAATTAGGTCTTGTAATTAGTGGGGTTAGGGGTAATTAGTGAGGTTAATTTAATTTAACCCGTTTTTAAAAACTAGGTAGAATTTTTAGTCAATTGTTTTGATCGTATCGAGAATTCTACAAACTCTTATTTTGCTATCCAAGTATCTCTGAAAAGGTAATTGAAGTGGCTTTCCAATTCAAGAAACGAGAACTAAATTGGAGGTAGGGAAGTGGGTCAAAAACAAGTTACAACAGTCGGAGGTCAAAACAGTTTTGAAGTCAGCCTGTTTTCTTTTTAAGTTTTGGGTTGTTTGGGGTACTTAGGGTTGCATTGGGACATTTAAACGAACATCAGAGATGGTTTATATATTATAGTAAGTATCTGCATTGGGGCTAAGATGGTGGGTTAGGGTAAGACCCCCTAATCATAACAAACTTTTTGTATGTTTAAAATCAGTAAATCTGGAATGACAAAAGTATATATATATATATATATATATATATATATATATATATATATATATATATATATATATATATATATATATATATATATATATATATATATATATATATATATATATATATATATATATATATATATATATATATCGGGGCCTTAACAGTAGTTTTAAGGTTGGGGAAAATGTGAGGTCTTAGCTAACATATTTAAGAGCATAAATATTCCCTTTACAGAGATCATGGGTATGTTTAAGTGGGCGTTTGGCTTATAGTTTGGAGACCTAAAACCGGGACTGTTTTGGGTAAAATGTTAACGGGACGGGTTATGAAGTATAATGAGTTAAGGGCTTTATAGAAGGGTGTAATGAGATGCTTAGAGCATATATATGAGGTATATATATGGGAGAAGCTTAGATGTCCATCATAGGTTGATGAGCCATTTTAGTGTTTGGTTCATGTTTTGATTATGTGTTTTTGGTTTGTTAGCTTTTTGCTAGTGCGTGGATTTTTGGAGAAGCTCAATCAGGTGAGTTTCATAGTCCCATGTTTACTAATGTTTTTGACTTCCAGATGGGATGGAAGAGACACTGTCTTGTTTATAAATTATGTTGTGAATGTTTTATGTTTGGTGATGGACTTGTGCTTACTTACGTGATTAACTGCTAGATGATTCTTGATTGTTTTTATGTTGTGACTTGGTACAAAGGGGACGATGACAAGGCGGGGCCTTGGGATTGGTTCATAGGTGCATGGGCGCCTATGGGACCATGGTGTTTGGTAAGGCTAGGAGCCTTGGTTTTGGTTGGGTTTGTTTAATCTTGAATAGTAGTTGTTAATGCATGTTTGTATCACATTGTCCATATGTTCTTAAAGTTGGATATGGTTCACAGCTTATGGTGTGTTTTGGCGTTGGAGTCTAAACATATGACTCTCACCAACTTTATGTTGACGTGTTTTAGTGTCTCTTTCAGGTGATAACGTGGTTAAGCGTGAGAACATATGTGGCTAGGATTGGAGTCGAGTAGGAATGCATTTAGAAGGAGATCCCCGTTCCTTCTTAGTTTATTTTTCTCTTTGTTTCAATAAGTGATACTATGAACCTATATGTTGATTGTTAGTGTTATTTGTTTGTCTTGGGTAAGAGGTAGGACTGTTACCTACTTACCTAGACTCCTGCTATGTTGAGATATTGTCATGACACTTGTGTCGCCATTTATGAAATTATATTTGCATTTTAGTTTTCTCTATAGAGACACCGTTTGTTGTGATGATATCCATACGTTGCACCCCATATTCCGCCATGGTGGGGTGTTACAAAGTTGTTCTTGTCAACGCTGAAATTGCACTTATCAGCGCCAAAACTAGGGTTTGCTACAGGAACCCATTGTCTGTTAGACCAAGTATTGGTCTTTTGAAAGGGCCTTTGTCCATGAGTATTAGACCCTTTAGTAAAGAATGGAGTTCGTCTAGTAACTTGTGGACTTGGTTGGACAAAAGGTTTGGGTTTGATCATGGTTGACTTTTTGTCAGTGTTGACTTTTGAAGCACTGACACATTTATACGCCAAATGAGAAAAACACCCACAAATATAACAAGCCTTTCTAGACATAATCCTATGTCTAGATGAAAAGAACCCTGTCCCATTATTACTAGCTTGGATTTGTGGTGACCTAGGTTTCCTATGCATTTCTGCATAATTAACACTAGGTTTTCTATTACAAGATGAGCCAAGGTCAACAGGTTTTCCAGTAGAAGGGTTGGTCACAATTATGGGTGTAGACTCATTTGGGCTCTCACTAAGCATCCCACCTTTAACAAACAATGTAGGATTGGCCTTCTTCCATTGTTCCAAGTCAGTCAATTTCTACTTATATTCCTCTACTAGAGTAAGAACTCGTGGTGGAGGAATGAATTCCTTTTCTTGGAGTTTTAGTATACCAGTCCAAGATAAATCCTTTCTTAGGACAGCATGAAAGTTTCCAGCATGTGGTGAAATATCAACATACTCTTTTATCCCAATCCTAGTCATATCCCTAGAGTCTCTTTGCTCACTTACACATGTTTCTAGGGTTTGAGAAGCTTTAACAAATTTTTGAATTTTAAGCCCTACATTATCTTTGTTTTTAATGACCTCATCTAACTTAGCTTGTATGACTCCTTTGGATCTCTCCAGAATATCCTTAAGGTCAACACTAACTTTGAGGTCATGAGACAAAACGTTAATTTGATCTTTTAGGTCAAGCTCCATTTTCTTATATTCTACTACAGTCTTTTCAGTTTGAACAAGTGCCTTTTGATAATTAGATAGCTTTCACTTTTCATCAAAAACATCTTATTTTAACTTTGAAATTTCTTTGTTAAGTTTTTCAGTGTTTAACGACAACCTTTACCACAGAAAGCATCATCATATACCTCATTATCTGATGAAGACGAATAATGTGCCATGAGAGCAAAGTGAACATGCTCTTCTTATTCCTTCTCTGCAATCAAGGTCTTGTTCTCTTCCACATCCTTTTCTATAAAGCTCCAGTCCCATCCAACACCATCAATGTCTTGAATGGCACCCACAGCCTTTGTGTCTTCAACCTTAATGATTTGGCTTGAAGGCTTTCTAGCATCAGATCTTCTTGGAGATCTGCATTCCCTCATAAAGTGACCCATCCTGTGGCAATTGTAATACTCAACCTTGGATTTATCAAATCCAGCCGTGTCTTTAGCATTGAAGGTCATCTTCTTCCTGAATCTCCTATTCCATCTGTTGGCCCTTATGCTTGCAAGTGCCATATTCCATTTAATATCCATCTCCTCCAAATTCTCCTCACTTATTTGCTCAAGGTACTCATATGTAATAACTGAACCATTGGGCAATGCAGCAATATATGCACACACTATTTCTAGATCAATGCCAACAGGTTTAATCCTTAGGGAGTCAACATTGTATGTGTCAGCGTCTGAATGTGAGGCATTGACAAAGGTTGATCCACCGCTGACACAAGGTGATCCAGTACCAGGATGCACATATGCTTCTCTCTTATCAACTTGGGCTTCACTATGTGAGAAGAAAGCCATGTTTCCAGAGGTAGATTTGGTTCCTTGATCTAAGAGGATTTCATTCTCTACAATCTTTAGCTTATTGTAGACTTCATCAAAAGTAGAACTCTTGTGAGCATTGGTAGCATAATAGACCTTGCTTTAATCTTCCATGCATCACCAAGACTTTTAAAGAAAGTAGTAATGATATCAGCATCATTATCTACTGTTCCCATAAAGGACAATTTGCTTGTGATGTCTAGAAGCCTGCTTCTTACCCCACTTAGCTTCTCATTGGGAAGAGCCTTGAACACAACACACTCATGCAAGAGTTGCTTCTTCTTCTGTGAGGGAGTATCATCATTTCCACCATAGTTGACTTGAAGAGCTTCCCAAAGTTATTTGGCAAACTCAAAACCTCTATACTTGTGCTGATTGCTTCGTCCCAAAGAAAGTTTGAGAATTCTTAAAGTTTTCATGTCATTCCTTCTTTTTGCAATATTCTCAGTTGAGACAACTCTCCCATCTGAAGGTCTTTCTTTTCGATCCTCTTCAGTTTATCCCTCAATTGATCTTGCAGCAATATCAGTAGAAATCTTAGCAGCCTTATCGAATGTGTTTCCATATTCAATAATTTCCCAGATAGTGTAATCATGAATTTGAAGGTACTGTTCAAAATTGAACTTCCATAGCTCAAAGTTGTCAGGGTCTAGCATGGAGATCTTTAGATTGTGACTAGAGGAGGAGGTCATGTTTAGAGTAGACATCTTGTCTGGTTTTTAGGGTTTCTTGAAGAATTAGGGTTTTTGGCGATTTTGGGTTTTTAGGGTTTCGTGTTCTTTAGATCAAAGTTCCTCAATAAGCTCTTATACCACTTGTTGATCCCAAACTTATATCGATTAGCTTTGTGTAAACGAGATTAGATCAAGTTAAACACTTAGAGAAACTTTGTGTTATAAAACAATCTAAGTGCTATGCGGAATTTAACACTTAGAACAAGAATGCACAAAATAGAATAACCCCAAACTTTCACTTTGATTGATTATCAAACTTGCGTACAATGAAAGTGTATAACGTACATTAAACTAAAACCTAGAGGCCTCCTTTTCTAGATTAAGGAGTCTTGCACAAGAGTCTACGTATCAGCTATTTTAGGTAAAGATAAACATAGAAAATACAATGTCGAACATATCTTTAATAGAAGTACAAAATGTTTAGACTAAGTATTCTATCAGTGCTTGGACTTCTTCCCATCAATGCTTGGATACTTCTTGTCAACGCTTGATCTGCCAGCGCTTGATTTCTTCTCATCAACGTCCAAATAACTCTTGTCAGTGTTTAAGTGTCTTGGCTCATTTTATTCCCAACATTCCATTTACTTAGCCCCACTCTAGATCCTTTCTATAATATATAAAATAACTCCCATATTCGTTTGAAGGTCTATCTATAACCCTAGGCACCCTAACCAACTCAAAACATAAAATGTAAACAGGCTGATCCAAAAACTACTTTGACACCCGACTGATTTAACATGTTTTTGACCCATTTCCCTACCTCCAATTTAGTTCTCGTTTCTTGCTTTTGAAAGATATTTTAATTACCTTTCTAGGGACATAAGATTCGAAAATTAAAAGTTTTTATAACTCTATATATGATCAAAAAAAGTGACCTAAAATTCTGCTTAGTTTTTAATTATTAATTAAATTGAATTAACCTAATTAATTATTCATAATTTATTTAATCACAAGCCCTAATTATTCTAATCATTATTAATCATAAAAACTCATGTTTTAATTTATAATAACCCTAAATCCATCATACATTCATTATAAAAACCTTAAAAACAATTTAATTGAAAAAGGAATTCGAAGGTTTTACCTTAAGATCAATGAAAGCCAATATTTTATGAAGAACCCTAATTTTTCTCCAAGTGATCGTCGGTTTTTCTTTGCTCCAGGGATTTATGTTTCTTTTTTTATATATAAAATCCTTATATACTAATGTTACCAAGTCCTAGCCCATGTAGTATTGCCCACCTTCCTTTTTTTCTTTTTCTTTTCTTTGTGTCGACCCCCAACCGTCCTATATTTATTTTTTTATTTTTTTATTTTTTTATTATTTATTAATACACTACTAATGTTTCCTTAAATTACCTTAATTTATTACAGCCCCTAAAGACTCCAAAACCTCTAAACCGTAAAACTAGTCAAATTACGCGTATACCGTAAAAGACGTAAAAATATACAATTTTATAAAAACTCTTAGAATATGAAATAAACTATATACTTAAGTCCTAAATGACCTAAAACCATCCCATAAATTATTTCCGTGACTAAATACTTCATCCGAGACACCTAAATGGAAAAACCCTAAATCGTAAAAATACGATTTTCTATAATACATATACGTATACATAAACCACTAAATAACACCATCAAAATTCATAGTCGCTGCTATGTCAGCTCATGAATATGAAAACATCACACATCGTTTCACTCACAAGGTACCCCGTACCCGAAAACGATGTCCAAACCACACTCTATTCACACCAAATAACACGTAAACACATAAAGACACATAATTTCACGAAATATGCCCAAAATAAAACTAAGTGACGAACCTCAAAACAGTGGTTGTCACAGTTACCACGGTTGTCTGCTGAATGGGAGGTCTCGAGTTCGAGCCCCTCTGAGGACATGTTTTTGCAATTTATTTTTAAACTCGAATTAAAACAGTACTGAATCCATATATCAGAAAAGAAAAACAAATGGGCAAATAACAATTCTAAATCACAACACTATAGTATTCAAATCAAAATCTCAACGAAATCAATCTTTCAACATATTTAAATAACATCATTTAATCAAAAACTCAATGACAACAGTAGCACACATATATCCAGATCAAATAACCCAACATCCAGGTCTGCTAGCAAGTAAATACAACAAATCAAAACAGTACCACCAAACTAACCTTAATTAACAAAGATCCTCCCAAATACCACAACAGCTAAGACAAAATGCAAAATCTAAACTTCCCTGAACTTAGTTACCATAACTGATACTCATATCAGCTATTTTTAATGCAAATCCAGCAGATTATAACCAATTTATTACAAAATCCAATCCTAATCGAGGAACATCAGCAGACAATTCATTCTCAGCCATCAAAGAAGATCATGACAGCTTAAACTTCCTTTTTTATTAACTAGTATTTTAGATCAAGTAAATTTTAACAAATTCTACAGCCAAATTCACTAATCCATAAACAGACTTCTACAGAATGTAGCAGACATAACACTTCTATCAGTTAACTCATTCTCATAAACTACTTAATATAACAATAGGTCAATAAGTTCTAGTTATGCATTTCAAACATCTAAAAACAAACATCAAAATACTCATAACAGTCATCATAGTTCTAAAACAATAACACGATTATAACAATTCCAAGAACCGAATCACATCACTAAACCAAAGAACATACAAATATACAAAAAAAATAGTTCACATTAATCTTAGCAAATTATTCAAAAATTCGCAGAAAAATATAAATGTGCTTTGTGATAATCCGTCAATTTATGATTGATATTTTATTCTCAATAATTATTTAAAACATTATTTTAATGTTACAATATGAACTCACTTATTTTTGGGAAGTAATTTGGATTTACGTCTTGAAGTAGCGTCGACTACGTCTAAACCGGAGGATTCAACGTTACGTGCTTACGTTTACATACACCGTCTTTGGTGACAGTCCGACATTTCAGAAAATAAATTTGTCCGTAAATATTATTTTGGAGTTTTAAATTTGTGTTAGTTCATAAACTCACAAATTTACGAGAAGAGATTAGGACTTACGATTTTATTTTAACGTCCTTTACAACTAAACCGGAAACCTTAGGATTACGTATTTACGTTTTCGAACTCCGTTTTTGATGAGACAATTTTTATTGGATTCGTTTTGTGACGTTGATTCATAATTTATAAAAACGTTTTTTTGTAAAACGACCTTAGGGCACGCAAATCGAGGAAACTAGAATCGAGGAGTACCCGTAAATAAATGGGGATGAGACAAGTGGGACACTTGTCCCACCCCACTCCAAGACCGGCCTAACTAGTGCACCACACACTTGATGTGTCAAGTGTAAGCTAACTTAGCTTACACATGTCCTTTGCTTACACTTTAAGCTTCCACCAAACAAAAACCACTAAACCAAAACTAGCTAACTCATTTCTCACCATGCAAACAACTCAAATCTCTCTCCCATCCTCCATTATTGCCGTCCACTTTCACCAAGAACACCCTCATTTGATCAAAAATCAACCACAAAATCTCATGTTATTCATATACATGTTGATGCCCTTTTGAAGCCCTATTGATTCGTGCAAGTTATAACATCCAAGGAGGAGTTTCCATGAAGTGTTAGGGCTGATTTTTCACAAGGAGTCTATGAAGAATGGTGGTCATGAAGATGGTCTTGGTGCATCACAAGTTTCTCCATCCAAAACCATGTCAAACTCATAACCTACATCAACTTGGTGGTATAAAGATTGTCCTCCTCATCTTCTTGTTATTTTAATTATGTAAACATGTATTTTATTTCCTATTGTATATGTATATGATGATTATATGATGATAAAAATGTTATGTGGGGATTTGGTGTTGATAAACATGATTAAAAAGGTGAAAAACTATAAAGAACAAGGCTAAAATCTTGCTTAAAAGTGATGGCTGTATAAAACAGTAAACAAACAGGTCATGGACTGATAAAATGAGGAAGTAGAATCCATTTACAGTAAGCTATATGTCTTGTACACATGTGAGAGTTGGCCATGCAATGGAATCATTGTAATGAGTGAGATATGATCAAAACAAGTTTAGGGTATAAATCTGAGGTTACTGTTTTGGACGATTTTTAGAAAATACTTAAAAGATGATTCAACAGTATCTATAGAAGAGTTAAATAGAGCACATACTATGTAGTTTATGTGATAAAAATTTGAGATTCTATCTCCATATAGAACTCAAGATATGGCAGTTTTGGTGAAAGTGAAGATAAAAATCAGATTTTTGGAATTAATGTTTATTATTATTATATAAGCACTCACATTTTAATGTATAAAATGTAAAAATAAAAACCCACTAACTTATAAAACTTATTTATATAAATATATAAAAGGTTAATTAGATGGATAAATTATATAAATGGTAATGAAATAATATTTATAAGTCATAAAAACTATAAACTTGATTTTTACGACTTTTTCGGCTATCGCCGTAAAATTAACGTTTTTCGCCAAATAAAACTTAGACGACCAAACCCGTCTAATGTAAAGTTTATAAAAGTCATATAATGATATATAAGTATCTAATACAAGTAAAAACCGATAAAACCCGAACTATAAGAAATACGGACATTTACGAGCTAATTAAGCATATTGGACTAATAATTGGACTAAATAAGATAAAAACTTGTAAAAAGAACTTATTGGGCTTAACCCATTTGGGCCCTACATGGAAAGTATACATAATGATAATATAGGTATAAAAGGGATTAAAACAAGTTAAAGAACTTATAATAAGTTTATTGGACTTAAAACACGAAAATAGGTGAAACTAGTAAACTAGTACAAAAGTTATCGACATATAACACTAAAATGAGTAAACGAGAATATGTAAACCCACTTGATCATCATATATATATAATCATCATATGTATACATAATTGTTATTTTTATAAAGTCATTGGACATGAGTCTAAGACAAGTATTATTTGTCTAGGTTTCAGTGATTGAAGCACGTACCGTACATCCAAATCGCCGATAATCGCCTTCCCACATCAACGTGAGTTCAGAGCCTCGCACTCTTTTAAATGTTTTTATAAATGTTTTATAAACCCGCGAGGGTGATAACATGTTAGTTTTTATAAAATAGGACACCATTTGTCCCGATTGTTTGTTTATTTGATTTGGACCCGAATGATTGAATGACCCGATTGTATGACCCGATAAATGGTTAAAGGACCCGATAGATGAAATTAAATGGATTATTAAAGTTAGGTTATGTCACTAAAAGTCCCATTAGCATGAATTGTGAAATACCGGGATTTGGTAGACGCTTATGCATTTAATAGTACTATTTGGGGACGATCACCCCAGTTCGCGCCTTGACGGTTGATCCCCGTCGTGCCACATTGATTGGTAAGCGAATTTATGTATGAGAAGATTTCCATAGCGTGACCTTTGTGACGACACGCTACTTTAGATGGGAAAATTGAGTATCGGGTTAGCTACCCGTTGTTAGTTTAGTAAGGTAACAATGTCATGCGGCTTATAATAATCCAAGACTAACGAAACACTACTAGACGCTCTGAAGTACGATGTATTGCCTGACTAGCAATACTGGGTCATACTATTGATATTATGTTTGTGTTTTGGTTTTCATAACCATATTCATATAACGGTTTTTATTTTCATACAACGTCATAAGACGTATTGTATAATGTTTTTACGACATTGGCTCGTATAATGATTTTTAAGGAAAATGCCTATATTATGATTTTCGATAAGGATTTGTATAAAAAGACTTTGGCTATTTTATGGCCTATTAAAATGATTTGTACAAAATGATTTTCGGTAATAATTTTATACCGATATTATATTGATGGTTTATTAAACTCTATGAATTCACTCGGCGTTATCGCTGACCTTTTCTTTTAACATGTTTTGTCTCAGGTACTTGAAGGTAATTCTCGGGAAGACGACAAGAATTCATGGCCCGCACTTAAACAATATTTTCCATTCAAATACTTTGTAAAACTTTGTATGAAATATAATGACTTAGGACCGATGTAACTTTGATATTTATGAATGGAAATACTTTTATTATAAAACGATGTGATTCTTATGCGTTGTCTATGATGTGAGTAATGTGCTATCCCGTAACACCAACTAGTCTTCAGCTGTACTGAGTTGTATAAATTTGGGGGTGTTACAGTTTGGTACAAGAGCTCTCGTTATAGAGAACGAAAGATTTTTAAAACCAAGGTTTTGAATAAAACTTTCAAAATCTTTTAACTATAAACATTTTTCTAAAAATGACTAAAAAAAAATCTTTTGACTATAACGGTGCCGAAGAATTCCCGAGTTACCGACAAGGCCAGACTGAGAAGTGTTATTTTAATATATATATATATATATAACTTGGATTATATATATGATGTAATTTTATTACATGATTGTTTGATGATTATTTTGATATTTATACGAGGTATTTATACGACGTAGATTGTCACAAGAAACCCTAACCTCCCTAGTAAATTAATCGAAGCTATTCTCGTAGGAATTCTAGCTATCTTAGATCTAAACCAAGTTGTGGATATTTATGATCCCAACAAATGGTTGATACTCGTAGAAATGTAGATAGTAGTTGGTTGTGATATTGAAGAAGAATTGGCGAGATTAAATCTGATATCGATGTCATGACGATCTTTCCTTATAGAGTGCAGTTTGACAGAACTTTATCACCTAGAAAGATGTCATCTGATTCGTTGTCATCCAATTCTTAAATTGAAATCGAAAGGGTGAATGTTGCACTTGAGGCTGTCATTGGAACCATTACCCAAAAGCCTCATGCCACTAATACCTTTCCGAGAAATCTAGTTGAATGATTAAGTCATTTCATACTAGTGACTCATTTAATAATAGTTGTTGTAAGAGCTATAGGATTGGAAATTAAGTGTTGATCATATCGAGCTTTTATTGCCTTATTAAGGTTTATGAATAAGATTGAAAGTATTGGAGAATGAGGTAGGATATCGAATTGAGTATAAAATTGATTTAAAACTTGAATTAAGTAAAACTTAACCTGTATGGAATATGAGATTGTTAATATATGTCATTAAGTTCTGTGATTGAATTATAAGGTTTTAATTGATTGTTGATTCGTGTTAAGGGTTGTTCCTAGGCCATTGTCCACTGACGAGGATGCCCAGTGTCCAAGAAATAAATTGAAGAAATCTTCTTCTGAATTGAGACCGATGGATCTTTTGGGACATGTGGAACACCTAATGACTCTTGTAGATTAGTATTCATTGTGGTATCTTTTAAAAATAATCCCTAACTTAACTGTGACATCAGTTGGTAGGATGAGTTCTGAGAATTGTATGACATAGTGACACGTAATGTGTTACGGTACAAATTTGACTTGTTTGTGATTAATGAGAAAGACTACCTTTGATTGCTAAATCCTACATGTATCGATGTTATCTATCCTTTATTGCTTCATCCTAATGTTAGCATTAGTGATGCAACCATTGAACAAGTACTCATCTTGAATTGAGTTACATTGTGGATTATTCTCTTTGTATTCCTGAATGCCATCGAGGTCATGAACCTCATGATTAATTGGCTAATCTCCTTTCCTATTATATTGTAGTTAGTTCTCGGTGAACAACTCTTCATCACTCTTTTGCAGATCACACATTATTTTTATAAAGATAAAACGGTATCCTTTGAGAAAATTTAATTTTCATCACAATAAGGATTATTCAAAGTGATATTTATAAGTAACTGATATCAAAATGAAGTTGTTTAAGAGACGATTTGGAAACTTAATTATTTCCATAACAAAGAAAATCTTTGTAAATTTATTTTTGGATTCTTATTTAAGAATTAAGCATGAAAATGTTTTTATTATAAACATGATGATAAAATTTTGACGAACTGAGTATTGCATCGTTAGTCTTGAAATTGTATATAGTTTCGCGCCTACATACAATTTTGAATGGACTATGCAAGACTGATTAGTAGTCACCATAAAACTAATTAATAAAAACTACAGTTTCTTTAAACATTGTGAAAGATTAAATTTAATGAGATCTGCAAGAAGTGAAAAATAAGGACATAATGTTAGAGACACCTACATATGTGCCTGTACCATTTATTCTTCTGAGTCGAATTTACTCATCTGTGGAAATTGTCTTATTTGGCAATTGACAATTCTTTCTTGTCCAATTCTCCCGTAGTAAGATTCTTAGGAAAAGTATCTGAGTACCGAGTGTTGATACCCGACTGGATGTATTGACGTTCTTATCATTTCTTATGATTTGATTTCATTTGAATGACCTGGGTAACGATCCGAGGAGCTTTCGAATGCGTACTCAAATTATGAAAACATGGGATATATTCATATTCGTTAAATATTTTCATCCGTATCTGATTTGAAATTCTCTCGCATAGATTATGCGTTTACCTTACTCTTTTAAGGTTAGTTATGTCTCCTGAATTTGTGAAGGATTATGAATTATTATTAGTCTTTTGAGAAGTTCACATCTTATCGACGGTAATGAAACTGGAAAGTTGATAATGCCGGTAGAATGGATTGATTGATTATGACATGACGACATCGTCTTAATTGATGGGAACTCGAGTAGAATTCCCTAAAAGATAAGATGTTGATTATCAAAAGTGATATAAATAATTCTTGGTGGATGACGATATCCTGTATTTAGACTTAAAATTATACCGTGAATGGTTGTGAATTGGTCATAGATATTATAATCTAGAAAGAACCTAATATGAATTTATTAAAAGATAATTTTGTTATTTGAAATTTTAGTAAGTATTTATTGGTGAATTACCTAGACTTTCGCCATTAAGGTAAGTTGAAATTAGTATTGATTATATTTCCGGTGCTGCATGTGTGGCTTGTGCATTGTACATCAGCACCATCTAAATTAAAGGAATTTTCGTACAATTGAGAGAGTTGTCGGAGAAAGATTTTATTCTACCGAGCTCGTCATCATGAAGAGCTATGGTGTTATCATTCCTTATATTTATAGATTACTGTGAACTGAGTAAATTGACAATCGAAAGCGATATCCATAACTCGAAATGGAAGATTTGTTCGATCATTTACAAGGTTCTAGTGTATGTTTTAAAGATTTGATCCATGGCATGGCTATCATCAAACTTCGCATCTGCGAAAGAGATTATCTATTCCAATCACTACATCCAGAACTTGTAATAAACATTATGAGTTTCACGTGATGTCGTTTGGATTGACTAATACACATGTAGCATTCATAAATTTGGTGAATCACGTGTGTAGGCTGTAATTTGATAAATTCATGCTCGTGATCATTAAGGACTATATGTTTATTTATAAGAATAAGAATGAAGTTAATAGTTATTTATAGATTGCCCTGAATTGGCCGAACAATGAAAACATGTACCTTAAATATTTAACATAAGACTTAAGACTTAATACTTTACATGATTTAACCGTGTGATTAATAGATAATGGAAGCTATATCGACTTTTCAAAGATTAGAACCATTAACGCTTAGGGATTAAAAACTTAATCCTTTACATAAAATGAACGTTGGATTAATAATGGTAAGATGTATGCATATAGACTCTTCAAAAATTAAGAGCCCTTTTAAGACTTTAGAATTTACCAAAAAGAAATGGAAATATGTTTTGACAAATGTTTTAACAAAGGATTTTTAAAGGGATTATTCCCTTATACACAAACCATTTAACTAAACTTCTGTTTAGGGGTAAATGTTTGTGTATACCTCAAGATAACTTAAGAAGGACTGAGTAAAACCATTTATACCATAACCTGAAAACTTAAAACGACAATTTTTGCTTTTCAAACTAAGAAAACTTTGACCAAAGTATAAACAAAGATTTTTCGAACATTTACGAATCTTATTAAATATTTTCGATAAATCAACAAAAATCTTGTTAATTAAATCCAAATTTATTTTGAACATTTTATATAATTGGTCGAACTAAGAAATTTAAACTTTTAACGTTTACGTTTCATAAAAATTAAATAATTATTGTTAATTTACATATAATAATTATCGACGCTTTAGACGCCGGATTGAGAAAAACTGATAAAAATGATAGTTGAGACGAAACTGAAACATAAAAGATATGAAGAAAGAATTTTGAATAAATACAATTATGATATTTATTTCATCAGGAGAAAGTGAACGTAATTACTGACGCATAATATAGAAAGAATATCTGAGTGAATTATGGACATGATAATTATATCATCATGAGAAGTGAATATAGATACCGATGCATTATGTAGAAAAGATAAAGAACCAGTTAGGACATGTTCCTTATTAATGAAGGTGCAAAATAAATTGCCGAACGATATAAAAATAAACAATACTTGTAAAAAGGATAATATAGATAATAAAAGGGGTTCACGGCTAATGTGAACCATTAGAATTGAGAAGCCGATGTCAGTAAATGTTTTAAAGGCCACTTGTGGTTGTCGAAACATGGAGATTGTGATATGTAGTTATATTGGAAATCTTGTAAGTATAAGTATAAGTATAAGTATTCTATTTATGTCATTTATGACTAAAAGTATCTTTGTATAAAGAAGTTGTACTAATGACAAATTATGAAGGCAGACATCGCCTCATACATTAGTAAACGTCTAGCTATTGCAAAGGTCATCATCTGAATTTGATTCGATTTGGGTCATCGTCGACCGACTGACCAAATCTGCTAATATCATTCCCGTTAATGATAAATGCAAAAGAGTTATGTAAACATAGTGTGCCTGTATCGAACATCTTTATCAAGATCCTCGCTTCGCATCGAATTTCTAGAGATTTGCTCAGAAGTCATTGAGAACGAACCTTGATGAGAGTACTATGTACCACCCCAATCGAAGGGACGAGGTAAAGTAACGATACAAAGTAATATAAGTGCTATTTTATGTTTGAATGAATGACCTTTGGTAATAGATCGTATAATCGTTTTCCTTTGGAGAGATTATCGTCGATAATTATCGTATTAGGATCGAGATCTAATCTTGTTAGGATCTAAATCTTAGAGCATCTATAAGCAAGAGTTGAGATGGAGACATCCGACATACACCCATTGTGAGTTGGACATGTCTTTTAGGATTAAGGTTCCCTATGATGGCGAACCAAACCTTACAAAATACCCGACCCATGAGATCTGAAATGATTGTTGAAATTAGTATTTGATTATTGACAGCCGGTAGTGGGCAAGAGGTTATGTGAATGTGAAATGTAGATCCTGAAGTGCCAAATGGGTAGCGAAGTTATGCCATAATTTTTAACCTTGGAAAAATGAATTCATGATCTGACAAATCATGGGATATAAGTCCCCGTTGTATGGGACCATTGAGATGATGTAAAAGTTGGGATTGAAAGGCATATAAGCTGGATCTACCCTAGGACTTCAAGAACTACGTGAATTATGTTTCGTAAATCGAACTTGATGGAATATCTATCAAGTGAAAATCTGATTGTTCTTAGTAAAGCTTAGATCGGCGAAAAGTTGCATTCATCAGAAACCCGTGAACATCATGGATAGAGAAAGTAAGTCAACATTTAGCCCGATCTTATTCCCGTAGTTATGTTTGATGAAACTCGTGTATTATAATGGATTACACTTGTGAGAAAAGACCGAATGTGGAGGAAATACCCACATGGCTTTAACTCTATAAGAAGCGAGTAGTAAGATGATCTTTGAGGACAAAGATCCTGTTTAGGGGTAAATGCTGTGACAATCCGTCAATTTATGGTTGATATTTTATTCTCAATAATTATTTAAAAACATTATTTTAATGTTATAATATGAACTCACTTATTTTTGGGAAGTAATTTGGATTTACGTCTTGAAGTAGCGTCGACTACGTCTACACCAGAGGATTCAACGTTACGTGCTTACGTTTACATACACCGTCTTTGGTGACAGTCCGACATTTCAGAAAATAAATTTGTCCGTAAATATTATTTTGGAGTTTTAAATTTGTGTTAGTTCATAAACTCACAAATTTACGAGAAGAGATTAGGACTTACGATTTTATTTTAACGTCCTTTACGACTAAACCAGAAACCTTAGGATTACGTATTTACGTTTTCGAACTCCATTTTTGATGAGACAATTTTTATTGGATTCGTTTTGTGACGTTGATTCATAATTTATAAAAACGTTTTTCGTAAAACGACCCGAGGGCACGCAAATTGAGGAAACTAGAATCGAGGAGAACCCGTAAATAAATGGGGATGAGACAAGTTGGACACTTGTCCCACCCACTCCAAAACCGGCCTAACTAGTGCACCACACACTTGATGTGTCAAGTGTAAGCTAACTTAGCTTACACATGTCCTTAGCTTACACTTTAAGCTTCCATCAAACAAAAACCACTAAACCAAAACTAGCTAACTCATTTCTCACCATGCAAACAACTCAAATCTCTCTCCCATCCTCCATTATTGCCGTCCACTTTCACCAAGAACACCCTCATTTGATCAAAAATCAACCACAAAATCTCATGTTATTCATATACATGTTGATGCCCTTTTGAAGCCCTATTGATTGGTGCAAGTTATAACATCCAAGGAGGAGTTTCCATGAAGTGTTATGGCTGATTTTTCACAAGGAGTCTATGAAGAATGGTGGTCATGAAGATGGTCTTGGTGCATCACAAGTTTCTCCATCAAAAACCATGTCAAACTCATAACCTACATCAACTTGGTGGTATAAAGATTGTCCTCCTCATCTTCTTGTTATTTTGATTATGTAAACATGTATTTTATTTCCTATTTTATATTTATATGATGATTATATGATGATAAAAATTTTATGTGGGGATTTGGTGTTGATAAACATGATTAAAAAGGTGAAAAACTATAAAGAACAAGGCTAAAATCTTGCTTAAAAGTGATGGCTGTATAAAAAAGTAAACAAACAGATCATGGACTGCTAAAATGAGGAAGTAGAATCCATTTACAGTAAGCTATATGTCTTGTACACATGTGAGAGTTGGCCATGCAATGGAATCATTGTAATGAGTGAGATATGATCAAAACAAGTTTAGGGTATAAATCTGAGGTTACTGTTTTGGACGATTTTTAGAAAATACTTAAAGGATGATTCAACAGTAGCTATAGAAGAGTTAAATAGAGCACATATTATTTAGTTTATGTGATAAAAATTTGAGCTTCTATCTCCATATAGAACTCAAGATATGGCAGTTTTGGTGAAAGTGAAGATAAAAATCAGATTTTTGGAATTAATGTTTATTATTATTATATAAGCACTCACATTTTAATGTATAAAATGTAAAAATTAAAACCCACTAACTTATAAAACTTATTTATATAAATATATAAAAGGTTAATTAGATGGATAAATTATATAAATGGTAATGAAATAATATTTATAAGTCATAAAAACTATAAACTTGATTTTTACGACTTTTTCGGCTATCGCCGTAAAATGAACGTTTTTCGCCAAATAAAACTTAGACGACCAAACCCGTCTAATGTAATGTTTATAAAAGTCATATACTGATATATAAGTATCTAATACAAGTAAAAACCGATAAAACCCGAACTATAAGAAATACGGACATTTACGAGCTAATTAAGCATATTGGACTAATAATTGGACTAAATAAGATAAAAACTTGTAAAAAGAACTTATTAGGCTTAACCAATTTGGGCCCAACATGGAAAGTATACATACTGATAATATAGGTATAAAAGAGATTAAAACAAGTTAAAGAACTTATAATAAGTTTATTGGACTTAAAACACGAAAATAGGTGAAACTAGTAAACTAGTACCAAAGTTATCGACATATAACACTAAAATGAGTAAACGAGAATATGTAAACCCACTTGATCATCATACATATATGATCATCATATGTATACATAATTGTTATTTTTATAAAGTCATTGGACATGAGTCTAAGACAAGTATTATTTGTCTAGGTTTCAGTCATTGAAGCACGTACCGTACATCCAAATCGTCGATAATCGCCTTCCCACATCAACGTGAGTTCATAGCCTCACACTCTTTTAAATGTTTTTATAAATGTTTTATAAACCCGCGAGGGAGATAACATGTTAGTTTTTATAAAATAGGATACCATTTGTCCCGATTGTTTGTTTATTTGATTTGGACCCGAATGATTGAATGACTCGATTGTATGACCCGATAAATGATTAAAGGACCCGATAGATGAAATTAAATGGATTATTAAAGTTAGGTTATGTCACTAAAAGTCCCATTAGCATGAATTGTGAACTACCGGGATTTGGTAGACGCTTATGCATTTAATAGTACTATTTGGGGACGATCACCCCAGTTCGCGCCTTGACGGTTGATCCCCGTCGTGCCACATTGATTGGTAAGCGAATTTATGTATGAGAAGATTTCCATAGCGTGACCTTTGTGACGACACGCTACTTTAGATGGGCAAATTGAGTATCGGGTTAGCTACCCGTTGTTAGTTTAGTAAGGTAACAATGTCATGCGGCTTATAATAATCCAAGACTAACGAAATACTACTAGACGCTCCGAAGTACGATGTATTGCCTGACTAGCAATACTGGGTCATACTATTGATATTATGTTTGTGTTTTGGTTTTCATAACCATATTCATATAACGGTTTTTATTTTCATACAACGTCATAAGACGTATTGTATAATGTTTTTACGACATTGGCTCGTATAATGATTTTTAAGGCAAATGCCTATATTATGATTTTCGATAAGGATTTGTATAAAATGACTTTGGCTATTTTATGGCCTATTAAAATGATTTGTACAAAATGATTTTCGGTAATAATTTTATACCGATATTATATTGATGGTTTATTAAACTCTATGAATTCACCCGGCGTTATCGCTGACCTTTTCTTTTAACATGTTTTGTCTCAGGTACTTGAAGGTAATTCTCGAGAAGACGACAAGAATTCATGGCCCGCACTTAAACAATATTTTCCATTCAAATACTTTGTAAAACTTTGTATGAAATATAATGACTTGGGACCGATGTAACTTTGATATTTATGAATGGAAATGCTTTTATTATAAAACAACGCGATTCTTATGCGTTGTCTATGATGTGAGTAATGTGCTATCCCGTAACACCAACTAGTCTTCCGCTGTACTGAGTTGTATAAATTTGGGGGTGTTACATGCTTAACCGTTAATAATGACGATAACCATTGATGAAGAAGGGAGCGCTGAGCTACCTTAGATTTAAAAGGACACCATAAACTCCTTTGAATCACGAACCATGAACAGAAACTCGAACCAGTACTTACTTTAAGAGTTCATCTAGTGGGGATAAACTTATTTATATCCCTAATCTAACTTAAATGTTCACATAAACTATGATATTCAGCTTATATAAACATTTAACAATTATAATATATAGCTTTAAGATTAATATTGTAAATATTTCGATTAAATTCAATACGACACGAGATCAAAAGTAAATTAAACTTGAAAGAAGATTTTTATTAAACCAAAATTACAGTACAACTTTTATAAAAAAAATTACAAATTCTAAACTAAAACTATCATTATAAAAGTAAAAAAAGAAAGGGATACAAATTACAGAATAGATGGGGGTTTTATAGGTTAACCGAGAGGTGAGGGTGGAGGTTATTGGTGATGAGGGATCGATCTTTACCCTTGATTGAGTATCTTGGCTCTCTCTTTCATCCCGTTCTTGATCTCATGGCTGATATATGCCCTCCATCACGCGGATTGCCAACTTGGCAATGATTGTGTTAGTTTGCTGCTGAGGTGGATGGGTATTATTGGCTCTTTGTCAGATTTTCATTGAATCTACCAATGAGAGAAGGGCTGTGACGAATTGAAACCCCATGTCACAGCCTTGCACTAAGCATCTTTGCACTCTTCTTCCCCTATTTTATTGGTAATTTATTTGGGGTGCGGGAATGCCACTCGCTAGTCAATTTTGAGAAGCCCTAATTATTTAGGGTTCATGACTGCTCATAGTTCTTCCCCAAATATTTATCTCTCTCGTATTTTCTTTGTATATTTCTTTCTTTGACTTAATAGTTGTTGACCAAAAGAGTTTATACTCTTTTTCCACCGTCTCTTTTCTTTGGTTACATGGGCTTTGAGACCCGAAACTTTGAACCAAAAGTGAATAAAGCTTTTCCACCGTCTCATTATTTTCCTTTTGTTGTTAGGCTTTTGACCCAATTTACTTCATCCGTCCACTTCTTTATGATTTGGGCTTGGTTAACTAATTTGAACCTTGACATCCTCATAAATTGGATTTCAACCCCATTTAGCTTAAGTGGGTCCCACCAAGGCCCAATATTACATGGTAAATTTGAATCCTCGAATAAAAACGACTTGTGTTTTGGCTCTTGAAATTTCTTCAATCGTGTGTTAATTTTTGCCGGTTTTTGTGATCTTGGTACCTACACACATGAAACAAGAAAACATGCAAATACAATACAATATTCATATGTTTTATGCATTTTATGACATTTTGTGATATAAGTGATATGAGTATTTACACTCATTTCAAACTCCCCCTTACTAAGAAATTGTCGTGTCCTCACGCAATGATAAAATAAAACAACTAACTACATTTTTATTCAACTTTTGACACTTTATTTTTACAAAGACATAATGTATTGCTTTCATTATTGAAAAATAACTTTTAGGATCATAAAACTTGAATAGATTCATCGTCCTTGACTTTTCACTCTTTCCATGCCATGTTTAGAAAAACAAGATTATTTTCAATCATAAGTTCCAATGTTAAGACCACTTATACAAGTAATTTGTGTTAAACCCAATCTCCTTTATTCCTAATTGTATCTCTAGATTATAAATTTTTTCATTCACCCAATGGCTCATTTGAATTATTTAATAATTATTAGTCCAAAAATGAAGGCAAAAACGGTTGTAAACCCAACACTCAAAACCTAACTTCATCCTCAAAAACCGTTGTCACTAAAGAAGCCCACATTAAGGATAACTTAAGACGATTTTAGGAATAAATTCCCAAATCCGAAATTTTGCTAATAGGACTACTTAAAGCAACAATTATTCCTCCCAAGTCGAATTGACTTTATTTATGTATTTAGTAACATTTACATCACATACATTGAGGCTCTTTAAGATGTAAAAGTGCTCCTTATCTATGATCCACACCCTAAGGCTCCTTAGACATAAACAAGGTAATTAACATTCACCATACACCCTAAGGGTCATGATGATGAAGCAATTTTTATTAAACACTTCACCATGTCATACACCCTAAGGCTCTAATGACAAGGCTAGTGCTACATGGCTCTCACCCGAAGGCTCATAAATAACTTGTTTTTATTTATTCTTCTTTACTTATGATATATATATGATGAGACCGCAATTATACATGGTCTCATCGTCCAAATCGGGCTTAAAACGATGAAAATATCATAAAAAGTGCCATATATATGCTTTGTGTGCTCAATGTGTATTTTAGGTACGGATATCGTGAAAAAGACAGAAAGATCATAAGAGTCAAGAAAAAACGAACACGGGAAACGAAGCCACACAAAGAACCGGACCCGAATGATGAATTTCCAAAAAAACCCTTGAAGAATCGAAGATTGTCAAGTTTGGTCCTCCAACTTTGAACACTTGTCATTTTATACCCTTGTGAAACTCTAAAATTAAATTGTGGTCCCTAAAATGTCAAGACTTTACATATTTGATATTCGAAGATTTGCAAGAAGTCGAAGCCGAGATTTTACTTAACGAAGCAAAAACGGGCATTTTCGGATCAACTCGACAAGTCTGAAGATTTTTTCAAGGTTAATGAAGTCAAAGTTAACCTCGGAACACGACATTGGAATGAGAATGAAAAACCGGGCCGGGTCGATCCGTATTAATATTATCAAACATGTCAAACCGTCAAAATGGACCCATAAGCCCAACCATACAAACCAAACACCACCAAGCCCGGTTCTTTTGACATTCGTTTTTTTGGGCCTTATGAGCACCTCAGCCCGAAATAAAAGTCCATCCATCCTTTTAGTAAGTTTCAACGTTAATTTGCATCTATTTTTACAACAGACGAAAAAAAGAAAGAAAGAGGGATTAGGGTTCTTATGTTAATCAGCCACCATCTTAATCTATCATAACCCTAATTCAAAGAACCATCACTTTCATCTCCTGTCCCACGTCACGAATCAAGACAAAATCCATCTTACAATAACATGTGAAGGTTTCAGAAGAAGACCAAATCAACAGTTGTGATCAATTTCCGTGTTCTACACAACAAATCAAGGGATAAGATCTACTTCAACACTGTTGGAATCACGTGGGATTGAAGAATCATCCAAAAGAAATTCAAATTCGTGGCATATACTTGGAATATTCAAAGAGTATTATTGGATTTTCAGCATTAGGGTTTTATGATTCTAGACTCTTCTTGTAGCCAACATATAAGGCACTTAGACATTCTTATTTTCCTTGTTCTAGATTTTCTCTCAATATTGTAATCCTTTTTTAAGTTTAAAGAAAATTGGTCTTTTGAGATAAATGTAATTCCGTTTCAATTATTTTAAAAGTTGGTACATTGAGGAGATAAATCTGAGTTCCATTTTATCTATTTTGAAAGTTGTTCTTGTGTTCGTGTTTCAAAAGGTTTTCAAAGAACGAAGGAAAACTCAAAAAATTGTTATATTGTTGTTGTTTATGTTTGTTGTTCTTAGCAGGAAAGGAAGCTAGTGCACGAGCGTGCACTTGAGCTCGAACATCCGAGGGTAGGGAAGTCTATCCTTGAGGTTTCTGTTCATCTTTCTGATTTTTGTTAAAGAAAAATGCTTGTAGGATTTTGTGCTTTTTGATGATTCAAGTTTGGAAATCATGATTGTATTATCGTAGTTGTGTGATATTTGTCTTCATCAGTTAGAGGTTGGCCATTTGTGGCGTTTTATTAACAAAAGTGTAACACCCCCAAATTTATACAACTCAATACAGCGGAAGACTTGTTGGTGTTACGAGATAGCACATTACTTACATCATAGACAACGCATTAAAATTGCGTCGTTTAATAATAAAGCATTTCCATTCATAATTATCAATGTTACATAGGTCCCAAGTCATTATATTTCATACAGGTTTTACAAAACATTTGAATGGAAAATATTGTTTAAGTGCGGGCCATGAATTCTTGTTGTCTTCCCGAGAATTACCTTCAAGTACCTGAGATAAAACATGTTAAAAGAAAAGGTCAGCGATAACGCCGAGTGAATTCATAGAGTTTAATAAAATCCATCAATACAACATCGGTATAAAATTATTACCGAAAATCATTTTGTACAAATCCATGTAGTAGGCCATAAGATAGCCAAAATCATTTTATACAAATCCTTGTCAAAATCATAATGTAGGCATTTGCCTTAAAAATCATTATACGAGCCAATGTCGTAAAAACATCATACAATACGTCTTATGACGTTGTATAAAGTTAAATAAAAATCGTTATATGAATATGGTTATGAAAAAACAAAACACGAACATAATATCAATAGTAAGACCCCGTATTGCTAGTCAGGCAATATATCGTAATTTAGTGCGTACATCAGTATTTCGTTATTTGGATTATTATAAGCCGCATGACATTGTTACCTTACTACAACATACAACGGGTAGCTAGCCCGAAACTCATTTGCCCATCTAAATTAGCGTGTCATCACAAAGGTCACGCTATGTAAATCTTCTCATACATGAATTTGCTTACCAATCAATGTGGCACGACGGGGATCAACCGTCAAGGCGCGAACTGGGGTGATCGTCCCCAACTAGTACTATTATATGCATAAGCGTCTACCAAATCCCAGTAGTTCACAGTTCATGCTAATGGGACTTTTAGTGCCATAACCTAACTTTAATAATCCATTTTATCTCATATATCAGGTCATATAATCATTCATCGGGTCATACAATCATTCGGGTCCAAATCAATAATCAAACAATCGGGACAAATGGTGTCCTATTTTATCAAAAATAACATGTTATCTCCCTCGCGGGTTTATAAAACATTTCATAAAAACATTTGAAAGAGTGCGAGGCTATGAACTCACGTTGATGTGGGAAGGCGGGTTATCGGCAATTCGGATGTACGGTACGTGCTTCAATCACGGAAACCTATATAAATAATAATCGGTCTTAGACGTTTGTCCATTGACTTTATAAAAATAAAAATTATGTATACATATGATGATTATATATATATGATGATCAAGTGGGTTTACATATTCTCATTTACTCATTTTAGTGTTATGTGTCGATAACTTTTATATTAGTTTTACCTATTTACATATTTTAAGTCCAATAAACTTATTATAAGTTCTTTAACTTGTATTAATTCATTTTATACTTGTATTATCTGTATTTACACTTTACATGTTAGGCCTAAATGGGTTAAGCCCAATAAATAAGTTTATAAGTGTTTTAGTCTATTTTGTTGTATTATTAGTCCAATAATGTTAACTTAGCCCGTTAATGTCCGTACGTTATATAGTTCGGGTTTTATCAGTTTTTACTTGTTATATATGTTTATATATCAGTATATGAGTTTATAAAAGTTTACATTAGACGGGTCCAACCGTCTAAGTTTTATTTAACAAAAACGTTAATTTTACGGTAATAGCCGAAAAAGTCGTAAAAATCATGTTTATAGTTTTATAACTTATAAAACTTATCAAACTACCATTTTTATAAAATGTATCATTTATTTATAATTATACATATTTATATAAATGTATTATATGAGTTAGTGGGTTTTAATTCACATTTTATACTATTTTTATTTGAGTGCTTATATAATACTATTATACTTTAATTTCCAAAATCTGATTTTTACTTTCATGTTCACCAAAACTGCCATATCTAGAGTTCTATATGGAGATAGAAGCTCAAATTTTTATGACATAAACTAAATGATATGTGATTCATTTAACTCTCCTATGGCTACTGTTGAATCAGCCTCTAAGTATTTTCTAAAAATCGTCCAAAACAGTGAACTCAGATTTGTACTCTAAACTTGTTTTGATCATATCTCACTCATCCTAATGATTCCATTGCATGGCCAACTCTCACATGTGTACAAGACATATTACTTAATGTATATCCATTAATCTAGTCCATTTTTTTCAGTTCATCACATGGTTCTTTACTGTTTTATACAGCCATCTTTTTAAGCATGATTTTAACCTTTTTACATATAGTTTTTCATCTTTTTACCCATGATTATCAACACCAAATCCCCACATAATATTTTTATCATCATATAATCATCATATACATATACAATAGGAAATAAAATACATGATTATATAATCAAATTAACAATAGGATGGGGAGGACAATCTTTATACCACCATGATGATGTAGGTTGTGATCAAGACATGGATTTTGATGGAGAAACTTGTGAATAACCAAGACCATCTTCAAGACCACCATTCTTCATGAACACCTTGTCGAAAATCAGCCCCAAGACTCCATAGAAACTCCTCCTTGGATGTTATAATCACCACCAATCAATAGGATTTCAAAAGAGCTTCATCATATGTAGAGATAACATATGATTGGTTAATTTTGATCAAAATGGGTGTTTAAGGGGAGAGAGTGGACGAATTTCTAGAGAGAGAGAGGGAGGAGAGTTGTGTGGTTTGCATGTTGGATTATGAGATGAATGGATTGGTGCGAGTGGTTTTGAGGTTAGTTGCTAGTTTGCAAAAGTAAGTAACACATGTGTCTTGCTTACTTTGTAAGCTTGACAACACATGGGGTATGTGGCTAAGTCTAGCCGTCCCATATTGGGGGTAGGGCAAAACTTGTTTTGTCTCATCCCTAATTATTTACGGGTACTCCTCGATTCTAGTTTCCTCGATTTGCGAGCCCTCGGGTCGTTTTACGAGAAACGTTTTCATAAATTATGAATCAACGGCACAAAACGAATCTAATAAAAATTGTCTCATCAAAAACGGAGTTCGAAAACGTAAATACGTAATCCTAAGGTTTCCAGTTTAGTCGTAAAGGACGTTAATATAAAATCGTAAGTCCTAGTCTCTTCTCGTAAATTTGTGAGTTTACGAACCAACACAAATTTAAAACTCCAAAATAATATTCACGGATAAATTTATTTTCTGAAATGTCGGACTGTCACCAAAGACGGTGTATGTAAACGTAAGCACGTAACGTTGAATCCTCCGGTTTAGACGTAGTCGATGCTACTTCAAGACGTAAATCCAAATTTCTTCTCAAAAATAAGTGAGTTCATAATGTAACATTAAAATAACGTTTTTAAATAATACTGGAGAATAAATATCAACCATAAATTGACGGATTGTCACAATATTTACCCCTAAACAGGATCTTTGTCCTCAAAGATCATCTTACTACTCGCTTCTTATAGAGTTAAAGCCATGTGGGTATTTCCTCCACATTCGGTCTTTTCTCACAAGTGCAATTCATTACAATACGCGAGTTTCATCAAACATAACTACATGAATAAGATCAGGCTTAACGTTGACTTACTTTCTCTATCCATGATGTTCACGGGTTTTTGATGAATCCAACTTTTCGCCGATCTAAACTTTACTAAGAAACAATCAGATTTTCACTTGATAGGCATTTTATCAAGTTCGATATACGAAACATAATTCACGCAGCTCTTGAAGTCCAAGGGTAGATCCAACTTATATGCCTTCCAAACCAACTTTTACATCATCTCAATGATCCCATACAACGGGGACTTATATCCCATGATCTTCTAGATCATCAATTCATTTTTCCATGGTTAAAATTTTTGGCATAACTTCTCTACCCATCTGACACTTCAAGATCTACATTTCATATTCACATAATCTCCTGCCCACTACCGGCAGTCAATAATCAGATCCTAATTTCAACAATCAGTTCAGGTCTCGCGGGTTGAGTATTTTGTAAGGTTAGGTTCGCCGTCATAGGATACCTTAAACCTAAAAGTCATGTCCAACTCACAATGGGTGTATGTCGGGTGTCTTCATCTCAACTCCTGCTTACAGATGATCTAATATTTAGATCCTAACAAGATTTGATCTCGATCCTAATACGATGATTATCAATGATAATCTTTCCAAAGGAAAACGATTTTACAGTCTATTACCAAAGGTCAACCATTCAAACATAGAACAGCGCTTATAGTATTTTCTATCGTTACTTTACCTCGTCCCTTCGATTGGGGTAGTACACAGTACTCTCATCAAGGTTCGTTCTCAATGACTTCTGAGCAAATCTCTAGAAATTCGATGCGAAGCGAGGATCTTGTTAAAGATGATCGATACAGGCACACTATGTTTACACAACTCCTTTAAATACAAAAGAGTCAATTTCTTCATCAAGAATCTATCATTAACAGGAATGATATTAGCATATTTGGCCAGTCTGTCGATGATGACCCAAATCGAATCAACTTCAGATGATGACCTTTGCAATAGCTAGACGTTTACTAATGTAAGAAGCAATTTTTGCCTTCATAATTTTTCATTAGTACAATTTCTTCAGACAAATATACATTTAGTCAAAAATATCATGAATAGAATACTTATACTTACGAGATGACTACATCTCAAAATCTCCATATTTAGGCAACCACAAGTGGCCTTTTATACATCTAACGCCATCGGCTTCTCAATTCTAATGGTTTATATTTGCCGCGATCCCCTTTTTATTATCTATATTATCCTTCTTACAAGCATTATTTACTTTTATATTGTTCGGCAATATATTTTGCACATTCATTATTAAGGAACATATCCTAATTGGTTCTTTATCCTTTTTATATTATGTGTCAGTATCTACATTCATTTTCCTAGATGGAATAGTTATCATGTCCGTATTTATTCAAAAATTATTTCTTCACATTTTCTCTGTTTTAGTTTCATCTCAACTATTATTTTTATCAGTTTTTCTCAATCCGACGTTTTAAGCGTCGATAAGTATTACAAGTAATTAAAGGTTATATATTATAATTTTTATGAAACGCAAACGTAAAATTTTAAATTTCCTAGTTCGACCAATTATATAAAAATGTTCAAAATAATTTGAATTTAATTAACAAGACTTTTGTTGATTTATCGAAAATAATTAAAATAATTAATAAAATCCGTAAATGTTCGAAAAACCTTTGTTTATACTTTGGTCAAAGTTTTCTTAATTGAAAAGAAAAAATTATCGTTTCAAATTTTAAGTCATGGTTTAAATGGTTTCCTCAATCCCTCTTAGGTTGTCTTGAGGTATACATGAATATTTACCCCTAAACAGAAGTTTAGTTAAATGTTTTGGGTATAAGGGATTAATCCCTCAAAAGTTCTCTTCGATAAAACATTTGTCAAAACACATTTGCACTTTTTTTTTTGGTAAAACCCAAAGTCTTAAAAGGGCTCTAAATTTTTGAAATGTCAATATAGATCCCATTATCTTATTAATCATACGGTCAAATCATGTAAAGGATTAAGTCTTTAATCACATGTTAAATACTCAAGGTACAAGTTTTTATTGTTCGGCCAATTTAGGGCAGTCTATAACTAATTATTAACTCATTCTTATTCTTATAAACAAACAGATGGTCCTTAATGATCACAAGCATGAATTTATCAAATTACAGCCTACACACGTGATTCACCATATTTATGAATGCTACATGTGCATTGGTCAATCTAAACAACATCATGTGAAACTCATAATGTTCATTACAAGTTCTGGATGTAGTGATTGGAATAGATAATCTTTTTCTCGGATGCGAAATTGATGATAACCATGCCGAGGATCAAAATTTTAGAACATACGCTAGAACCTAGTAAATGATCGAACAATCCATCATCTTGGGTAGTGGATATAGATTTTAATCGTCAATTTACTAAGTTCACGGTAATCAATAAACATTAGAAATAATAACACCATAGCTCTTCATGATGACAAGCTCGGTAAAATAAAAGCTTTCTCCGACAACTCTCTTAGTTGTACGGTAATTCTTTTGATTCAGATGGTGCTGACGTACCGTGCACATGCCACAGGTGCAGCACCGGGAATATAATCAATACCAATTTCAACTTGCCTTGATGGCAAAAGTCTAGGTAATTTACCAACAAATACCTTCTAAAGTTTCAGATAACAGAAACATCTTTTAATAAATTCATTTTAGGTTCTTTCTAGATTATAATATCTATGACTAATTCACAACCATTCACGGTATAATTTCAAGTCTAAATGCAGGATATGGTCATTCATCAAGAATTATTTAAATAACTTTTGATAATCAACATCTTATCTTTTAGGGGAATTGTACTCGAGTTCCCATCAGTTAAGACAATGTTGTCATGTCATAATCAATCGATCCATTCTACTAGCACTATCAACTTTCCAGTTTCATTGCCGTTGATAAGATGTGAACTTCTCAAAAGACCAATAATAACACATAATCCTTCACAAGTTCAAGGATATATGGAGACACAACTACTATTAAAAGAGTAAGGTTAACGCATAATCTATGCGAGAGAAATTTAAATCAGATACATATGAAAACATTAAATGAATATGAATATATCCCATGTTTTCATAATTTGAGTACGCATTCGAAAGCTCCTCGGATCGTTACCCAGGTCATTCAAATGAAATCAAATCAAAAGAAATGATAGGAACGTCGATACATCCAGCCGGGTATCAACACTCGGTATTCAGATACTTTTCCTAAGAATCTCACCACGGGAGAATTGGACAAGAAAGAATTGTCAATTGTCAAATAAGACAATTTCCACAGATGAGTAAATTCGACTCAGAAGAATAGACGCTACAGGCACATATGTAGGTGTCCCTAACACTATGTCCTTATTTTTCACTTCTTGCAGATCTCATAAAATTTAATCCTTCACAATCTTCAAAGAAAATGTAGTGTTTATTCATTAGTTTTATGGTGACTACTAATCAGCCTTGCATGGTCCATTCCGAATTGTATGTAGGCGCGCAACTATATACAATTTCAAGATTAATGATGCAATACTCAGTTCGTCAAAATTTTATCATCATGTTTATAATAAAAACATTTTCATGCTTAATTCTTAAATAAGAATCAAAAAAATAAATTTACAAAGGTTTTCTTTGTTATGAAAACAATTAAGTTTTCCAAGGTGTTTCATAAACAACTTCATTTCGATAACGATTACTTATAAATCTCACTTTGAATAATCCATATGATGATGAAAATTCAATTTTTCTCAAGGGATACTGTTTTATCTTATAAAAACAATGAGTGATCTGCAAAAGAGTGATGAAAGCTTGTTCACCAAGAACTAACTACAATATGATAGGAAATGAGATTTAGCCAAATAATCATGAGGTTCATGATCTCGATGGCACTCAAAAGAATAATCCACAACGTAACTAAATTCAAGATGAGTACTTGTTCAATGGTTTCATCACTAATGCGAACATTAGGATGAAGCAATAAAACATAGATAACATCGATACATGTAGAATTTAGCAATCAAAGGTATTCTTTTCATTAATCACAAACAAGTCAAAATTGTACCGTAAACATTATGTGTCACTATGTCATACAATTCCAAGAACTCCTCATACCAACTGATGTCTCAGTTAAGTTAGGGATTATTTTTAAAAGATACCACAAAGAATACTAATCTACAAGAGTCATTAGGTGTTTCACATGTCCCAGAAGATCCATCGGTCTCAATTTCGGAAGAAGATTTCTTCAATTTATTTGTTGGACACTGGGCATCCTCATTAGTGGACAATGGCCTAGGAACAACACTTAACGCGAATCAACAATCAATTAAAACCTTATAATTCAATCACAGGACTTAACGACTTCCTCTTAACAATCTCATATTCCATACGGGTTAAATTTTACTTTATTCAAGTTTCAATCAACTTATACTCAATGCAATATCCTACCTCATTTTCCAATACTTTCAGCCTTATTTATAAACCTTAAAAGGGCAATAAAAGCTCGATATGAACAACACTTAATTTTCAATCATATAGCTCTTACAACAATAGTTATCAAATGAGTCACTAGTATGAGATGACTTGATCATTCAACTAGACTTCTCGGAAAGGTACTAGTGGCATGAGGCTTTTGGGTAATGGTTCCATTGACAGCCTCAAGTGCAACATTCACCCTTTCGATTTCAATTTAAGAATTGGATGACAACGAATCAGATGACATCTTTCTAGGTGGTAACGTTTTGTCAAACTTCACTCTATAAGGAAAGATCGTCATGACATCGATATCAGTTTTAATCTCGCCAATTCTTTTTCAATATCACAATCAACTAATATCTACATTTCTACGAATATCAACCATTTTGTTGGGCTCATAAATATCCACAACTTGGTTTAGATCTAGGATAGCTAGAATTCCTATGAGAATAACTTCGATTTATTTACTAGGGGATTTAGGGTTCCTTGTGACAATCTACGTCGTATAAATACCTCGTATAAATATCAAAATAATCATCAAACAATCATGTAATAAAATTACATCATATATATATATATATATATATATATATATATATATATATATATATATATATATATATATATATATATATATATATATATATATATATATATATATATATATATATATATATATATATATATATATATATATATATATATATATATATATATATATATATATATATATATATATATATATATATATATATATATATATATATATATATATATATATATATATATATATATATATATATATATATATATATATATATATATATATATATATATATATATATATATATATATATATATATATATATTAAAATAACACTTCTCAGTCTGGCCTTGTCGGTAACTCGGGAATTCTTCGGCACCGTTATATTAAAAAGATTTTTAGACATTTTGTGAAAAATGTTTATAGTTAAAAGATTTTGAAATGTTTTATTCAAAACCTTGGTTTTAAAAATCTTTCGTTCTCTATAACGAGAGCTCTGGTACCAAACTGTAACACCCCCAAATTTATACAACTCAATACAGCGGAAGACTCGTTGGTGTTACGGGATAGCACATTACTCACATCATAGACAACGCATAAAAATCGCGTCGTTTAATAATAAAGCATTACCATTCATAATTATCAATGTTACATAGATCCCAAGTCATTATATTTCATACAGGTTTTACAAAACATTTGAATGGAAAATATTGTTTAAGTGCGGGCCATGAATTCTTGTTGTCTTCCCGAGAATTACCTTCAAGTGCCTGAGATAAAACATGTTAAAAGAAAAGGTCAGCGATAATGCCGAGTGAATTCATAGAGTTTAATAAAATCCATCAAGATAACATCAGTATAAGATGATTAGCGAAAATCATTTTGTACAAATTCATGTAGTAGGCCATAAGATAGCCAAAATCATTTTATACAAATCCTTGTCAAATTCATAATGTTGGCATTTGCCTTAAAAATCATTATACGAGCAAATGTCGTAAAAACATCATACAATACATCTTATGACGTTGTATAAAGTTAAATAAAAATCTTTATATGAATATGGTTATGAAAAACCAAAATACGAACATAATATCAATAGTAAGACCCCGTATTGCTAGTCAGGCAATATATTGTAATTTAGTGCGTATAGCAGTATTTCGTTATTTGGATTATTATAAGCCGCATGACATTGTTACCTTACTACAACAAAAAACGGGTAGCTAGCCCGAAACTAATTTGCCCATCTAAATTAGCGTGTCGTCACAAAGGTCACGCTATGTAAATCTTCTCATACATGAATTCGCTTACCAATCAATGTGGCACGACGGGGATCAACCGTCAAGGCGCGAACTGGGGTGATCGTCCCCAAATAGTACTATTATATGCATAAGCGTCTACCAAATCCCGGTAGTTCACAATTCACGCTAATGGGACTTTTAGTGACATAACCTAACTTTAATAATCGATTTTATCTCATACATCGGGTCATATAATCATTCATCGAGTCATAAAATCATTCGGGTCCAAATCAATAATCAAACAATCGGGACAAATGGTGTCCTATTTTATCAGAACTAACATGTTATCTCCCTCGCGGGTTTATAAAACATTTCATAAAAACATTTGAAAGAGTGCGAGGCTATGAACTCACGTTGATGTGGGGAGGCGGGTTATCGGCAATTCGGATGTACGGTACGTGCTTCAATCACGGAAACCTATATAAATAATAATCGGTCTTAGACGTTTGTCCATCGACATTATAAAAATAACATCTATGTATACATATGATGATTATATATATATGATGATCAAGTGGCATTTACTCATTTTAGTGTTATGTGTCGATAACTTTTATACTAGTTTTACCTATATACATATTTTAAGTCCAATAAACTTATTATAAGTTCTTTAACTTGTATTAATCCATTTTATACTTGTATTATCAGTATTTACACTTTACATGTTGGGCCTTAATGGGTTAAGCCCAATAAATAAGTTTATAAGTGTTTTAGTCCATTTTGTTGTATTATTAGTCCAATAATGTTAACTTAGCCCGTTAATGTCCGTACGTTATATAGTTCGGGTTTTATCGGTTTTTACTTGTTATATATGTTTATATCAGTATATGAGTTTATAAAAGTTTACATTAGACGGGTCCAACCGACTAAGTTTTATTTAACAAAAACGTTAATTTTACGGTAATAGCCGAAAAAGTCGTAAAAATCATGTTTATAGTTTTATAACTTATAAAACTTATCAAACTACAATTTTTATAAAATGTATCATTTATTTATCATTATACATATTTATATAAATGTATTATATGAGTTAGTGGGTTTTAATTCACATTTTATACTATTTTTATTTGAGTGCTTATATAATACTATTATACTTTAATTTCCAAAATCTGATTTTTACTTTCATGTTCACCAAAACTGCCATATCTAGAGTTCTATATGGAGATAGAAGCTCAAATTTTTATGAAATAAACTACATGATATGTGCTCCATTTAACAATTCTATGGCTACTGTTGAATCAGCCTCTAAGTATTTTCTAAAAATCGTCCAAAACAGTGAACTCAGATTTGTACTCTAAACTTGTTTTGATCATATCTCACTCATCCTAATGATTCCATTGCATGGCCAACTCTCACATGTGTACAAGACATATTACTTACTGTATATCCATTAATCTAGGCCATTTTTATCAGTTCATCACATGGTTCTTTACTGTTTTATACAACCATCTTTTTAAGCATGATTTTAACCTTTTTACATATAGTTTTTCATCTTTTTACCCATGATTATCAACACCAAATCCCCACACAATATTTTTATCATCATATAATCATCATATACATATACAATAGGAAATAAAATACATGATTACATAATCAAAATAACAAGAGGATGGGGAGGACAATCTTTATATCACCATGATGATGTAGGTTGTGATCAAGACATGGATTTTGATGGAGAAACTTATGAATAACCAAGACCATCTTCAAGACCACCATTATTCATGAACACCTTGTGAAAAATCAGCCCCAAGACTCCATAGAAACTCCTCCTTGGATGTTATAATCACCACCAATCAATAGGATTTCAAAAGAGCTTCATCATATGTAGAGATAACATATGATTTCATGGTTAATTTTGATCAAAATGGGTGTTTAGGGGGAGAGAGTGGACGAATTTCTAGAGAGAAAGAGGGAGGAGAGTTGTGTGGTTTGCATGTTGGATTATGAGATGAATGGATTGGTGTGAGTGGTTTTGAGGTTAGTTGCTAGTTTGCAAAAGTAAGTAAGACATGTGTCTTGCTTACTTTGTAAGCTTGACAACACATGGGGTATGTGGCTAAGTCTAGCCATCCCGTATTGGGGGTGGGGCAAAACTTGTTTTGTCTCATCCCCAATTATTTACGGGTACTCCTCGATTCTAGTTTCCTCGATTTGCGTGCCCTCGGGTCGTTTTACGAGAAACGTTTTTATAAATTATGAATCAACGACACAAAACGTATCTAATAAAAATTGTCTCATCAAAAACGGAGTTCGAAAACATAAATACGTAATTCTAAGGTTTCCGGTTTAGTCGTAAAGGACGTTAAAATAAAATCGTAAGTCCTAGTCTCTTCTCGTAAATTTGTGAGTTTACGAACCAACACAAATTTAAAACTCCAAAATAATATTCACGGATAAATTTATTTTCTGAAATGTCGGACTGTCACCAAAGACGGTGTATGTAAACGTAAGCACGTAACGTTGAATCCTCCGGTTTAGACGTAGTCGATGCTACTTCAAGACGTAAATCCAAATTTCTTCCCTAAAATAAGTGAGTTCATAATGTAACATTAAAATAATGTTTTTAAATAATATTCGAGAATAAAATATCAACCATAAATTGACGGATTGTCACAAAAAGCCTTTGAAAAATTTGCATTCCGAGACCTCGAAATTGGTGTTTGGGAGAGTTGGTTTTTGGGGTGGGTTTGTCCACCAAGGCTATCTAAATTCTGCACCTCCTTATTAGGTCTAGGATAAGTGGATTTTGGCCAAAGGTTTTTAGTGTTTTAATTTGAAAATTGTTTTTTCATGTTTACTTAAAAATGTATGTTAGTTCTTTGGTATTGGATCCTAATCTGTTACTGGAAGTTGTGTTAAAAAGAATCGGTTGGTTAAGAAGTTTTGATTAATATTGCTGATGTGGTATCTTTCTTGCTTGTTTGGAGTCTGTAATTGTACCCTTTTATTGGTAAGATATGTCACTAAGCTTGGAAGGCTAGTATAGGCTTTAGGTGTAACCGTGCATTGTAGATTGGTAACTTGAGGTGGCCTATTGCCTAAAGGAAAACTCACCAAATAGCAGTTTCTAAGTTTTGTCATCATGAGGAATCATTAGGCTTTTGATTGCTTACTATACTGGTTTTTGGGGCTTTTTCTGTTTGATTTATGTTAGTTTCATGTCATTTACATGTTTCACCTTTGAGTCTGAGGATAGAAACAACAAGGAATATTATCTTCTCACTTTGAGTTCATGAACACTTTCCTCGTAAACTGCATATACTCAAGTAGTCCTCTAGGTTTCATTTTAATTTTTTTAGAACTTCTAATTCAACACACTTGAGGTTTAGGAGTAGGGCTTTATCTGTTTTAAAAGAGGTTGGAGCCTTCTGTTTGTCTAGTGCCTGGAAAAACAAGCTCAAAGTTCACATTAGTGCGCCTACTAGCTGCGGCTACTGTTCATCAATATGCATATCGCACCACCATGAATTCGAGTCCTGTTTTGAGGAATTAGAACTTGTAATTTCAGAAACTGAGTAGTCTAGTTGTAGGTCTTTAATTGTTATCATTAAAATCATAGATTAGGGTTTTAGTAAAAAAAATTTCTCATGATTTATTGGCATAAATTTTTTTTCTTCATGTCCCCTCATAAGTTAATATGTTTTTATGTCAAGTATGTTTTCATATTGTCATGGTTAACTTTAGTTTCATGCTGATTATGTTATATACTCCTTCATATTTCTTCATGATGACTTCGTCTTCACATGATTATGTCTTACGACTCTTTGGTTATTTATGCTTTCATGCAAGACATTGTTGGATTTCCTTGAATCCTGCTTTCATGATAGTCATGGCTGGTTTTCATTGATCATGCTTTCGGGCAAATCATCGTTGAATTTTGTGTAACCACATTTTAATGTTTCTCTATACAACCAGAATGATGTCTATGCTAATATTGCTAGGCTATCATGATGATCAGCCCATTTTGGTCTTCAAACCATGTAAAATCATGTCAAAATATCGACCCATATCGATCATTTCATGTGCATCCCACGTGTACTCCACGTACAGTATTCCATGTGTATTACACATACCATAATCCATGTGTATCTCACTTACGATACTCCATGAGTATTCACTAGTCGATTCTAAATCATCTCATCCGTATTCCATTTGTTGATGTTCTACAAATTATTGATGCCACTCATAGCTTGGAGATGTTACTAAAGATGATGCTGTTGATGTTTGGAGACGCTACGAGATGCTGATGTTGTTCACAACCTGGAGATCGTACAAGACGAAGACAAAGGCGTTAGATCAAAGCGATTGGACGAGAAGATGCTTCACCACCAGACGATTTCCATCAATCATGTCCCAAATTCTTAGTTACATGTCACACGTCATTCAGTTGTTGTTTCAGTCATATAAATGCGAACCGGTACCAGCCGGTCACTCAGCTGAATAGTTACATGAATCACAGTCATGAGAATGACCGTCATGAAACTGACAGACAAGACGATAGTAACCACTACTATGACAACAAATACCTTAGCAATCGCAACCGAAGCTCCGGTCGCGGACATGATTAGAAACACAAAGGACCAGTAGTCCAACCGATCCGTCAATTCTGGCATAATAACCTAATAGTTGTAGCTCTATTTGTTTCACATTTCGAGACACATGACAAGACATCAGTCAAGACACATGTCTCATGTATACTTTCCGAAGACACATGTCAAGACAATAGTCAAGACACATGTCATGCTTATATTTCCCAAGACACGAGTCAAGACACATGACCCACGTCCAATTCTGGAACATCCTTAAGAAATCCAGGTACCCTCCAAAGGGTATATCCATTTTGTGGTGCCATGTATTAATCAGGCCCCCAAGAATTTCAGTACCATCACCGGCGTATTAGTAAGATCTGTCACGATTGCTCGATGACATTTTCATATCTTTCACTCATATTTCATATATTCATGACTATAAAGGACGCCATTCGTATTCTCCAGGTATACGAAGGTTTTCCTTCAGCCTAATGATAAGGTTCAAACTCCAAACGCATTTCCTCGAACAGAAGCGAGTTGAATTTTATCCTAATTATGGACTATGAACAACACACCATGGTACGATTCATAATCATGTAGAGTAATGCTCACGCTACTGAATACATTCAGCTTGATTTCCATCAAGAAAATCTGTACAAATTATCTATGCTTACAAGCATGTGCTTTGTTAGCTATGACTGTTAAAATTTTCTAGCTGTCAGTTAAGACATGACCACTGAAGTTCCTTTTACGCATAACCAGGTGATTATTCCAAAATATTCCTATACTTTCCAGAAGAACCTTCAAGGAGAAGGACGGTAACATAAGATTATGTGTCGACTACCGCCGACTTAAACAAATCACCATCCATAACCGTTATTCTCCTCCATGTATTGACAACATGTCCAATCGACTTTAGGGTGTCAAACACCTTTCCAAGATAGGATTCGTGATCATGCTGCCAAGAGTGACGAATGAAAGAGCAGGACACGTCCATGACCGCTATTTGTACACGACTCGGTCATGTTAGGTTCATGATTCTGTTTTAGTGTCATAAATGCTCCAACAGCATTATGGACTTAATAAATCGAGTTTCCATGAACTCATAAACAAATTCATTAGTGTTTTCTTCAAGGACAACCTGATTTTCTCTAAGTCTGGAGAAGAGCAGGAAGACTATATTTGCACTATGTTGCAAATTCTACGATAGGAGAAATTTCACCCTGGAAAATTTTTCCAACATCAATTCTGTTTGATTACAGTGACATGCTGAATCATATGGATTCCCACGGTTAATATTACCATGACTTAGCTTATGCATAAAGATGAGAACCGTACACTACATTAGGTGTTCCAAGAAAATCCTACGTTAAGAAAAGGCTCATTTCGGAGACTCTGAGTTTGCAAACTTCTATGTATTAAGTTTCTACGAAGCAAGATACATTTACGTTCATATCTAGGTACCTGACATACCAACAGGCTAAGATAGAACACCAACTGACTAGGATGATCTCCATCATCGGGAAAAGGTGAACAGGAAATGGAACAAGATCTCCATGGATTTTGGATTACTAGATTCACGCAAACTCAGAAAGAAGCATGATGCTATCTGGGTTATTACGACAGTTCAATCAAGTCTGCAGAATCCTTACATCCGCCAGGATTTCAGAACCAACAGATTGATCAGACATGTTCCAGCCAAGGCTCAACAGATTGATCGGACGTCCACGTCCTTGTTCTAATTTCACGACTTGCTTTCACGCTCACGTCCACGACACTATTCACGTTCATGATCGTATCTTGGCTTACGATTTTACGTTCATATTTGTTCTGGGAAGTTTTTGCAATAACTTGAGAGACCAGACTCAAGTCTTGTATAACTCTTTGTCCTCAGATAGATGTTTCACGTCACATTCCATGTCTCACCTAATAGTATTTGGCGATACTGCCGCCGTATTCCATGTTCACGATATGTTTCACATGTCATGTTCATTACACGTTCCTCATATCACGTTCATGATATGTTACACGTATCATGGATCACGATATGTTGCTCGTACTACACTCACCATATCTTCACGTATCACGTTCAAAAATTTTCATGTATCACGTTCAAAATTTTTCACGTACTACTTTTCTATATGTCTCGCGCATCGTTGCTAATTATCAGTTAAGTTAGAGTGTTTGCACGATAACGTTTCAGTTACCCTTTCACGTTAATTCTTATTCCCTCGATAAAATTCAGGGGATCCATCTTACGTTGATAACCAGGAACTTTTACGTATTGTCAAATCAAGGTCACAAGACCAGGATTATCATATGTGTCAAGATCTCATAGAGGAACCGTTCCGAGAGGGAAGCCACTTGGAAACGGACAAGTTTATCCAGACTTCTTATCCATTTTATCTTATCGATTAGATATGTCCTTTCAGTCACGTCACGTTCCATGTCCTTTCAGTCACGTCACGTTCCATGTCCTTTCAGTCACGTCACGTTCCATGTCCTTTCAAGACATGTCACGTTCCACGTTCCCTTCTACAAGGTCACCTTCATATTCCGTTATCCTACATACCCTTCCAGTTTAATTCGGGTGTGTTTCTCTTTCAGTTTACTTTATCTATAATTCGGGGAAGAATTATTCTTTTTAGGGGGGAAGAGTTGTAAAACCTGCATGCTTTTACCATGAATAGTACCCTTACGATAGTACATACATGATTAGAACTTTCCTTTTTTACATGTTTACGTTTCACGAACAAGAATTACAAGTATTACGTACGTGTTATAACACGATAAGTATTTATTACATATTAACACACGATAAATATTTCAATAATAAATATAATCACGAACATACGAACAAGAAATCACGAACGTAAATTAATCAAGATCTAATAATACGTATGTATGTATATTTATTACGAGCACGAATAAATATATTAAGTCACGAACGATTACTAATAAAATCACGTAAAATACGAACACGAGAACACACTTATATTTTAGACACGAGAAAGGTTCGGTTACCCTTATGTGGGCCCCTACCCGCGGCTACAACAAGAAACATGGGCCAAGCCCATGTAAAATTTACTAACTAGGGAAAAAGGGAAAAATATGTTTCATTAATCACAAAAATTTAGAAAACAAGAAAACCCTAGTTCTTCCTTTTGGTTTCTTTTGGCCGCCGGGTTTACATCACCAAAAAGGGTGATTCGGTTTGATTTTGGACTTTGATTTATTGCAAGGATCGTTGTGTGTTCATCCTTCTTGATTTTACGTAATCGGTATAAACCCTAACTTCTTTTATTTTTATGTTTTGATTTATTTAATCACATAAAATCATGAATGTTTTTAATAAACTAATTAAAAACAAGATTAAACATGTTATTATCCATGGGGGTTTGATCAATTTAGGGTTAAGGGGTGTTTGTTTGTTGTGGTCGACGCCTAACCGAGCCCCAAGGGGGTCTCGACTTGGCTTATATTCACACCACCGAGACCTTAAGGTCTCGGTTTGGTGGTGATGGTGTCACGGCAGCAGCAAGGCAATGGAAACCCCGACCTAGGTCAGGGTATGGTGATGTTTACGGGTCCGGTTCATGTGTTTTAAACACGGGTTCGGTTCACATGTTTAGATTTATTTCACGATCCGGTTCATGAGTTATTTTTCAAGGTTTAACATTTTTTTACAAGTTATATTATTTTTACAAGACTTAAATTAAACTAATTAAAAGCATGAACATGATTAATTTAATTTACATGACTTAGATTATTAATTTTATTATTAATACATGAATTTTAACCTAAGTATTTATCTTTTAATTAGACTATATAATTAATTAATTATTAAAACCATGACTTATAATTAATTAATTTACATGACTTAGGTTATATTATTTGTAGATAATAATACATGTTTTAACCTAAGTATTTATTTTACCTTAATTTAATTAAATCATGTTATATTTAATTAAATACTTTAACCTATAGTTTATTTAATTCACATGAAATAATTAATAAACTATACTATATAATCACATGACTTAGAATATTAATCAGAAAACACTTAAGCTTATATAATTAGCTTAATTATCCAGCTTATATCTAATTATGGAAACTTTCTATTTTTAGAAACTTAATTATTTAAGGCAGCTAATCTATTTATGGAAACTTTCTATTTTTAGAAACTTTTCTATTTTAAGCAGTAATTATATTTTTGGAAACTTTCTATTTTTGGAAACTTTCTGTTTTTTGGAAGCATTATATTTTTGGTAACTTTCTATTTTTGGAAACTTTCTATTTTAGGAAACCTGCTATTTTTAGAAAGTTACTTATTATTACACAACAAGTATAATAATACATGAAATACAAGTAATACTTAATCAGAATAGACAGAATATATGATAAACACAGTATAAAGCTTAAATCAGTAAAACATGACATGAACATATAAAACAAGCTAAGACATGATATAAAAATAGTTACATAGTCAGTAATCAGATACTTATACACGTATGTATTTATGTAGCATTAGTGATACCGAAGTAGGACTCTCTTCCGTTCGTCTTCTTCGTTCATTAGACATAAGGTTCGGATTCCCCGTCCTTTCAGTATGGACATTCTTCCTTATTAGGATTTCCCGTATGCAGCCAACTGTTTTCCCCAGTATATGTTTTATATGTTTTTGAATTACTTATGTTTAATTAGAATACCTAAAGCCATATACATCCATGACCAGTTTCACCTAGTTATGGAGGTACCATAACCATAACACTGGAGGCACCAGTGTTATGACTTCACCACGGTGGAGTGATAGCTCGTGGCGTCCCTTTCAGCTTTTGGCCATTTATTATATTATCAGGTGGGGCCTATGGGTTCATCCTAGTTTACATGTTTTCAGCAGATTACTCAGTGTGAATGTGGTGTGTGCTTTGCATCCTTCACAAGGAGCTTATCCCTCCTACCCAAAACCAGTATATTAAATTAGAGGCAACCACTCTAATTTACATGACGAGGTCACCCCTCCAAGTATTCATGCACGTTGATATTTCATGACCTATATTGGCTAATGGTCAACATGTTAAACAGTTTTCATAAGATAAACATAAGGCTTTTCAAACTATAAAACCATTTTTATGAACATGTTCCAGGTTTTCCAGGACTTATACATTTCCGCTGCTATTAGTCTTATTTATGTTTCAGCCTCTCATGCTATGTTGTATATCCGTGCACTGAGCGTTATGCTCAGCCGTTACTTTCCTTTCCATCTCCGAAAACGGCAGGTATCCAAGGACTGACTCAAGCATTTGGAGGGCGTGTATAGGATGGAAGCTGCCATGGACTTCTTTTCCTTTTGCCTTCATATATTTATGCTTGTGTAGTCTTTATTCCTTTCATTTACTTTATTTATGTTTTGGGCTTATGTTTGGGAACCGATGTTTGATTCCGGTTTTCTATATGGTCGTGTATATTTTAGTACATATTACATTGCATGCTTTGATGACACGCCATAATTACGCGTAACGTCCACTTATCAAAGTGGGATGTTACACTAGTTTTCTACTTTGACCCTTGAACATGTCAAGCACTTCTTCACGTAGGTGGCAGTGTCAGCCTTCATGTTTGGAAACCAATACAATTTCTTCATATCTTGGTACATCTTGTCAGATCCCGGATGAATGGAATACTTGGACTTATGAGACTCGTGCATGATCACGTCTCTCAATTCGTCATAGTAAGGTAACCAACTTCTTCCGTGTAAACACAAAATTCCCTCCGTCCTTGGTTCTAACTTCTCTTTGGTAAGGTCTGTCCTGAGCATACCTCCTACATCTTCTTTCTCAAAGTTTTCTGGCTTTTGAACAATTTGCTTGGGCAGGCCCAAGTTGATTGTCATGACTAATGTCGAACCCTCATTGGAGGATCTGTCCTCTTACGGCTTAGTGTGTCTGCAACTACGTTTGCCTTACCAGGGTGGTATTTAGTTTTATAATCGTAATCACTAATCAAATATATCAACGATGTTACCTAATACTAAGATTTTCACTAAGTATCAAAATTCGTAGTTCCAAGTCTTTTCGAATTGATTATTGGTTCAAAGTGTGACTCAATTGTTCTTGGTGGAATAATAAATGGTTGGTTTGATTATCTATTTAAACTAAAAGCAAATAAATGAAAATGTCGTTGAGTAAAGAAAAAGCTTTAAAGATTAAACAAAAACGACGAGTTAAAAATAAATGATTGAAAACTTAAAGACAAGATTAGAAAAATACTTGAAAACTTAATGAAGCTAAAACTTGAAAACTTTGTAAAATCAAGAAATTTAACCCGTCAGAATGCCTGATCGGAATATGGGAAAACAAGGCTAATCGGAATAACACTAAAAAACAACCCCTCAATCGGAATGCTGTAATCTGAATCTGATCGGAAAGCACTTGTCGGAATACAAGAAAGGAATCCAGATCGGAATAAGGCAAAATAACTCCAATCGGAATATCAATAATAACACCACATATCGGAATGTGTAAAGAGATAGCAATCGGAATCCAAAAGGAATCCCAATCAGAATGATGAAACCCCTTTCCGATCTTAGTGATCGGAATACTAGTGATCAAATCGGAAAGCAAAACTCTAATCCGATCAAATGATCGGAATAAAGAGGGACTAATCAGAATGCCAAATCGGAAAAGGGTTTACCCTTTTCCGATTACCTTGTGATTCGAAAATAAGCCAAGTTATAAGCTATGTTTGATAAGCTCATACCAAGACTTAACCAAATCAGTAATGAAACAAACTAAATAAGCACGAATAACAACTTTTCCAAACTTTAAATAAGCAATCTTTTAAATCAAACAATAAAAAGATGAAACTTTTTAAGAAAACATTCAAAAAGTAAATAAGCTAAACATACAAATAAGCCAATAAGCACAAAGATCTTAAAGCTTAACCGTTTGAAAGCTTATGTGGGAATAAAAAGATTAACTTTTTAAGCACGAAAACATCAAGATCAACACGGATCAAAAGTATTTCGCACCAAAAGTAAACTAAAATCAAGAAAGGTAGAAAGAGATTAATGAACAAAAAGCTTAACTTGAATTTGATTAATGAAATCCAAATACAAAAAGTTTAAACTTGAAAGATTAAAAGAAAGAAAAGATAAAAACTTAGAGAGAGAAAGTTTGGAACTTTCTCTCTCTAAAAACTAGAAAGGAAAAAATGAAAAATGAAACTAGATAACTCCCCTCCTAATGTGATTAGGAGGGTATTTATAGGGAAAATGGGAAGTGCATGTGTGGTGTGCTTCCTTCTTTCTTTTCTTCTCGACTCGATTTAATTCTTTGTCTTTTCTCGACGTCGTCTCGGAATTTGAACTTGTCTTAATAATTTTCTTCTTTAATTTAGACTTGAGTTCTTCGACTTCATTAAAATTCTGTCTTTAGACTTTTTCTTCGATAAATCTTCAGAATAGGTCTTGGACATCCGTTCTTTAAGCACTCTTGATCTTTTGACTTCGTCTTTTCTCGTTTTCTTCGATAAAAGCCCCCGTGAAAGCCCGTGTTTTCTTCCTTTTTCATCTTTTGGTCCTAAAACACAATAAAAACACAAACCACGCATAATTCTGACTTTTACGACATAAAATACACGTTTTGGTCTTGTTAATATTGGAAATAAGTGGTAAAAGGATAAGTGTTTTCACACTTATTAAATCCCCTACACTTGACCATTGCAATGCCCTCATGCAATGCATTAATTTTAAAGCACGATTTACATTTTCCATCATAAATAACCCACCTTGGCCTTTATTAAATACTAAACATAAAAAGATAGAAACAAGTAAAGAAATCAAAGACTTACATTGGGTTTTGGCTGCCATGAACGTTTATCATCCTCAAGTTTCACGTTCCCCATACCAAGCTTAAAACGAGATCATTGTTATTATAAGTTAGCAGACTAACACGAATTCATGTGGGCGAATTATTCACTTAGACTCCCTTATTCGTAGGTGTATCTCTTATATTTTATTGTTGTCTTGAATGATCACGAGGATGCATTGTTTGACTTATTTCGATAGTTATGTAGGCCGAAAATAAAGTGGACGATTTAATCAATAGTTAGCTAAAGGACAAAATCTTTAAAAACTTCTTCTCGGGACCTCATAAAGTTCATATCTTGGCATAACTCGCTTCACGATTTGATACCTTTCTCGGACCGATATTTGGCAGCGACTTCATACTTCGAATCTTTGAGGGACGTTCTTGAAATTATGGTCTTCTCTTCATAATAGGAATTTCTTCACTTGAAGTTTTGAGAGATTCTTCATATTTGGACCACGACTTCTTCATTTTTCTCCAATCTTTATTTTGGACTTTGATATACAACGATCCGCCTCCTTTTAGGACTTGGATCTATTTATCCTCATACCTTGTTAGGGCCTTTTTGGATAGACTTCTCCGTGATCTTTTGGGGAGTTTTTGCTTTTCGTCGTGTGTCTCGATCCTTCATATTGATTTTCGATAAATGATTCTTCACATCACTTTTGGATCTTTAGCAACAAAATGTAGCCCTCATGCCTTGTTAGGGCCTTTTTGGACTCGCCAATCTTCGCATCCCGCTTCAATAAGTTATGCCTTGGCTATGAACTCTAATTAATACCGAGCAACTTTTAAATGATCTTGGGCTAGAAGCTAAGTAACTTTTCAAATCGTACAACCTTATTTATTGCAGATAAATTTATTAACAAGCGATGGGAGAATAGGCTCATAATTAACTCACATAAATTCACGAAAGAATACCAAACTTATAATTGACTCTATCATCTCTCGTCCTCCACAATTTAAAATCTCAAGGAATGAGACTCGTGGATGCTTAGCCAATTAAATCAATGTTTTGGGTTTTCATGTCATCTATAGGATCTTGCAACTTCTTAGACTTTTTCAAGTTTAGAAATCGCATTTTAAAGTTCCTTTGATAAACGACTCTCTAGGATCAATTATAGGAACTTGCGAAAAGTTCTTGTTCTTTACCCCTGAGAGTTAAGACTTTCGCGTTTTATAGCTCCCTATATAAAATCCTAGCAAAACTTGACTTAAACACGTTAAGGATACTAGCTAGAGTAAACTTAGATAAGTAAACTCGGGTTGAGTCAAAATATTCACGACTTTGAAAAACTTAAAACCACTTTATTGAAAATTTATTCTAGCAATGGAAAGAAAATAACCATAACAAAGGAAAATACCACTATACAACTAGGCCAAAATAGATTAAAAATTTTGAAAAATGTCGAAAAATCAAATTTTCCTGTTAAAATTAGGGCAAATTCATGGAAAAGACCACTTACTTCGATAGAAGTCCCCCTACACTTGATATAAACATTGTCCTCAATGTTTAAGCATGTGGGAGTAAACTCCCCTACACTTATGACATTGTGCACTTTGTTTAAATCTTGCTAAGGAAAGGAGAACTATAGTGAATTCAATGTGAACATATAAGATATGAAATATTGAATCACGAGAGTTTAGGATAGAACCGTGAAGATGGGAACACGGGATCACGGTTCGTCAAATGTCATCAAGAGTGGATCTTTGAAGCTTTAATCCCTGCACAGCACAAGAAACAAGACAACAAACACATACGGGGCTCCCCCTGCACTTATTATGAAAACGGTAAAAGATAGATCACGGGTTGCCTCCCGAGAAGCGCTTGTTTTTGTTCACCGAGTCACGATCTTGACTCGACCCAAAACTAGTTCATGGGAAACGTGGTGAGGGATGGAATCATCTCATGAGAGATGTCCTCACCGAAGTACAGCTTCAAACGCTGGCCATTCACCTTGAAATTGGGCCCATTTGGCTGAGAAAGCTCAATGGTCCCATATGGAAAGACTTTGGCGACGGTGAATGGACCAGACCAGCGGCTCTTCAACTTGCCCGAGAAGATCTTTAACCGAGAGTTAAAAAGTAAGACTTGATCACCAACGTGGAACTCTCGGTTCTTAATCCTTGCCTCATGGATGATCTTGGTCTTCTCCTTGTAGATCAGTGAGTTCTCGTAAGCTTCATTCCTCAGTTCATTAAGCTCGTTGAGTTGAATCTTCCGAAGATCACTGGCTTTGTTGATGTCGAAGTTAGCCCACTTCAAGGCCTAGTATGCCTTATGTTCCAGCTCAATAGGGAGGTGGCATGCTTTCCCGTACACAAGACGATAAGGTGTACAACCGATCGGCGTCTTATAAGCAGTACGAAAAGCCCACAAAGCATCATCTAGTTTATCGGCCCACGCGGCACGATGCTCTCCCACAGTACGCTCCAGAATTCGCTTCAATCCACGGTTAGATATCTCGGCTTGACCATTGGTTTGGGGATGATAGGCGGTGGAAAGACGATGATTAACACCGTACTTAGCCATGACTCTTGCGAATTGATCATTACAAAAATGAGTCCCGCGGTCACTGATTATAGCACGAGGAACACCGAATCGAGCAAAAAGCTGCTTCAAAAAGTTCACAACCACCCTCGCATCGTTCGTTGGGAGAGCCTTAGCTTCAACCCATTTAGAAACGTAGTCAACGGCTACGAGGATGTACTTGTTCCCTTTAGATGATGGAAATGGCCCCATAAAGTCGATGCCTCATACATCAAAGATTTCACATTCTTGTATGAAATTTTGAGGCATTTCATCTTTATGTGTGATCTTGCCTTGGCGTTGACAAGCATCACAATGTTTAACCATTTCGTGAGCGTCACGGTAAATGGTGGGCCAATAAAATCCAGAGTCGAATACTTTCTTCGCGGTGTAATTAGGACCAAAGTGACCACCGGTGGGTCCTTTATGGCAAGTGTCAAGGATTTGTACCGCTGCCGGCCCATCAACACATTGACGAATGATAAGATCCACACATTGTTTGAAGAGGTAAGGGTCGTCACAAAAATAATGTTCAATATCCTTAAAGAACTTTTTCTTTTGTTGGGACGTTAACCCTTCCTTGATAATTCCACCCGCTAAGTAGTTTGCAATGTCCGCAAACCACGGGGTGTCATCGAGATTTGCATTGATAGACATTAAGGCCTCAAGGGGAAAAGAGTCATTGATCTCTTTGTTCGGATGATCCCCTTGATAAGGATCCTCAAGTCTACTGAGATGATCCGCGGCTAGGTTTTCAGCTCCCTTCTTGTCACGAATTTCAATGTTGAATTCTTGAAGGAGCAAAACCCAACGAAGAAGTCTTGGCTTAGAATCTAGCTTAGTCATCAAGTACTTCAACGCGGAATGATCGGTATACACGATGGTGGTAGAAAGGACAAGATAGGGGCAGAACTTTTTAAAAGCATACACTACAGCTAAAAGCTCTTTTTCGGTAGTGGTATAATGCAATTGAGCCCCCGTCATTGTCTTGCAAGCGTAATGGATTGCTTGGAAGTGTTTGTTCACTCTTTGGCCCAAAAGCGCTCCAATAGCAAAGTCTCTAGCATCACACATCAACTCAAAAGGTAGCTCCTAATTAGGGGTAACCAAGACCGGTGCCTTAGTTAGCTTATCCTTAAGAAGATTGAATGATTCAAGACACTCTTTGGAAAAGATGAAAGGAGTATCTTTTTCCAAGAGGTGGGTCATCGGGCGAGCAATTTTTGAAAAATCTTGGATGAATCGACGATAGAAGCCCGCATGACCGAGGAAACTTCTCACACCCTTCACGGTTGAAGGTGGAGGCAATTTAGCAATAACATCGACTTTAGCACGGTCCACTTCAAGACCGGCTTTGGAGATTTTGTGTCCTAGCACGATGCCTTCTTTTACCATGAAATGGCATTTTTCCCAATTTAGAACAAGGCGAGTGTCTTCACACCGCTTAAGCATACGTTCTAAATTGGCAAGGCAAGCAGAGAAAGAATCGCCATAAACCGAGAAATCATCCATGAAGACTTCCATAGTTTCTTCAACCATGTCATGGAAGATAGGCATCATACACCTTTGAAAAGTCCCAGGAGCATTGCATAAGCCGAAAGGCATTCTTTTGTAGGCAAATGTTCCATAAGGACAAGTGAATGTGGTTTTCTCTTGGTCTTTGGGATCGATGGGAATTTGAAAATACCCGGAGAAACCGTCTAAGAAGCAGTAATAGTCATTACCCGCTAGACGTTCAAGCAATTGGTCCATGAAAGGAAGGGGAAAATGATCCTTTCTCGTAGCATCATTGAGTTTGCGATAGTCTATACAAACTCTCTACCCTGTAACGAGACGAGTAGGAATCAACTCGTTGTTTTCATTGGGCACAACGGTGATTCCGCCTTTCTTAGGCACACAATGGACGAGACTAACCCATGGTGAATCCGAGATAGGATAGATCATGCCCGCATCAAGAAGTTTGATAACCTATTTTTTGATAACGTCATGGATCTTAGGATTCACCCTTCGTTGGCTTTGAATAGTGGGTTTAAATTCGTCCTCCATGAGAATTTTATGTGTGCAAAAGTGAGGATCAATTCCACGAATATCGGAGATCTTCCACGCAATCGCTTTCTTATGATTCTTCAACACGGTGATAAGTCGGGATTTTTCTTCTTCTTTCAGGTCCTTTGCGATGATGACTGGTAACTTCTTGTTGTCTTCAAGGAAAACATACTCGAGATGAGACGGTAGGTCCATAAGCTCTAAATCCGGAGGATTTTCGATAGAAGGCGTAGTCAAATTCGGTTCATCAATAGAGATATCCTTAGGAGATGGTGGAGAAGTATGGTCCTCATTGAGAAGTTTCTCAATGGTACGAATGTCTTCATCCCAATTGGAGGGAGAATCTTTATATTTTAAGTCCACATCTCCCAAAGTTGCTTCATATTCTTTCAAGATAAAATCACTTTCTCCAAATGGAGTCAGTGATGGAGCAATAGAGGCAACGTTCTCAACAATGGGTAGAGAAGAAGAACCACTTTTACAAGCGTCTTTGAAATGTTCTTCACAAGCCTCATCAAGAACATCAATGAAATTAACACTCTCGTTTTCCGAAGGCAGCTTAGAAAGTTTACCCATGTTGAAGAGGGTTTTATCGTCACCAACTCTCATGATTAATTCTCCCATGGCTACATCGATGAGAGTGCGACCGGTCCTTAGGAATGGACGTCCAACGATTAATGGAACACGGGGGTCCATCTCGTAGTCAACGACAACAAAATCCGCCGAGAAGGTGAATTTGTCAACGCCAACGAAGACGTCTTCGGCTATCCCCACTGGATAAGCAACCGTATGGTTGGCTAATTCCAAAGTCATTCGTGTGGGGACTAGCTCGGGGAGAGATAATTGCTTACAAACACTTAATGGAATTAAGTTAATACTAGCACCTAGATCGGCTAGGGCCATACATTTCTCTACCCCAGGGAAGTTGTAAGGAATCAAGAAACGACCCGGATCACCAAGTTTGGTTGGTAATTTCCTTAAGAGCACTGCGGAGCAATTCTCATTAAGTTGGGTCTGAGCAATATCGAGAAGTTTCTCCTTATCACTGAAAAGATCTTTAAACATTTTAGCATATTTGGGCATGTGAGCGAGAGCCTCAGCAAAGGAGATATCGAAATTCAGTTGTTTGAACATTTTAAGAAAGTTCGAAACCTGAATATCATCCCTGTTCTTCAATTTCTCTTTCCGCAACCTCGAAGGATAAGGTATATTGGGTTGAGATGAAGGCTTTGGGATAGAATTCGCACTCACATCCTTGGGTGGTGGAGGGGTAGAAGTAGAAGGTGGTGGAATTGGAGAAGTAGAAGTTGGAGGAATAGAAGATGGAGGGTTTGGAGAAGGAGACTCGTTTTCCTTTGTCACAATCACCGGTGTAGGTGTAGGAAGCTCGGGTTCCTTTAAACCTTTTCCACTGCGAGTGGTGATTACTTTCAACTCCCCTCTTGGATTAGCAACGGTGTTACTCGGAAGAGAACCCAATCCAGATGCTTGATTATTAGGGAAGAAACTAGCCATCATATTCCTCAAGTCATTCATTTGACTTGCCAAAGTGTTACGCATATCAGCTCTAAGATCATTCCCTTGCTTCACCATATCTGCTTTCATGTTGGCCATTTCCCGCTGAAGATTTTGCACGATCACATCATTAGTCCTCATGTAGGTTTCAACATCTTGATGTAATGTGATGGGTTGGTTGGGAGGGGGAGCATGGTAGGCGGGTGGTTGATAAGCAGGTTGTTGGTAAACTTGGTTGTTTCTTTGAGGTGGATATGGGTTTCTTTGGTTTTGATATGGAGTTGGAGCACGTGGTTGGTTTTGATTGTTGCGATTGAGGTTGTTTGGGTTTTGTGGGGGAAAACCGGGTGGTGAAAGAAAGTTGTTTGAGCGATAGCTGAGCAGATTGCGGTCACCTTGAGGACGTGCTTGATAGCTTCATGTAGCATAGGTACCGTTGGCGGCATACACATTTTCCGGATTGTCATGAGTCGAAGGAAAATCGGTGTATGAGTGAGATCCCCCGCATATATCACAAGATTGAGTCATAGCATTGGCTTGGGCAGTGATAGCTTTAGTATTGTTGGCGGCTTGGAGAGCAAGCGATTCAACAAGCGAAGTAAGCTTATCAAGTCTCTTGTCGCTCTCATTAGTGATAGCACTAGCCACATTGTTCCGAACACTATTGGTTTGCACTCTAGACTTGTTCTCAATAATATCCCAAGCGGCATTAGAAGACTTAACCAAAAGATTACCCCCCGAAGCACTATTTAGTGAATCTTGGTCATTCATGCTTAAACCATTGTAAAAAGTATTAATTTGGTGCACTTCGGTAAAACCATGTTGTGGGCACTTTCTTAAAAGTTCTTTAAAACGGTCCCAAGATTCACTAAAAGTCTCATCGTACTTTTGTTCAAAAGTAATGATTTCATTCCGCAAAGCGGTAGTACGAGAGGGTGGGAAAAAGTAGTTTATGAATTTGGTCTCTAAGTCCGTCCACGTAAGAATACTTTGTGGCGGTTCCTTATCAAGCCAATGCCGGGCTTGTCCCTCTAAGGAGAAAGGAAAAAGTTGCAAGCGAATTACCTCTTGTGAAACCCCATTGAATTTGACCGTATTCGTGAGTTGAAGGAACCTTTTGATGTGGTCATGAGGATCATCAATGGTACGTCCCAAGAATGGTTGAGCAGAGACCATTTGAATAAAGCCGGATTTCAGCTCAAAGTTGTTGGCTCCAATCGCGGGTATGACAATATCATCGTGGTTGCCCTCTACATGTGCTTGCAAAATTTCGATCATAGGGCGATTATCCGGTAGAGGTTCATTGTTGTTATTATTCATGTTGTTTTGAGGTGGATTATTATTGTTGTTGTGTACACCGGCCATGTCTAAGTTATCGAGAGTCTCGGGCCCTTGATAAGACGTTGATCGAGTGCGCATACACCTGCAAAAGAACTAACAAAGCAAAAATATTTTTGGTTTTTTATGTTTTTTTTATTTTTTTTTATTTTTGAAAATTTTATATTTTTTAGGATTTTTGAAAATTTTAATGCAAGGAAAATAACGTTCAAAGATGAACGGATCCCAAAATCCAACGCGTCTCTCACTTAAAACCTTTAATCTTAACGAAAAGAGCTGGCAGCGGCGCCATTTAATACTAAGATTTTCACTAAGTATCAAAATTCGTAGTTCCAAGTCTTTTCGAATTGATTATTGGTTCAAAGTGTGACTCAATTGTTCTTGGTGGAATAATAAATGGTTGGTTTGATTATCTATTTAAACTAAAATAAAATAAATGAAAATGTCGTTGAGTAAAGAAAAAGCTTTAAAGATTAAACAAAAACGACGAGTTAAAAATAAATGATTGAAAACTTAAAGACAAGATTAGAAAAATACTTGAAAACTTAATGAAACTAAAACTTGAAAACTTTGTAAAATCAAGAAATTTAACCCGTCGGAATGCCTGATCGGAAAGTGATCGGAATATGGGAAAACAAGGCTTATCGGAATAACACTAAAAAACAACCCCTCAATCGGATGTTGTAATCTGAATCTGATCGGAAAGCACTTGTCGGAATACAAGAAAGGAATCCAGATCGGAATAAGGCAAAATAACTCCAATCGGAATATCAATAATAACACCAAAGATCGGAATGTGTAAAGAGATAGCAATCGGAATCCAAAAGGAATCCCAATCGGAATGATGAAACCCCTTTCCGATCTTAGTGATCGGAATACTAGTGATCAAATCGGAAAGCAAAACCCTAATCCGATCAAATGATCGGAATAAAGAGGGACTAATCAGAATGCCAAATCGGAAAAGGGTTTGCCCTTTTCCGATTACCTTGTGATTCGAAAATAAGCCAAGTTATAAGCTATGTTTGATAAGCTCACACCAAGACTTAACCAAATCAGTAATGAAACAAACTAAATAAGCACGAATAAAAACTTTTTCAAACTTTAAATAAGCAATATTTTAAATCAAACAATAAAAAGATGAAACTTTTTAAGAAAACTTTAAAAAAGTAAATAAGCTAAACATACAAATAAGCCAATAAGCACAAAGATCTTAAAGCTTAACCGTTTGAAAGCTTATTTGGGAATAAAAAGATTAACTTTTTAAGCACGAAAACATCAAGATCAACACGGATCAAAAGTATTTCGCACCAAAAGTAAACTAAAATCAAGAAAGGTAGAAAGAGATTAATGAACAAAAAGCTTAACTTGAATTTGATTAATGAAATCCAAATACAAAAAGTTTAAACTTGAAAGATTAAAAGAAAGAAAAGATAAAAACTTAGTGAGAGAAAGTTTGGAACTTTCTCTCTCTAAAAACTAGAAAGGAAAAAATGAAAAATAAAACTAGCTAACTCCCCTCCTAATGTGATTAGGAGGGTATTTATAGGGAAAATGGGAAGTGCATGTGTGGTGTGCTTCCTTATTTATTTTCTTCTCGACTCGATTTAATTCTTTGTCTTTTCTCGACGTTGTCTCGGAATTTGAACTTGTCTTAATAATTTTCTTCTTTAATTTAGACTTGAGTTCTTCGACTTCATTAAACTTCCGTCTTTAGACTTTTTCTTTGATAAATCTTCAGAATAGGTCTTGGACATCCGTTCTTTAAGCACTCTTGATCTTTTGACTTCGTCTTTTCTCGTTTTCTACGATAAAAGCCCGTGAAAGCCCGTGTTTTCTTCCTTTTTCATCTTTTGGTCCTAAAACACAATAAAAACACAAACCACACATAATTCCGACTTTTATGACATAAAATACACGTTTTGGTCTTGTTAATATTGGAAATAAGTGGTAAAAGGATAAGTGTTTTCACACTTATTATTACCTCATGTTCAGCTCCTTCTGATCTAGTATGTGTTTCAAACTTTTGTGGTCAGTAGGCACAGTACACTTTGCTCCGCACAAGTAATGCCTCCAAAAATTTTAGGCGAAAACTACGGATCCAAGTTCTAGATCGTGAGTGGTGTAATTTTTCTCATGCTTCTTTTGTTTTCGTGAAGCATAGGCGATTACTTTCTTTCTTTGCATTAGCACCGCACCCAAACCTTTATGTGAAGCATCGCAGTATAAAACAAAATCCTCGTTGCCCTCGGGTAAGGCTAAAATAGGTGCACTACACAGTTTCTGCTTGATCATCTGAAACACTTGTTCTTCTTTCTCTACCCATTCGAACTTTACTCCCTTCTTAGTGAGCCTGGTCATTGCCTTGGCTATCATTGAGAACCCTTCAATGAATCTCCGATAGTATCCTACAAGGCCTAAAAATTGGCGGATCTCTGCCGGTGGCTTAGGAGAGGCCCAATATTTAACATATTCGACGTTTATTGGATCCACGTGAATACACTCGTCATCAATAACATGGCCAAGAAAATGAACTTTGTGAATCCAAAACTCACATTTAGAGAATTTTGCGTACAGTTGTTCCTCCTCGAGTAATTATAGTACTTGTGCAAGGTGTTCTCCGTGCTCTTATTCATTCTTTGAGTAAATAAGTATGTCGTTGATGAAAACGATTATGAATTTATCCAGGTAGGGTCAACACACCCGATTCATAAGGTCCAGAATATGGTTGGTGCATTGGTCAACCCAAATGGCATAACTAGAAATTCGTAATGACTGTAACGACTTCTGAACGTTGTCTTTGGAATATCTTCTTCTCTCACCCTCAACTGATGATACCCAGATCTTAATTCAATCTTGAAGTACACACTTGATCCTTGAAGCTGATCAAATAATTCATCAATTTGTGGAAGTGGGTAACGGTTCTTCACAGTCAACTTGTTTATTCCTTGTAATCAATGCACATTTGTTAGCCCTATATTTTATATAGTTGAACAAGAATGTAATAGGTCATATTAGTCGTTAAAGGTCTTGTATTGTAATAGGTTAGTCGGGTTAACCGGGCTTGGACTTTAAGCTAATATTGTATAAGTTAGGGGCGTAAGCCCAAGCAAAGCCAATCCCGGCCCAAGTCACTTAAACCCACGGCCCAACAAGCCAAGGGTATATATACCCTCTTCCATGTGTGGAAGAGGGTGTTGGTTACCATTTTACTTTCTCTCTCTAAAGTGTTTAACCTTCCAAATTCTCTCTTGTTTCTCTCTCTAACTTTCTTCTCTTTCTACTCTAAATCTTGTGTTATGGATTGATTTGGGAATAACATTTGGTATCAAAAGCCTATAGTGGATATGTGATTGAAGATTCGTGTGTTGTGTTTTTGATTTTTTGTGCCTATTTTGATCTAAAACTCTCGTACCAATTTTTTTTATGTTTTTATGATTTATTCTTGATACAAATCATCTACATACTATTGGTAGTGATTTGGTATTGTTACTTTGGTTAAAAACACAAAATTTTTGGGTGATTGATTCATTTTTAGGCTAAAAATCCCGAATTTGTTGTGTTATAGTACTATCCGAGAAAAGGGGTACTTTTGATTCCTTGTTACGATCTAAATATAGCGATCGCATAAACCCTGGGGGTTTCTACTTGCGATCGATCACGATCACATCTTATGATCGATTGTTACGATCAGTGACTGAGATCAGTGACTACGATCGATTGTTACGATCAGTGTTACGATCAGTGACTGTGATCGATTGTTACGACTAGTGACTGCGATCAGTACCTGCGATCGATTGTTACGATCAGTGTTACGATAAGAGACTGCAATCTAGTGTTACGATCAGAGACTGCGATCCATTGTTACGATCAGAGACTGTGATCCATTGTTACGATCACCCACTGCGATCAGAGTTGCGATCACAGATTCCGATGGGTATTGCGATGGACATCTAAATTTTGTTCGAGTACCTATTAGACTTAGCCACTATCTAGACTTGTCCCGGATCATAGTTTACACGAAGATTAAAAAAAAGAAAAAGAAAAAAAAGAGTTAAAAATTTTAGGTCTAGTAAAATAAATTTTTTCCCTACTAGTTTTTGGCTATTTCTAACTCAATTTCAAAATTTGGCGATACAAAATTTTTTGGCTTACCGTTTTGTCGGACTGGGGAATTAATTGTCGGACTGAAAATTCTCAGAACACTTCGAAATATTAACCACACCTCATCACAACAAATCCACTAAGATCCTAATCCATTGACAAGTAATCACCATGTCTAATAACAACAACAAAAACAATGCGACGGCTAATCAAATTCGTTTGGAACAAGGTGGCAATGGTAATCCACCTATGCTCACTGTCAGTTGCTACGTTCAGTGGAGATCTCATTTCCTTAGATTTCTGGACACTAAGGAGAACCGAACCGCTCTTCGTCATTTCCTTGAGAACACACTTCTAGTTTTTGAATTCAGACCCCTTTACCACACAAGAGAGGATGGTACTTCGTCAACTACGCGAGCTATGGAGAATTTCGACACATGTCCTGCTGAGAAAAAGAAACTCCTCCAAGCTGAAGCCGATGCTGTTAACTACATACTCACTGGGATTGATAACGATATCTATTCCACGATTGATGCATGTCCTAATGCTATAGAAATGTGGAATGTAATTCATCGATTGAAGCAAGGTGACTCGATAAATGTTCAAGATCTCGAGACTAATCTACTTTGGGAGTTTGCAAAATTCACATCCGAAGATGGTGAATCCATTGACTCATATTACTCGAGATTCTACAAAATAATGAATGAGTTTGTTAGAAAGCAGTGCACCATCCCCAATCAACATGCCAATGTTTAGTTTCTACTTCAAATCAAACCGGAATGGCAAAGGTTTGTGTCTTTGGTCAAACAAAGGGAGGATATCAAGACTATATCTTACCAAAAACATTATGATATATTGAAACAACATCAAAATGAAGTGAATGAACTAAGATCTGAAAAGGTAGAACGATCTGCGAACTCTATTGCTTTTGTGGCTTCTACTACTACAAAACCCGTTCCCCGTCAACAACCACCTACACATTCCTCAAAGTCATCAAGCTCATCCACCAAACCTCTAGCTACTGCTAGAAACAAAGCAAAAGCAATTGTACCCACTCCACCTTCAAAGTATTACACCAAGTCAGATGGAGACAATGATGATGAACAAACTTCAAGGGACAAGAAAATTGAAGAGCTCATGTCTTTACTCACCACAACTGATAAGAAGATCTACAAACCTACCAACAACAACCTCAGATCATCATTCAATGCTAGATATAAGGAATTTGATCATGCACCTAGGTATGATCGTGATGCTAGGTATGATAAACAGAGGATGCCGAATCAAGTTGGGGCTAGAGATACTATAGGCACTCCGGTTGTGCAGAATACTGTGATTCAATGCTTCAACTACAAGGGATTTGGGCACATGGCTAGGGAATGTAAGAAGCCAAAACGGGTTAAGGATTCAGGATATTACAAGTAAAAAAGATGCTGCTGTGTAAGAAAGAAGAAGCAGCGATTCCACTCAAAGCAGATGAAGTTGATTGTCATGATGACACTGATGAAGAAGCCGATGATCAAGAGTTGGAGGCACATTATGTGTACATGGAATAGATTCAAGAAGTGATTCCAGAGACTACTGATACTTCTGGACCTATCTTTGATACTGAGCCACTTGAAAAGCTCGTCGAAATCATCCTATTCATAATGGACTCCGGGTGTACAAAGCACATGACGAGAAATCTCAAGCTTCTCATTAACTTCGTGGAGAAGTTTCTGGGTGCGGTGCGGTTTGGAAATGATTAGTTTGCATCGAGACAGATGGAGATAGTGATTATGAACAAACTTCAAGGGACAAGAAGATTGAAGAACTCATGTCTTTACTCACCACAACTTATAAGAAGATCTACAAACCTACCAACAACAACCTCAGATCATCATCCAATGCTAGATATAAGGAAGTTGATCATGCACCTAGGTATGATCGTGATGCTAGGTATGATAATCAGAGGATGCCGAATCAAGTTGGGGCTAGAGATACTATAGGCACTCCGTTTGTGCAGAAGACTGTGATTCAATGCTTCAAGTACAAGGGATTTGGACACATGGCTAGGGAATGTAAGAAGCAAAAACGGGTTAAGGATTCAGGATATCACAAGGAAAAGATGCTGCTATGTAAGAAAGAAGAAGCAGGGATTCCACTCACAGCAAATGAAGTTGACTGGCGTGATGACACTGATGAAGAAGCCGATGATCAAGAGTTGGAGGCACATTATGTGTACGTGAAAAAGATTCAAGAAGTGATTCCAGAGACTACTGATACTTCTGGACCTTTCTTTGATACTGAGCCACTTGAAAAGCTCGTCGAAATCATCCTATTCATAATGGACTCCGGGTGCACAAAGCACATGACGGGAAATCTCAAGCTTCTCATTAACTTCGTGGAGAAGTTTCTGGGTACGGTGCGGTTTGGAAATGATCAGTTTGCACCGATACTTGGATATGGCGATTTGGTTCAAGGAAATCTCACTATTAAATGGATTTATTATGTCGAGGGGGTGAATCACAATTTATTCTCGGTTGGTCAATTTTGTGATGCGGATTTGGAAGTAGCTTTTCGGAAATCTACTTGCTATGTTCGAGACTATGACGGGAATGACCTTCTTACATGTTCTCGTGGTTCTGATCTCTACACAGTAACTCTTCAAGACACATCTTCAACAAATCCATTTTGCTTAATGGCTAAAGCTTCATCCTCTCAAGCATGGTTACGGCATCAACGATTGTCACATCTCAACTTTGACACCATCAACTTGCTTTCGAAGAATGATATTGTGACCGGTCTTCTTAAGTTAAAATTCGTCAAAGACCATCTTTGTTCTTCTTGTCCGTTGGGGAAAGCAAAACGGAAGTCTTTCAAACCAAAGACTACCCCAAGCTCAAAAGGATGATTGGAACTTCTACACATGGATTTATGTGGTCCCATGCGTGTAGAGAGTATTAACAGAAAAAGTATATTCTCGTGATTGTTGATGATTACTCTAGATACACATGGAATTTATTCTTAAGGTCCAAAGATGAAACACCAGAGGTTCTCAAAAACATTCTCAAGATGATACAACGCAATCTTCAAGCTCGAGTCTTAACCGTAAGAACAGGCAGGGGTACTGAATTTTGGAACAAGAACTTGCAATCTTAATTTCAAGAAGAAGGCATCGAACATCAAACGTCTATTGCTCGAACTCCTGAACAAAACGGCTTTGTCGAAAGACGGAACCATACTTTGGTTGAGGCTGCTCGAACAATGCTTTCTACTTCAAAATTACCGATATTCTTATGGGCTGAAGCAATTGCAACTGCCTGTTATACTCAGAATCGTTCTCTCGTCATCCCTAGACATGAAAAGACACCTTACCACATCATCAATGGCAGGAAACCTACTGTCAAATTATTTCACGTATTTGGATCTTTATGCTACATTATTAAAGACGGTGAGAATCTCGACAAGATGAAAGAAAAAGGTGATGCATGTATTTTTGTGGGGTATGCTACATTGTCGAAAGGATATCGGGTCTATAACAAGAGAACAAAGTTTATTGTCGAAACAATTCATGTGAACTTTGACGAATTGCCACAGATGGTACTTGATCACAACAGCTCAAGTCCCGCTCCTCAATGTCCATCAATGGCACCTACACAAAACAGTGTACGTCCCGTGTAAGAACTTCAAGAAAGTACTTCTACAGCAGACTCGACGGATACGACACAAATGAATGAGTTGGTTGATTTATATGATCCAATGTTTGATGAATATTACGATGGAAACAATCAGGTTGTGTTAAAGCCTTCCGCTGTCACTACTGCTGATGCACCCAAACAAAGTAAACAAGACACAACTGCATCGACTTCAGCAACCGTTGCTCAAGAGACAATTCCATTGGATACTCAACAAACTTAAGAAACATTCATACAACCAACATCACCAACCGTCAATGTTGAAGTAGGAAACAACAATCAAGCAGTCGATGCACAATCTAACGAAGAAGAATTTATTAATCCATTTGGTACACCGGTACACGAAGTCGCAGAGTATTCTACTCAACATGTTGATCCGTCCAACATGCATATATTCTACCAACCATATCCATCCACTCACCATTGGACACGTGATTATCCATTGGAGCAAGTCATTGGAAATCCTTCACAACCGGTTCGAACACGTAGACAACTAGAAACCGATGGCGATGTGTGTATGTATGCACTCACCGTGAGTTCAACTGTACCTACAAACATCAAACAAGCCATGACTGATCATGCGTGGATTGAATCAATGCAAGACGAAATTCATCAGTTTGAATGCCTAAATGTTTGGGAACTTGTTGACAGACCCTATGGAATGTCAATTTTAGATTTCAAATGGATCTGGAAAAACAAACTGGATGAAGAACAAACCATCATAAAAAACAAATCTCGTCTTGTGGTTAAGGGATACCGTCAACAAGAAGGCATAGACTACGAAGAATAATTCACTCTAGTTTCTTGTTTGGAAGCTGTCAAGATATTCCTTGCTTATGTTGCACATAAGGGCTTCACGGTTTTTCAGATGGACGTTAAAACTGCTTTTCTCAACGGTCATTTGAAGGAAGAAGTGTATGTGAATCAGCCGGAAGGATTCATCGATCCTCATCATCCTGACAAAGTCTATCGTCTCAAGAAGGCTGTATATGGATTTAAACAAGCTCCAAGGGCATGGTACGAAGACCTATCTAACTTATTGGTTTCCAAAGGATTCTCCAAAGGTTCTATTGATCATACTCTCTTTATTAATAAATATGGGGATGACATACTGTTGGTGCAAGTTTATGTTGATGAAATTATTATTGGTTCTACAAACCCAAAACTTTCAAAATGTGTTGAAAAATTAATGCACAGCAGATTTGAAATGTCAATGATGGGGGAGCTAAAAAAATTTTTAGGCCTCCAGATTCATCAATCCCCACGTGGTATCTTCGTAAACCAAGCTAAGTATGCTCAAGAGATACTTATAAAGCATGGTATGACCTCATGTGCTCGCGTTGGTACACCATTGTCGACCAAATCCCTAGACGCTGACTTGTACTCATATCCCATAGATCAACGCGATTTCGTAGTAGGATCGAGTCACTTATGTATCTTACAGCCAGCAGGCATGATATTCATCATGCCACATGCTATTGTGCATGATATCAAGCAAGACCTACTCAAAAGAACCTCAAAGAGGTTAAACGGATCTTTTGGTACCTTAAGAATACCATTCACATGGGACTCTGGTATCCGAAGGGAACCAGTTTTCATCTAACAGCTTTTTCAGATTCTGATCACGCAGGTTGCCTTGATAGTCGAAAAAGCACTTTTGGTAGAGTACAATTTCTAGGGGAAGACAAACTTGTGAGCTGGTCGTCAAAGAAGCAGGATTGCACTTCGCTCTCATCAGCTGAAGCAGAATATGTGGCTCTATCTGCGTGTTGTGCTCAAGTCCTCTGGATGAGAACTCAACTCACGGATTATGTATTCCACTTTGATAAAATTCCTATGTATTGTGACTCAAAGTCGGCCATAGCCATATCTTGCAATCCGGTCCAACACTCACGTACCAAGCACATCGCAGTCAGATATCACTTCATCAAGGAACACGTGGAACGTGGTATCGTGGAATTATACTTTGTCAGAACTGAGTACCAGATAGCAGGCTTGTTTACAAAAGCCCTATCACAAAATAGGTTTCAGTATCTCGTTGGTCGTCTTGGTATGAAGTATATAACCCTAGAAGACTTGGAGGTTTTGGCAAATGAAGCCGCTTGATATTCTCTCATGATGACTTCTAAGCGCATCACAACTTAGTACTCGGACCTCAAATAAGGAAATTTTATCACCGATGATAACTTATCCTTCTCAACGAGAAATTAATATTTCTCGGTCATGAGCTTCTCATAGAAACATTTAAAGTTTTTAAGTTCATGAAAAACGATTTCTAAGTAAATGTCAGCTTAGAACTCGAACTTCAACTTAAGGAAAGTTTATCACTGATGATAACTTATCCCTCGGTCATGAGCTTCTCATAAAAACATTCAAAGTTTTTAAGTTCATGAAAAACGATTTCTAAGGAAATGTCAGCTCATGAAGTCTTCTATCCTAATTATTTTAAAACCGTTGAACACAATTTTTCAAGAATTTGTCAAAAGGTTTTTCTAAATCTTTCAAAATTGTGTGTTCAACACTCCCTTCCTCATATGTGGTTTTTATATCTCAAAATTATCATATGTTATTTTGATCAATTTTTGAGGGGAGCGTTTTAAAATCAAGCCTTTAATGTTGTTGGGTACATCTCTGAAATTGTCATATTTTATGTATCCAACACATTACGAAAATGGTCTAAAACTGTCATATGTAATATACCATATCAGATAAGGCATCTCAACTTCGTACCTCAACATATTTTGTGGTGTCGTTTTTCCAAAGTTTTGTCAAATTTTTGTTTCAAGACACACATATATTGTTGAGGGGAAGCATCCCGACTTTAAAATTTCCATATTCATGTGTGCACACATGTTTCTCACCCAATCGGTTTTCAGAAATTATCATATTTTAATCAATTGGTATCTCTAATATGATGTTTTTGTATTAGAGATAGGGGAGAAAATGTGATTAAAATGTAATATATTGCAACATGTGATAATAAAGAATCATGTGCAACTCTTTCCTTCACATGCTAAACCATTTCGTATATCGATGCATGTGTGAAGAGGGAGCTTTTCGGAAATATGAAACATTCAAGTGTTAATAGTTTTGATTTTTATCAAACACTTTGAATGGTTTTCAATGGTTTTAAGGTTAAAATCTATACCCAAAACAACCTACTATCCACGACGGAATGATGGTGTCAACAGGTGGTTTAGGATAGGAAACTAAGTCCTATGATCCAACCAGAACTGGAGGGATCTACCCTAGGACATTCCATATCTAGAAATAGTTGTCCTTAGGAAAGATGGAGTTGAATGAAGCTTAATGCGGACCAATTACATAACTTAGAACTAGAACAATTACAACAAGGTGCTAGTGATGACGTGTTGGTAAGAATTGAAGGAGTTGAATATTCTATGCAACTTAGGCAGAAACCGGGTTAACACATCTATCAAAGACAAGTGTCATGGACCCAGTGATGCGATGCACAACCCTTCCCCAGCCATTCGAGTTTCTCTTAAAAGAAACTTGTCTCTTTGTCACGGAGATCAACACGTATCTATTGACTTTCTCACTCCTAGTTAGTTAATATTGAAAAGGTGGGAATCTGCTCCAGCCTCCGATTACCAAAATGCACTTATTGAGTCTAGAGCCAAAAGAGATCAATCTATCATCTCATTAGGACACTATCGAGTCCTACGAATTATCCTTGTGATATTGCCAGAACATCTGAGTGATACGATTCACAATGAAGATGTAAATCCTGCTTGAGCCAACATCAAACAGGCTCATGGTAGGTAACTTGTGCGATTCTACACGAATCAAACTTATGAGAACTAGAAAGTAACTAAGTTTGGATTCTTAGTTGATTCAAACTTTATTCCAGGTTTCTTCACAAAATCTATGTGATCTTGTGTTGGGAATTATCTGTTAAGTGTCAAGTACCGTTAGTATATTTCAAGTACTGTTAGTGTTATGTAAGTACCGTTAGTGTTAACGTGGTACATAGTAAGTACTGCTACTTATAAAGTAAGTACTGCTATGATGATTAGGACGAATATACTTTGTATAAGATATGTCATAGTTATAGTTAGATTTTATCTTATGTGATGTACCTAAATAGTTAGAATATTGATAATATATTGTCTGTGATATAGTTATCTTTATAGAATATTCTAAGGTTTCTAGGGTTCCTTACTCTAAAAAAGGAACATAGGTACAATGTCTTTCATGTACCTCATTTAAGTCGATTAATAAGAGAATCGAATAGTTAAAACTAATTATGTTCTTCTGTGCTTTATATGTTAGATTCCGCATAACTTATTTAGTGTTAGTAAGAGTGCTCAAAGTGTTTTAGTTTGATTACAAACTATTATACTAATTCTTAACAGAATATAGATCCAACCAAAGGGATCAACAAATGGTATAAGAGCTCGTTGAGAAACTCTGAAAAAGAAGAACACGACCCCAAACCCTCCACACATACCAAATCTCAATGTCTCAACCAAATGGTGATAATGCTCCCTTGGATGATGTTTAGAACCCTGATCCTGTTCTGCCACAGGGACAACCACAAGATGTGCATCCTGCACCAGCACAAGGTGTTCAAGCTGTGAATGTTGTAGCTACCTCTACACCAACACCTTCTCATACTCTGTCTGCTGTTAAACTCCTAGTTCTCAAAGGTGACAATTATGAGACATGGGCTATGCAGATGGAACATTACTTGAATCACATAGATCACACTGTGTTGCAAGTTATCAAGAATGGGAATACACCAAAGAAGCTACACTAGTTTCCAGACAATACATGCTATGTTCTACCTACTGTGACTGCTGAGGAGGTACAAGCAGAGATCAGAGAAAGAAAAGCCAGAACTGCTTTGGCTATGGATTTTTCTTAAGACATTCTACCAAGGTTTCATCATTATAAAGATGCCAAAGCTATGTGGGAGGCTATAAAACTTAGATTTGGAGGCAATGACAAATCTAAGAAAATTAAGAAGATTGTTCTTAAGCATGAATTTGATAACTTCTCAATTACCAGTATAGAGGGGATAGATGGTGGATATGGAAGGTTCAGCAAGTTGCTTATTCAGTTAGCAGTTTATGGACAAGTAATTCCTAATGAAGAAGCGAATCTAAAATTCTTAAGAAGTGTTCCACCAGAGTGGAAAGCAATGGCTATGCACTTCATCACAAGAGATGATTTGGAAACAATTCCGTTTGATCATCTCTACAACAATCTTAGAGCATATGAGATGGATGTGAAAGGCACTGAAGTAAAGACAACAACTGCTTCAAAGTCTAACTTGGCTTTTTTTTCAGATGGCAACAGCGGTACTTACTTTCAAAATACCGCTAGTGGATCTAGCAGCGGTACATACTTCACAAATACCGCTGGAGGACTTACAAGCAGTACTTACCCATAAAGTATTGAAAGCAGTCCAATAGTCTCTCAAAATCCACATGGAAGGTCTTTACCATTGTTTAGTGACAATGATACCTTCTCATTCTTTGCTGGACAAGACAACAGGCCAAGATTAACTCTCAATGACTTGTTCCAAATGGATGATGCTAATGTTGAAGAGATGGTTCTTAAATGGCAAGCTGCTATGGTGTCAGTAAGATCTAATATGTTCTTCAAGAAGACTGGAAGAAAAATTATTGTTGATCCTAATGAGCCATTAGGGTATGACAAGTCTAAAGTTGAATGTTATAACTGTGGAAGGAATGGACACTATGCAAGAGAATGCTCTAGAGATAAAGCTGAGACTAGCAATCAGAAGTCCAAGAACAGCTATAGAACCAGTCCAAGAATAACTGAAAGCTTTCCAAAAGGAAACAGCAGGAGTCCTAAAGGAACCAAAGCATTGGTTACTGTAGATGGAGTGGTGAATTGGGCAGAATAAGAAGAAGAAGAGCTTGGATTAATGGCTCTCTCACATGAAGATATTGAGGTACATCCTTGTTCTAAAGACTGTATTCTTAAATTTAATAGACTAAAATTAGAACTAGAGGAACAGTATCAAAAGGTTAACACATGCACTGTAGAAGTAAAAGCTTTCAAACAGGGTGTTGTTAAATTAGAAGAAAATATAGTTTTGTACAAAAAGGCTCAACAAAACTATGAAGAGAAAATAAGGATTGACTCTTCAAATGAGGAAAAAAGATGTGGAAATAAAAGCTTTTGAAAGACAACTTTTAAAAATAAATTCAGAAAATGAAGCTTTAAAAACCAGTCGTTGTAATGAAAGGGAAGTGATTAGTCATTGGCAAAAATCCTCTAAGGGATTGGGAAAATTGATTAATTCACAAATGGGATATTATCATAAAACAGGCCTAGGATATATTGAGGATTAACCTGGGATAACCTTAACTAATAAAGACTTATCAAAAGGGATTTTTGATAGTTCTAGTAAGGTAGATGATACACCTGAAAATGATAGATATGTTGAAGGAATGAAGGCAGTTCCTCCACCATTATCAGGAATTTTCATGCCCTCTTGTAATGATACTAGTATAGAGTTAGAAGAACCTAAGATTAATAATATCTTTAACTCTAGTACTCTATCCCAAGAAAATACTGTTGTGACCAAGAATATTGTTTATCCACCTTTAATGAAAAACTTTGTTTCTGAGGAATCTAAGACTAGTTTTACTTCAAAGCAGGTAAAAACGCCTAGTAAGATATTGGAAAACAATTTTTTACAACATACTAAAGTCAAAAGGGGTGGGATAGGTTTTGAAAAAGTAAAGTCAAAACAACCTTTTGGGTCTTCTTTAAGAAGAAAAGGATGTTATGTTTGTGGTAGTCTAAATCATTTTATCAAGGATTGTACATTACATGAAGATAAAATGGTGAAACAAAAGGCTACACAAAGGGTCATGAAAAACAGTAATGGGAAAAATGCACAGGTTTATAGGAATCATAAAACTAAAGATGACAAACTTAAGTTTGATCACACAAAGGTAGTTAAACAGGTTAAAAATAATCCTACCAAAAGTTTTGTTCCTAGGGCAGTACTTATGAAGCAAGGGCTTCTAACTTTAAAGTCTGGTAAACCAAGTACCGGCAAGTCTAGACATGCAAGTACTGCTAGACCAAACTCAAGTATTGTTGGTTTAAAGTCTGTAAAACCAATGTTCTCCAAGACTTCTAAGAAAGTTTTTGAAAAAGTTAAAACACCTAGAGGTAAGGACAAGAACAAACCAATGCAAATGTGGGTTCCTAAAAGAGATATTTCATTTTTTATCATAGGTAATTGTTCTTTTTACAAACTGGATTTCGATAAATACGCCAGTCTAGAAATTCATTTCGGACAATTGAACCTTCCCATGTGTTAAAGCAAGTACCGCTAAAGCAGTACTTAAGTCAAAGAAGTCAGAGCACTTAGAGTCACCCTATGAATTTGACTACATAAATGAAACCATGAAGTATAAGAGTAAGAGTAGCATTACTGGGAATGCTTCAGTACAAACTCTTAAAGGTGTAGGTCCCATAAGATCCGAGCCAAATATGGCTTGGGTCCCAGTTAAAAACTAATAAGTTTTATTTGTGTGCAGGGGCATCTCATTGATGAATTAAAAGATAAAGGAATTGTAGATAGTGGATGCTCAAGACATATGCCAGGAAACAAAGATTTTCTTTCTAAATTTGAAGAATTCAGAGGAGGTCCAGTAGCCATTGGGGGAAGCAAAGGTAGAATTACTAGCAAAGGGAAAATCAACACAGGAAAGTTGGAATTTGAAGATGTTTTCTTTGTAAAAGAACTGAATGAGTTCAATCTCTTTTGTGATACCCTAGAACCGAGGTCACTTACCTTACCCTAAATTACGCTTATTTTTGAAATTTTTAATAAATTTTATTTGATATATATTTTATCATTTTGGTTGAAACCGATATTCGAGGTCATAATTTTGACGATTGACGATTTAAGAAGAACGATGGCGACTACGATTCCGATGGATGCCCAAATTTCTATGATTATTGTCGTTTTATTGATATTATAATTTTTCGATAATTTTACTTTCGGTTCGTGTTAAGTCGAGTCGGGTGAGTTTTATTGCTTTCCGGGTACATTTAAAGTGTCCTAAAAATATTTTGGAGTGTTCGGGATGATCCCCGACTCCCGTAAAATTTTCAAAAATGACTAGAGAGTCAATCCCGTAAACTTGTGAGGACGTTTTTACTTAAGGACAAAAGAAAGCTTATATTGCACCCAAGGTCCCTCCTATTTTTACAAAAGGAAGAACCAAACACACACTAAACATTTTCACTCCAAAAAAAATTCACCCTCTTCCATTTTTCTCTCTTTAGGCCGTCGGCCATACCACACCACCACCACCACCACATTCAAATTTTCTTATTTTTGATTAATTCTAATTAAAGACCACACTTTCAAAACCTTTTGTAAGTACTAATCCAAGGTTTAATCCAACATTCATTAACATGATTTTTCCAAAAATTAAAAGATTTTTCAAAAGTTTGTTTTGATGTTAATTATGTATATGCATGTTTCATTCATGTATGTAGGATGTATAATCACCAAACAAATCAAACAAAATCAATTTGGTTGAGGGGTTTTGATCACCCAAACCCCACGGCACAAAGGGGGTGTTTGGGGGATCATGGTGGTTGATATTTTGTTGATGGATTTTGTATGTAATCTTGTTTTTACATGTTTTTGAATGGGTAAAACCATTTGCATGTTTGATTTTGTGATTGGGTTTTATGATGGATTTGATTATTAGGGTGTTTAGGACTGATTAGTGTGATTGAGTATGATTAGGAGTGCTTAGGTTGATGTCTAGTGTCGATAAATGGGTTTGGAAACGAGTGTTGGATTGATTTTGGGATAGGTGATTTTAGGCAGAAAGTTTGTAGTGTTTTCATAAAAATTATTTTGTAAACAGATCTTGTGAGTAGGATATAGTTGTAGAGCGTCTTCTTAGCTTCGATTTGTTATAAGATAGAGCTTACGACTCCTAACGAGTCAAAAGTTATGATGTTTTGAAAATCGTGTATCGGGAGATGAAAACTTTCATAATCCGAAATTATGCTTGGTTTTAGGTCAAATCCCGGGGACTATAGGTATAGTTTGGTAAATGGTCAAAGGTTAATTTTTTTTCAAACCTGCATATTTGAGCCTATTATAAGACTTAGGTGTCAAATGGGTCAATGGAATATTTTAAATGGGTCAAATGAGTCCGACTTGGTCAAAGTGCAATTTCAGTCCGAAAAACGTAGTTTTGGTAAAGTGTTGAGTAACGGGTCGTAAAAGCAAAAAATTTTAAAGGGATTAAATATGTGTTTTCTACAGGTCTTAAGGTATTTTTGAGAATTTTCTCAATTTTTATAAAAAGGTTTAAGTCTAGTAAAACAGTCCGTACTTTTGGTAAGTATCGGCGAAAAATGTGTAAAAAGGAATAACGTTAATAACATGGACGAATAGTATAAAACGAGCAACACTTAATTGTTTGGTTTTGGTGTGAGTTGTAATTATCACAATTGACTAATATCTATGTATTATATACAGTACTTAAGGTTTATGAATGAGATTACTCATTACGCGTTATTGGTTTGATAGGTGTTGATTTACCCGGGCATCCTCATCATCATCAGTGACCGTCACTCGAATCGTCGACTACTTTGTTATATAAGGTGTGAATTTATAGCCTCGCTTATTATTGTTTTAAATTGTTTTACCCGCGAGGGAAATGCATGCTAGTTTTCCAAAATGAACATATGTCATGAATGATTGTTGGACCCGAATGTTGCCTTCGAAATTGTGTTGAGTACCTAGTTGCAAAAGGCCCTAATTTCATGAACTATTAACTATTGTTTAATCCTAGCGTGGATTGGAAATAGCCGCTTATACAAAGTGATAGTACTATGGGGTTGACTACCCTATCCGAGACGAGGGCTAGTACGTTGATACCCCCTGCGGACGGATAATTTGTGATAAGAGATAAGGTATAATTGCAACTAATGCCTTAGTAGGGGCACTGGTTTCATCTGAATCACGCCGGTAATTATTACGCGGGTGATTGAGTTAACGGTTTAGTGTCATGAGCTTAAACACAATTGTCAGAACCTTGAATATAGATTGCTTGATCGACAAGTCTATGAATGATCGTGAATGATTTTATTACACATATCTTCAAAATGAATTGTAAAACCTATGAATTCCACTCAACGTTTTTGTTGACCAAATTTAGCATGTGTTTCAGGTAACCGATGAAGTGTAGCATGGAGCATGCATTGGATGGAAGTTGTGTGTGGGGCTTGGCGTCTACTTGTTTTTCCTCCCATTCTTACTTGAACATTTTAAACTTTAATGTCATGTTGTTGTGAAAACTGTATCTTTTGGGGTTGAGATTCATGGGACCGAAACGCAAACTCTGTTGTATCATTTGGGGTTGGAAAACCGTAGACATGTACATTTTTAACAATTTTTAATTTAAGTTAAAACTTTGACGTCTCTTTTGGAGTCGTTCGATATATCTTGTGTGCGATGATAACTGCCTAGCACCCAAATGTTGTAGTTCCGCTGCGCATAGCATTTCGTGGGGTGTTAGAGATTGGTAATCAGAGCCATCAGTTATAGAGAACTAGGTCGTTTTGAAAATTCCTAAACTATAACTTTTGGTGTCGTAAGAAATTGTCCAAGCACAAAACTATCCTGCATGGCTCCGGTAAGGTTTATTTTTGTATTCATGGTATTGATGTATACTTTTGAGTTGAAGTATATATGTGGGTATTTATTACGTAGATATTGAACTACTATATGTAAACGTGGAAATTATACGTGGAATACCCGATACCGTAATTCTTGTATTACTTATGCATGAGCATCATATTATCGCATTTTGGGCATGTGTACCACCTTTGCATTGCATTTGCATGCATGTATTTATAAATATTGAATAGTAATCTTACGTATCCTCCAAAATTCTCTGTTATTGCAGGAATGGCCGAGGTACCGCCTAACGGAAATGGAGACGACTACGTCGTAGGACACGAGGGGGGACCGTTTCCTCCGAACCCGCCAAATAATGACAATGGATGGATCGCTCCAAAAGATGCGGTAGAGCCGGAAAATGACAATGACAAAAGTGACGTGGACAACTTCAGTATTAGTAGCGATGGTAGTGAGGATTCTGAGGAAGAGGAAGAGGAACCGGTGGATGATGGAATTCCCGAGAACGCTGTCGGTCAGACCGAACGTGAATTATTTCAATCTCCAAATTCGCCAAAGGGTTATGAAGTGCCTCCGACCGACCGATATGAGCAGTAACCCGTTCGTCCCCCGATGGACAACTGTAAGGACTACCTGAGGACAGTGCCAGGGTTTATTCGAGTAAGTAATGAGAGTTGTGCAGAATCCAGCAATACATCTAAATCACAATCTATTCATGAGAATATCGCGAGGGTCTATTTTGCGAGGCCAAGACACTATTGGGACCCCGAGGGTCGTTTGAGGAAATGGATAGGTTGATGTACGAGCGGTTTGTGGTGGAGACCAGGGTAATCAAGAGATTCGACGAGAATGAGAGGGCACACTAGAGGTTATTGGCAAGAAATTCAAGGATTGAGTTTGATGGAAATTCAAACAAGAGTGATATCAACAGTCTGAGATCGATGATAGCGAACTTGAGTGCCAGTCTTGAACGAGTTAGGGAGGATCAAGCGAGATTGACCAGGATGCAAAGTTGGGAGCATCGAGTGAGAGCATCCTTGCCCCCAGATTGGAGATTTGTGGATGACTTGGAAATGGAGGCTAATGATTTCATGATCCAGCCACCTGCCAGAGGTGTTTGTATCACTGTAGGAAATCAGGTAGCAGTTGAGTGTGGGTCTACTTCTGGGACGAAGAAGGCGACTGAATGTAGGCCGAATGACAAAGGAAAGAGGAAGATGGATGAAGAGGACGAGGAAGACAGCGACGAAGAACCCGAGGAGGATGAAGATGAACCGCCATCCAAGAGGTCGTGTGGATCACCACATGACTAGTTGCTTGTATTGTACTTTATCTTTGATCGTTGTAATAGAACTATTTTAGACTTTTGTATGATGGTATTGTGACGAAAAACTTGAGGACTTAAGTTTTATGGTGAATGGTTGTAGTGGCAATACTTGTCACAATTTTGGTTGATTTATCAATACAATCCATGTTTACCTTTCATGATCTGTGATATGTCTTTAATTTGCTCTTTTGTGATGTGAATCGATGAATATTAGTAACCTTGTAGTGATGTGTCGTTGTATTTATATTATGTCTTGAAAGAGAAATCCATCTTAATCTTGATGTGTATACTTACATTGTTTTTCTATTTTCCCTGTCGTTGCAGAGAGGTGTATTTGAGAACTCACCATGCCTCCAAAGCTAACAGCAACCCGTGTGAACACGATGATTCAGGAAGCAATTGCGAATGCGCTTGAAGCAGATCGAGCAGATAGAAACCCAGATCAAGGCAGAAACGTGGGGAGACAGCAAGCCCCGAGAGAGTGTACTTACTCTAGTTTTATGAAATGCGGTCCCACGCAGTTTCGTGGAACTGCCGGAGCTCTAGAACTCAGAAGATGGTTAGAAAAGGTCGAGAGTACTTTTGAGATTAGTGGTTGTTCAGAGGCGAATAAGGTCAAGTTTGCGGCTGCTACTTTTCTTGATGACGCATTGAGTTGGTGGAACATCCAAGTAGCCACTGTTGGGTTAGCAGTAGCGAATGCAAGAACTTGGACTGCTACTAAGGCTCTTTTGACCAAGAAGTTCTGTCCAGAAGAGGAGCTGGGTCAATTGGAAGATGAGTTGAGGGACCTGACTTTGAGGAACAATGATATTACAGCTTACACCAGGAGGTTTAACGAATTGAGCCTTTTATGTCCCGATGCCTTTGCCGATGATAGCAAGAAGATGAGACAGTACATCAAAGGTCTGTCCAGTAATATCAAGGGTGAGACGACTTCATCTAAGCCTGGGTCGTTTGATGAAGCGGTCCAAATGGCTCACGCGTTGATGGATGTCAAACTGCAAGACAAGAAGAACTTCATTGCTGAATGAAACAAGAGGAAGTGGGAGGCTGCTCAGAGTAATCAATCCCAAGGTCAAAACCGAGGTGGAAACCGTAACAACCAGGGTCAGAACCGCAATCAGCAGTTCAACCAGTGAAGGAATGATGGGATGAGGGCTGTCACAAACCCCAGAGGAGGGAAGGTGAATCCCCATTGTGGTCGATGCAATTTGTACCATGTAGGGAGTTGCCCACCTGCGTGCGGCAAATGTGGAAAAACGGGCCATAGGATATCAGATTGCCGAACTAACGGGGTAGCTACTAGGGCGAATGCTACGAGAGTGATGGGTTGTTTTGGATGTGGAGAAAGAGGACATAAGCAAGGAAATTGCCCGAAGGCTGGAAACAGGCAAGGAGGTAACAATGCTGCTGCCGTATATCAAGTAGGGACGGTTGATAAACCAAAAGCCCCTAACGTGGTTACCGGTACATTTTTGCTAGACGCTTGTTATGCTAGTATAATGTTTGATTCTGGTTCCGACAAGAGTTTCGTAGATGTTAAATTTAGTCGTCATATCGATAGAAAACCGGTATTGTTAACGACTAGTTATAACGTGGAATTAGCCGATGGGAAGATCGTTAGTACAAATTCTATACTGAAAGGGTGTACCTTGAAGTTAGGAAATTACGCTTTTGAAATCGACTTAATGCCCATAGAGCTAGGATCGTTCGATGTGATCGTTGGAATGGATTGGCTGATGGCGCATAGTGTCGTGATCGTCTGTGGAGAGAGATTAGTTCAGATCCCGTTGAGGAATAGAGTCTTGACTGTGAAGGGAGATGAATGCACTTCTCGTTTGAAAGTGATCTCTTGTTTGAAAATGATGAAGTATGTAGAAGATGGATGCGATGTGTTTTTGGCACAAGTTTCTAGTGAGGGTGAATTAGAGATGAAGTTAGAAGAGGTACCTGTAATTTGCGAATATCCGGAAGTTTTTCCAGATGAGTTGCCGGGTTTACCACCCACCCGTGAGGTCGAATTTCAAATCGATTTGATGCCGGGAGCTGCACCAGTTGCGCGTGCGCCCTATCGATTAGCACCATCAGAGCTAAAGGAGTTATCGGATCAACTGAAGGAGTTGATGGATAAGGGATTTATTAGACCGAGCTCATCACCATGGGGAGAGCCAGTGTTGTTTGTGAAGAAGAAAGATGGGTCATTTCGGATGTGTATTGACTATAGAGAACTCAACAAGCTGACGGTTAAGAATCGGTATCCATTACCGAGGATTGACGATTTGTTTGATCAATTGGAAGGGTCCTGTGTATACTCAAAGATCGACTTGAGGTCTGGGTATCATCAACTGCGTGTGAGAGAGGAGGATATCCCTATAACTGCCTTTCGTACGCGGTATGGACACTTCGAATTTCGAGTGATGCCTTTTGGGTTGACAAACGCGCCTGCAGTATTCATGGACCTTATGAATCGAGTATGCAAGCCGTATCTAGATAAGTTTGTCATTGTTTTTATCGATGATATTCTTATTTACTCTAAGAGTAAGGAGGAGCACGAGAAGCACCTGAGAAAGATATTGGATCTGCTGAAGAAAGAGAAGCTGTATGCGAAGTTCTCGAAGTGTGAGTTTTGGTTAGAGTCTGTGCAATTCCTTGGTCACGTAATTGATAGCAAAGGAGTTCGTGTGGATCCTGCCAAGGTCGAAGCGATCAGGGAATGGTCGGCACCGACAACGCCGAGTGAAGTTTGACAATTCCTTGGTTTAGTTGGGTATTATCGGAGATTCATTGAAGGATTTTCGTTGATTGCGAAGCCATTGATAAAGCTTACCGAGAAGAATAGGGTGTACAAATGGGGAGATGAGGAAGAATTCGCTTTCAAAACACTCAAGGACAAGTTATGCTCTGCACCGATATTGTCATTACCTGAAGGAACCGAAGACTTCGTAGTGTATTGTGACGCATCTCGTAAGGGTTATGGAGCTGTGTTGATGCAGCGTGAGAAGGTGATTGCTTACGCGTCGAGACAACTAAGGAAGAATGAAGAGAACTACACGACGCATGATTTGGAATTAGGAGCTGTGGTTTTTGCGTTGAAATTGTCGAGACATTATTTGTATGGGACGAAGTGTGTTGTATTTACCGACCACAAGAGTTTGCAGCACATTTTAGACCAAAAGGAGTTGAACATGAGATAGAGGCGATGGGTAGAATTACTGAGTGATTATGACTGTGAAATTCGCTACCATCCTGGTAAGGCGAATGTCGTAGCAGATGCACTTAGTAGGAAGGATCGAGAGAAACCTTTGAGAGTCAGAGCTTTAGTGATGACTGAGAGTGTTGATTTAACCGAAACAATACTGAAGGCTCAAGAGAGGGGATTAATGAAAGAGAATGTTGATGATGAGAACTTGGGAAGAATGTTGAAACCTCTTTTTGTGGTTAGGTCAGACGGGCTGAGATATTTCGAGAATCGGATTTGGTTACCGTTGTGTCCATCCGAGGAAGGAAATCCTGGAGTACGAGATTTGGTTATGAACGAGTCTCATAAGTCGAAGTACTCGATACATCCTGGATCGGATAATATGTATCATGACCTGAAGAAATTCTATTGGTGGCCGAATATGAAGGCAGATATTGCTCGTTACGTTGGTAAGTGTTTGACTTGTGCAAAGGTTAAAGCCGAACATAAGAAGCCGTCTGGGCTGTTGGTACAACCAGAGATCCCAGAATGGAAATGGGAAAGAATCGCTATGGATTTCGTGACGGGTTTACCCAGAACTCCTAGTGGATGTGATATGATTTGGGTAATAGTGGATAGATTGACGAAATCTGCTCATTTCTTACCTATGAAGAAGACGTACAGTATGGAGAAGCTGGCCAGTGTGTACGTGAAGGAGATCGTTTGCAGACATGGAGTACCTTTATCGATCATTTCGGATCGCGATAGTAGGTTTACTTCGGAATTTTGGAAATTGCTTCAACGAGCGATGGGAAATGAATTGAGTTTGAGCACGGCTTATCACCCAGAGACTGATGGCCAGAGTGAACGAACTATTCAGACGATGGAGGACATGCTCCGAGCATGCGTGATTGATTTTGGAGGATGTTGGGAACGCCACTTGCCTTTAGTGGAGTTTTCGTATAATAATAGTTACCATGCGAGCATCAAGGCAGCACCATTCGAAGCGTTGTATGGACGGAAGTGTAGATCACCTGTGTGTTGGAGTGAAGTAGGAGAAAGTCAATTGACTGGACCCGAAATGGTTTTGGAGACGACAGAGAAGATTGTGCAAATCAAGAACCGATTACTTGCTGCGAGAAGCCGACAGAAGAGTTATGTCGATAACAGAAGAAAACCATTGGAATTTGAAGTCGGAGATATGGTCATGCTTAAGGTTTCGCCGTGGAAGGGTGTAATTCGTTTTGGGAAGAAAGGAAAGTTGAGTCCGAGGTATATTGGACCATTTAAGATCGTTAAACGAATTGGACCAGTAGCGTATAAGTTAGATTTGCCGAACGAGCTTAGTGCTATTCACGACACGTTTCACGTATCAAATTTGAAGAAGAGTTTGGCAGATAGGGAATTGGTGATTCCTTTGGACGAGATTCAACTGGACGACAAAATGCATTTCGTGGAAGAACCCGTGGAAATTATGGACCGAGAGGTCAAGAGGCTGAAGCATAGTAGAATTCCCATTGTGAAGGTTCGATGGAATTCTAGGCGTGGACCGGAATACACTTGGGAACGTGAGGACTTTTTCAAGGAAAGGTATCCTCATCTGTTCCAGCGGCACGAAATGTGAGTATAAGAAGAGGCGAGCGCCGGGACGTCGCTCTCTTTAAGGAGGGGTGGATGTGATACCCTAGAACCGAGGTCACTTACCTTACCCTAAATTACGCTTATTTTTGAATTTTTTAATAAATTTTATTTGATATATATTTTATCATTTTGGTTGAAGCCGATATTCGAGGTCATAATTTTGACGATTGACGATTTAAGAAGAACGATGACGACTACGATTCCGATGGATGCCCAAATTTCTATGATTATCGTCGTTTTATCGATATTATAATTTTTCGAGAAATTTACTTTATGTTCGTGTTAAGTCGAGTCGGGTGAGTTTTATTGCTTTCCGGGTACATTTAAAGTGTCCTAAAAATATTTTGGAGTGTTCGGGATGATCCCCGACTCCCGTAAAATTTTCAAAAATGACTAGAGAGTCAATCCCGTAAACTTGTGAGGACGTTTTTACTTAAGGACAAAAGAAAGCTTATATTGCACCCAAGGTCCCTCCCATTTTTACAAAAGGAAGAACCAAACACACACTAAACATTTTCACTCCAAAAATTTTTCACCCTCTTCCCTTTTTCTCTCTTTAGGCCGCCGGCCATACCACACCACCACCACCACCACATTCAAATTTTCTTGTTTTTGATTAATTCTAATTAAAGACCACACTTTCAAAACCTTTTGTAAGTACTAATCCAAGGTTTAATCCAATGCATTAACATGATTTTTCCAAAAATTAAAAGATTTTTCAAAAGTTTGTTTTGATGTTAATTATGTATATGCATGTTTAATTCATGTATGTAGGATGTATAATCACCAAACAAATCAACCAAAATCAATTTAGTTGAGGGGTTTTGATCACCCAAACCCCACGGCACAAAGGGGGTGTTTGGGGGATCATGGTGGTTGATATTTTGTTGATGGATTTTGTATGTAATCTTGTTTTTACATGTTTTTGAATGGGTAAAACCATTTTCATGTTTGATTTTGTGATTGGGTTTTATGATGGATTTGATTATTAGGGTTTTTAGGACTGATTAGTGTGATTGAGTATGATTAGGAGTGCTTAGGTTGATGTCTAGTGTCGATAAATGGGTTTGGAAACGAGCGTTGGATTGATTTTGGGATAGGTGATTTTAGGCAGAAAGTTTGGAGTGTTTTCATAAAAATTATTTTGTAAACAGGTCTTGTGAGTAGGATATAGTTGTAGAGCGTCTTCTTAGCTTCGATTTGGTATAAGATAGAGCTTACGACTCCTAACGAGTCAAAAGTTATGATGTTTTGAAAATCGTGTACCGGGAGATGAAAACCTTCATAATCCGAAATTTTGCTTGGTTTTAGGTCAAATCCCGGGGACTATAGGTATAGTTTGGTAAATGGTCAAAGGTTGATTTTTGGTCTCAAACCTGCATATTTGATCTTATTATAAGACTTAGGTGTCAAATGGGTCAATGGAATATTTTAAATGGGTCAAATGAGTCCGACTTGGTCAAAGTGCAATTTCAGTCCGAAAAACGTAGTTTTGGTAAAGTGTTGAGTAACGGGTCGTAAAAGCAAAAACTTTTAATGGGATTAAATATGTGTTTTCTACAGGTCTTAAGGTATTTTTGAGAATTTTCTCAATTTTTATAAAAAGGTTTAAGTCTAGTAAAACAGTCCGTACTTTTGGTAAGTATCGGCGAAAAATGTGTAAAAAGGAATAACGTTAATAACATGGACGAATAGTATAAAACGAGTAACACTTAATTGTTTGGTTTTGGTGTGAGTTGTAATTATCACAATTGACTAATATGTATGTATTATATACAGTACTTAAGGTTTATGAATGAGATTACTCATTACGCGTTATTGGTTTGATAGGTGTTGATTTACCCGGGCATCCTCATCATCATCAGTGACAGTCACTCGAATCGTCGACTACTTTGTTATATAAGGTGTGAATTTATAGCCTCGCTTATTATTGTTTTAAATTGTTTTACCCGCGTGGGAAATGCATGCTAGTTTTCCAAAATGAACATATGTCATGAATGATTGTTGGACCCGAATGTTGCCTTCGAAATTGTGTTGAGTACCTAGTTGCAAAAGGCCCTAATTTCATGAACTATTAACTATTGTTTAATCCTATCGTGGATTGGAAATAGCCGCTTATACAAAGTGATAGTACTATGGGGTTGACTACCCTATCCGAGACGAGGGCTAGTACGTTGATACCCCCTGCGGACGGATAATTTGTGATAAGAGATAAGGTATAATTGCAACTGATGCCTTAGTAGGGGCACTGGTTTCATCTGAATCACGCCGGTAATTATTACGCGGGTGATTGAGTTAACGGTTTAGTGTCATGAGCTTAAACACAATTGTCAGAACCTTGAATATAGATTGTTTGATCGACAAGTCTATGAATGATCGTGAATGATTTTATTACACATATGTTCAAAATGAATTGTAAAACCTATGAATTCCACTCAACGTTTTTGTTGACCAAATTTAGCATGTGTTTCAGGTAACCGATGAAGTGTAGCATGGAGCATGCATTGGATGGAAGTTGTGTGTGGGGCTTGGTGTCTACTTGTTTTTCCTCCCATTCTTACTTGAACATTTTAAACTTTAATGTCATGTTGTTGTGAAAACTGTATCTTTTGGGCTTGAGATTCATGGGGACCGAAACGCAAACTCTGTTGTATCATTTGGGGTTGGAAAACCGTAGACATGTACATTTTTAACAATTTTTAATTTAAGTTAAAACTTTGACGTCTCTTTGGAGTCGTTCGATATATCTTGTGAGCGATGATAACTGCCTAGCACCCAAATGTTGTAGTTCCGCTGCGCATAGCATTTGGTGGGGTGTTAGATCTTTTCTGTATCACAAATGTGTGATAAGAAAAACAAGGTGTTATTCACAGACAAAGACTGCTTGGTATTATCCAAAGACTTTGAGATGCCTAAGGAATCTCAAGTACTGCTTAAAGCACCCATGCAAGAAAATATGTACACCTTTAATCTTCATACTATTACTCCAACAGGTGGTATTACATGTTTTCTAGCTAAGGCTTCTTTAGATGAGTCAAACCTATGGCATAGAAGGTTAGGTCATGTGAATTTCAAGAATCTTAATAGATTAGTAAAAAGGAATTTAGTTAGAGGTCTACCTAACAAATCTTTTCAAAATGATTTCACATGTGCTGCTTGTCAAAAAGGTAAACAACATAGAGCCTCTTGAAAGACCAAGACTGTAAACACTGTGACAAAACCTTTGCAACTTTTTCATATGGATTTATTTGGTCCAGTTTCTATTAGAAGCATTAGTCATAAGACCTTTTGTCTAGTCATAACTGATGATTATAGTAGATTCAGTTGGGTTTTCTTTTTAGCTCTTAAAAGTGAAACAAGTGAATTACTAAAGGGTTTTATCACTTTAGTTGAAAAGCAGTTCACTAAACAGGTATTAATCATCAGGACTGATAATGAAACATAATTTAAGAATGTTGATTTTGATGAATTCTGTAGGTCTAAAGGAATTAAGAGACAATTTAGTAATCCTAGAACTCCACAACAGAATGGAGTAGCTGAAAGGAAGAATAGGACATTAATTGAGGCTGGTAGAACTATGCTGGTTGATTCACTTTTGCCAAATACCTTTTGGGCAGAAGCAATCAATACTGCATGTTATGTGTTAAATAGTTTCCTAGTAACTAAGCCTCAAAACAAAACACCTTATGAACTCTTGACTAATGTAAAGCCAAACATAAGTCATTTAAATCCTTTTGGGTGTCATGTGTCTAAATACTCTTTATTATTTGGGAAAGTTTGATTGAAAGTCTGATCCAGGATATCTTGTAGGATATTCATTGCAAAGTAAAGCATATGGGGTTTACAATTTGGCAACTAAGAAAGTTAATGAAAATGATCATGTCAATTTCTTAGAAAATAAACCCAATGTTCCAGGAATAGGTTATGCTTGGATGTTTGATTTAGATTATCTAACTAACTCCATGGATTACTACTCTTTGCAAAAGGATTGTCAAACTAACAATGCAGGTGAGGAGTCAAGTGCAATTAATGCAGGTACTCAAGAAGATGTTTCTTCATCAGATGATGATGTTCACAACTATGTGCCCAACATGCCTCCTGTTACTCCCATGTCTGCAACTCCCAAGAAGCAAACCATGGAATCAAATGATGATCAAGCCTCCCAGGAGCTTCAGAGGATTCAAGATCAAGAAAAGAATGCTACATCTGCTAATAAGCATTCAGGAGAAGAGTCTTTTGAGTCACAACACTCAGCAGGACATACTATACCTAGCGGTACTTCATCTGCAACTACGGCTAAGTCAAGATCTGCCAAATCTATTGACTCACTAGAAGAGATTTTGCAAGCATTGGACGATGAAGACTTGTATGCCAGTCCAGCTGAAGGAATCTTCTCCAAAGATTCCTATGATGAGTAGGGTGCAGTAACTGATTTCAACAATTTGGAAACAGATATTCCAGTCAGTTCTATTCCCACTCATAAAGTCAACAACAACCATCCTACTACACAGATTATTGGTGATCCAAAATCTGCTGTACAAACCAAAAGACAACTGCAAACCAATATTGAAACCCATGCACTAGTGAGTTATGTCAAACAACAGGAGAGAACATATCATAATGATACTCAGCATTGTTTGTTTGCCTGTTTTTATCTCAAGTAGAGCCCAAAAACATCTCTTTGGCTCTTGATGAATAAAGTTGGGTAGATGCCATGCAAGAAGAATTAACACAATTTGAGCTACAAAAGGTTTGGATTCTTGTGGATCTTCCCTCAGGTAAAAGAGTAATTGGTACTAGATGGGTCTTTAGAAACAAGAAGGATGAAAGAGGGGTTGTTGTAAGGAACAAGGCAAGACTTGTTGCTCAAGGCTATAGGCAGGAAGAAGGGATAGACTATGATGAGGTTTTTGCACCAGTGGCAAGGATAGAAGCCATTAGGTTATTTTTGGCCTTTGCATCATATATGGGATTTATAGTCTATCAAATGGATGTGAAAAGTTCCTTTCTATATGGTACTATTTCAGAGGAGGTATATGTCTCACAACCTTAAGGTTTTGTAGATCCTAAATTCCCCAATAGAGTCTACAAAGTTATCAAAGCACTTCTTGTCTGCATCAAGCTCCAAGAGCCTGGTATGCAACTTTATCCAACTTTCTACTAGAACATGGATACAAGAGAGGAACCATTGACAAAACTCTGTTCATCAAAAAATATGCCAAAGACATCATTCTAGTTCAAGTCTATGTTTATGACATCATTTTTGGTTCTACCAAGAAGACATGGTGTGAAGAGTTTGAAGCTTTGATGAAAGGAAGATTTCAAATGAGTTCTATGGGAGAACTAACTTTCTTTTTGGGACTGCAAGTCAAACAAAGGAAAGATGGAATATTTATCAGTCAGGATAAATATGTTGCTGAAATCTTGAAGAAATTCTCATGTATGGATACAAGAAGTACAAGCACACTTTTGAAGCCAAGAAATCTTTATCAAAAGATGAACATGGAGAATATGTTGACATTCATCTCTATAGGTCAATGATTGGTTCATTGATGTATCTTACTGCTTCAAGACCAGATATAATGTTTGTTGTGTGTGCCTGTTCAAGATTCCATGTTCATCCAAAGGTGTCACATCTACATGCTGTGAAGAAGATTTTTAAATATCTTAAAAGTCAACCTAATTTAGGATTATGGTATCCTAAAGATTCCACCTTTGAATTGGAAGCTTACTTAGATAGTGATTATGCGGGAGCAAATCATGATAGGAAATCCACAATAGGAGGTTGGCAATTCCTAGGCAGAAGACTCATATCATGGCAGTGTAAGAATCAAACCATTGTTGCTACTTCTACAACTGAAGCTGAATATGTAGCTGCTGCTCATTGCTGTGGACAAGTACTTTGGATTCAGAATCAGTTGTTGGACTATGGGTTTAACTTCATGAACACCAAGATTTACATTGATAATGAAAGTATGTATTGTTAAGAATACAGTATTTCACTCCAAGACTAAGCATATTTAAATAAGACTTCACTTTATAAGAGATGCTTATGACAAAAAGCTTATTCAAATCTTGAAGATTCATACAGACAAGAATGTAGCTGATTTGTTGACCAAGGAATTTGATGCAAAGAGATTCGAATTCATGGTAACGAAGATTGGTATGCTCAACCAATAACATGTTGCATATGTTGAGGGGAGGTAATAGCTGTGCAAATTTTTATAATTTTTTTATTGTATAGTCTATGTTTTGTGTTTTTGATGTTCTTGCAGGTTAATAGAAAAAGATAAATGAGGTTACATGTCTAGTGGAAAGCATGAACTGGTCAAATTTGTGAGGTACCGTTGTCACTCCAAGTACCTCTAGCACAAAACCAAGTACCGCTTATGTTCCATGTACCGCTACATGTTCGTTGTACCGTTAAGGGTCTCTTTTGTAGATTTGGCGGTTTCTTCGCGCTTGGGTTTGTTATTTACTTAAATACTTACCCCAATTACACAATTGATTCACCTACTCTTTTATTTTTATCTCTTGATTCTATAACCTTCATTCTAATCTTTCGATCATCAAAAATACTAATGGCTGCTTTACAGGTAATCTCTAAGCATAATTTGGTTGCGAAACTTGCTACGAATGATGACTCTCTTGGTTTCCTATCGCGAAGTCATGTTCGTTTCGCACTCACTGTAAGTCCAGTTGTCTCTATACCCATTGTTGAACAATTTTGGGATACTGTTGTATTAGGTACTCATTTTGGTCAACCTTGCATTAAGGCTAGGGTGAATCATAGGAATATATATGTCACTAAGGTACTGCTACGAGCAAGTTTGAGATTAAATGACAAAAATGGACTTAGTATGCTTAATAATACAGAGATTCATGATGGCCTTGCAGCCATGGGCTATGGGGGTGGTAGGGAAAGTCTTACTTTCTTTAAAGCTTTATTTTCACCTTAATGGAAATTGCTTTTTCATGCTATTATTCACTGTTTAAGTTCAAAAAGTACATCTTTTGATTAAATACCTGCTGCATTGGCATCTGCTGGTATTTGTATAGCAAATAACAGGGTTTTTAATTTTTCAAAATTAATTTTTGAAGGCATGACTAGGAATTTGGAAGGGACTAAAAAGTTTTTAATGTATCCTAGATTCATCAGACTTTAGTTAGTGACCAAATACCTAACCTACCAGCATTAACTGATACATGGGATGTTCCTTCATTCACAAAGAGAACTTTCTCTTTCTTGACCAAACAAGGCAATGCCTTTTCAGGAACAGTAACACCATTGTTTGCTCATATGTTAGCCCAACCTGCCAATCAAGAAGGTGAGGAACCAAGCAATGCTAGTGCTTCTCAGCAAACTCCATCTCACCAGAGTTCCTATTTCCTAGAAGATTCACAGTCTTCTTCTCACAATATTGGTGTTCCACCAAACACTGATGTGATGATCCATACTCTGCTTCTTCTATTGCTGCTAGTGGTTCACCACAAGAACAAGCACTAGAGGTGGTGGATGTTTCAAATTTAACTGCTCTGTGTACAAGTTTGTCCCAACAGGTATAGGTATTGCAAAAAAGAAGCTTGTTCAAGATGAGAGAATTGCTGAATTGGAAGTTAGCCTACTCAAGTTAAGGAACAAAGTGTCACCTTGGATGAGGCAATATAGATTTGTTCAAAAATCTGCAATCAAGATGCAAAGATTTAGAAACCACAAGAAAAGGCAACTGAATGCAACCAATTAGGAGAGGAATAATGAAGAAAAACCACCTTCTTCTGATAATCAGACAAGGATCTATAGAAATGACATCAATTTTGAATTAGATGAAGATGTCATGGGAACTTATAAAGATGGAACTGGTTTAGAGACTGGTGTGGATGGACCTTCAGATATGGAGATTCAACAGGAAGAACCACAACCTACTCCAGAAGAACCACAAGTTCAAGAAATGTTGGTAACTCAGCCAGAGGAACCACAAGTTCAAGAAAAGTTGGGAAATCAGCCAGAGGAGCCACAAGTTGCAGAAACATTGGCAACTCAGCCAGAACCATCAACTCAATCACCACTTCAAGCTAATTGGAGTGCTTTCTATGAGAAGTTGGAGGAAATTTCTATTTAGTTTCCTGTATATTCAACTCCATCACCACAAGGACAAGTATGGTTTCAAAGGAAACAGACTTTACAAGTACTGTCTAGATCAAGAATGAGCAATGAATCTGACAAGAATGAAGAGGTGCAAGTTGATATGATGGCTTCTATTGAAGAAAGATTATCTGGGGATACACAAGTGATTGAAGAAACAAGTGTGTCTAATACTGGTGAAGTCAACATTGTTGAAGATCCAAGTACTGCTAAGCCAACTAAGTCGACTACAAGTACTGCTGACATTGTTGAAGACCCAAGTAGTGCTAAGCCAACTAAGCCGATTGCAAGTACCGCTGGTGATCATCCTTCACTAAAAAGTCAAACTTCTTTTGGAAAAAATGAGACTTTAGCCCAATTGCTGCTTGATTTAAAGAAGAATTTAGTTGAGAAGACTAAACAAGTAGAACTAGAGAAAAAGACACAACAAGAAGTTCTTGCCAAAAAGGATCAAATTCAAGGTAAGAAAGTTCAAGCTTCACACCCTACTAAAGGTATAGTCATTCAACAGCAAGCTGATGAAGAAGCAGCTACCAAGCTGAAGAAGAAGCTACCTAAGATTAATCCAAAGGATAAGGGGAATAAGCAATTATTATCAGAATCTGAAGATGAAAGTGATTCAGATGATGATATAAACAAAGTCATGTACAGATTTAATCAAATAGACCATGATGAGGAATTTGCTTATAGAATGCAAGCACAAATTCGTGAAAAAGAGTTGTAGGAAGAACTTGTAGCAAAGCAAGATTTGCTAAAAGCTAAAACAATACAGCAAGAATGGAACATACAAGAGTATGACAGGATTCAAGCTGAGATACATGCAAGTGAGCTTCTTGCAGACTCATTGATAGCTGAAGAGAAAGATGCATATGATGAAGAAGAGAAATCAAAATTGATTGATGATCTGGTAAGGGAGCAACAAAGATTCTTAGCTGAAAAGAGAAGGAAAGAAAACATTAAGCCTCCAACTACTATGCAGATTAGAAATCAAATGATGAACATTCTAAAGAAAGTTAAAGGATTTACTCATATTCAGCTGGTCAAGAAGAATTTTGAAAAAATCGAGACTTTGTATGAGCAAAGTAAGAGGACTGAATTGAATTTTGTTGAGATTGGATCTGAAGCAGATAAGAAAGCTATTGAAGAATTCAAGAAACATCTACAACAACAAAGACAATTTGGTAGAACTCCTAGAATTGAGCCAAGTACTTCTGAACCTACAAGTACATCTCCACCTATAAAGACCACTTATGTGAGGAAGAATAGAAAGGAGAAAGTAAGTTTAAGGGAGGAAGAGACTGCTCAAAGAATGAATACAGGAGTTGAAACTCAAGGTATTGCTCAGACTGAAAATGTACAAGCAGTACATACACTGTCAACAGTACATACAACAGTACATACTGAGGAAACGGTACATACAAGCTTGGAAGAGGGTTCAACAGAACTTGAGGGAATTTCCAAGAGTGTTAAAAGGAAGAGGTCAACAAAGCTAAAGAAGAAAGCTAAGAGAGCTAAAACAACAGCAGAGGATAGTGATGATGATGAGAGCTTAAAGAAGTACTTGAAGATTGTGAAATTTGAAGATCAATGTATTGATACAGAGATTTTTGGAAAAAGAGCATCCATTGCTAAGTGGATTTACTCTACAGATCAAGGACTTGAAGCACATAGAATTCAGAGAACTGATGGCACAACAAGAGTATTCAGACTTTTGGAGGATATTCTTCACATTCTTGACAGACAAGATATTCAAGATCTTTCAAGGTTAGTTCAAGAAGGAAGTGCAGGTAAAACTGAAGTATCACTATTATACTGGGAATTTCTATTTATGTATGAGCCACACAATTATGATCAAGAAATGTTGAAGGAATTAGAGAATCAGGTTCCTAGTTACTGAAGATATTACAGGTCATGTGGATTGCATATTTTGGATGTAGATGCTGTTACATACTATATGCTGCAAGAGAAAACTTACCCTTTCAAAAGAAAATTGTTGGAAAAGATGTTAGAACAACAATTAGAAGTTACAGAAGAGTCTGCTGATGCTTTGGAGCTGATCAGGATGGTTAAACAACAAATCAAGGATTTGAAAGATGAGGAAGAAGCTGAGAAAGAATCTTAAGTGTTTGACTTTCAGTCACACTTCACAAATGGTTCTCAGTTCACCATCTCTAACACACATAAGAACTGGCTAGTCCATAAGCAAACGGTTTGTGATAAAGACTTATCAAATCCGTTGAAAGCTGATAGTTTGCTAAGAACTATATGGTTCTAACTCACCTTGTTTCGAGACAAAGAGTTGGCTAGTCCTATACAAATGGTACTATGTAAAGACTTCATCAAATTCGTTGATGGTTGACAATTTACCAAAAATTGTAAGGTTTTCATTACACCTTATTCTTTGTGAATAAAGTATTGGCTATTCCAGAGTGTACGGCTAACTGGTAAAGAATTTATCAAATCCGTTGATAGCTGGTGATTTGCTAAAAATCATGAAGCCAATATAGATTGGTGTTTTGTTGTTAACTGTTTTATTTCAGGTATGAAGTTTGCAGACAAAGAAGTATTTATAAATAATACTTAGAAGGTTTTGTTATCATCAAATCAAGACAAAGATTTATAATCAAGAGTTCAAGGACTAAACTCAAGAAGATAATAACTGATGCTCCAAAGATGAATGAATGTTTAGAAGACACAAGAAGATCATAGTTTGAAGACAAAGATAGTACTCATAATGTTTGAAGATTGTCTTATCAGAAGAAGATCTACATTTGAAGTGTTTGGCTACATTCATTTGGATACAAATACAAATTACCAAGTTCAATCTAAGGATGAAGGAAAGACTGAATACATGTATTTTTAATACATCCAGTGCAAGAGAAACAAGAAGATAACAAGTTATCATTTCTTGTTTAGGGGAGGATTGTTGGGTATTATTTGTTAAGTGTCAAGTACCGTTAGTATATTTCAAGTACTGTTAGTGTTATGTAAGTACCGTTAGTGTTAACGCGGTACATATTAAGTACTGCTACTTATGAAGTAAGTACTGCTATGATGATTATGACGAATATATCTTTGTATAAGATATGTCATAGTTATAGTTAGAGTATATCTTATGTGATATACCTAAATAGTTAGAATATTGATAATATATCGTCTGTGATATAGTTATCTTTATAGAATATTCTAATATTTCTAGGGCTCCTTACTCTAAAAAAGTAACATAGGTACAATGTCTTTCATGTACCTCATTCAAGTCGATTAATAAGAGAATCGAATAGTTAAAAGTAATTCTGTTCTTCTGTGCTTTATAAGTTAGATTTCGCATAACTTATTTAGTGTTAGTAAGAGTGCTCAAAGTGTTTTAGTTTGATTACAAACTGTTATACTAATTATTAACAGAATATAGATCCAACCAAAGGGATCAACATCTTGCCAGAACATTCAGAGTGACACTCATTAGTGTTCACAATGACGAATGGAAATCCTTCCAATGTCAACATCAAACAGCACTGCGGTAGGTAACTCGCAAGATTCTCTATGAATCAAGCTTGTGACAAACTGGAAAGCAACACTGGTGCGATTCTTTTAGAATCAAACTTGTTCCAGGAAATCTGAATTGACGACTCTAATCAGACGGATAACTTATCCATATGATTCAATCTTTACGTTCTCAGTCTGCTTTGAGACGGTCGAGTAAAGAGAACTGGCTACTACCGTCGGGAAACCCTGTCAAGGAGGTTCTTAATCGAATGTACCCAATCACGGGTACGATATCTAATACCGTCTAACGGTCTTCACCGACCGGAGGTAAAACGCTACCGAGTTAGGGTGAAATTTTCAAAGCCATTTCGTCCGTGTCTATATATGTTGATGCATATCAAGAAGGTTGCGTAGCTGTGTAACCGATGTCGATTCAGAAGTCACAAGAGCACAAGATGGTGATAATCAAGATACTTAAGAATGTAAGAATGTAATAGGTCATCTTGTCACAAAAGCTCAAGATGAACACTATCAACAATAGATTGAAGATCTTAAGCACTCAAAGTCAAATGACAAAGGCTCAAGATAAATATCACAAAGGCATGAAGGAACAAAACCGTTACAAACAAGATGAAGACCAAGATAAAAGACCTAATAAGGAAGATCATTTCCACAAGAATGTATTCACGGAATCATCTTATGCATTTTAAGGATGACCGGTACATTGGAGGAGATTGTTAGCCCTATATTTTATATAGTCGAACAAGAATGTAATAGGTCATCTTAGTCGTTAAAGGTCTTGTATTGTAATAGGTTAGTCGGGTTAACCGGGCTTGGACTTTAAGCTAATATTTTATAAGTTAGGGGTGTAAGCCCAAGCAAAGCCAAGCCCGACCCAACAAGCCAAGGGTATATACTGTGACAATCCGTCAATTTCAGATCGTTATTTTAATCTCGACTATTACGTATTACGTGTTTACTTTAACGAGAATTTTAAATTATCGACTAACCGAGAAGGTTATGACTTGAAACTAGCGTAAGAATGTCGATTAGATGAAAACCGGCAAGGAATACGTTAGGTATCGATATTATATTCTCAATTTATCATAAAAATGATTTTATTATATTTAATCTTTATTTCTCGTGCTTTACGTCTTAACGAACGACGAGAACTATTAGTGAACGCGATACCGACGAATGCCCAAATATTTATGTTTTGTTATCGATTGTCTCGATATGTTATATTTCCGATGTTTTCGATTTAATTACGTTTTAAGTCGTGTCGAAGCTTTATTATCATTTTTATGAATCGTTTTAACTTTTGAAAAGTATTTTTACGAAACCCGAGTCCCGTAAATATTTTTAATTTTGACTAATAGTCATTTTCTACCCTTTAACTTATTTAATTACTTTTTGGCCCAAAACTATGCCTAAATGAAAAAATCTACCCTAACCTTGGACTATTTAAGGTTTTTCCACTAACTAGTTTTCATTAAAAATCATTTTTACAAAAAAATCACAAAATCTCTCTCTTTTCTCTCTCTTAGCCGTCCACCCCCATCCCACAAACCATCAAAAAATTTCAATTTCTACTTAGATTCTTCAAAATCTAATCAAAGACCCAACCTAGAAATTTCAAGAGCTTCATTTTGGTATAATATTTTCCAACATGTATACACTTCATTTTTCTTTCAAATTTTTGGTGAAGAACATGTTGTTTGCTCCATTTTTATCGTTGAAAATGTTGTTATTATTATTATATTTGAAGTGGGATGATGTTGCATGTATGATTTTTATATATTTGATTTTATTAGATTGAATTTAAGGGTGTTAGGAGTTAGTTAGATGTGTTATGATAATATTAGGATGATATTAGGTGTATGTAAATTGTTAAAATGGGTCAAAATGTGGATTTAACATGATTTTTAACTTGTCATTTTATACCAGTAGATAAAAGGCCATTTTTGGATTACTTACTCTATGAATCTTGTTAAACTAATAAGATAGGGTCGTAGAGAATTTCGTTAGCTTCGATTTGATATAAAGTAGGACTTCCAACTCCAAACGAGTGCGAAGTTACAACAATTTTAGTATTCGTGTACCGGGAGACGAGTATCGGCACAAACCGAAAATTGTTGTCGATATTTATATCGAATCTCGGGGACTATAGAATGATTTTTAAATATATTCAAGGACTGATGTTAAAGTCTAAACCTCAGGTCATGAGTCTATTTTCAAACCCGAGTGTCGGTTTTGTAAACGGAGTTGTTTAGATATGTCAAAATAGTTTTACGAGTTGAAGGCGTAAAACTGTCCGGTTTTTGTAACTCATAGATGTGTCGGGCAGAAAGCCTTAGAAGTAATATTTTTGAATGAAACTTAAACTGAGTCTTATTCATATTATATGTGAGTTTGTGACCAAGTTTCGTCAAAAACGGAATAGTTTAAGTAGGGTAAATGAGCTTGTACTTTCGGTAAGTACAGGCAGATTTTTATCGATGATATAATCTAATAGATTTAACATGAAAAAGGGTATGGAAGTACACTTGTACTATTATTACTTTTGGGATTATCATGGTTTTATAAATTGAGTTTTGTATTATTTAAGTATTATTTATACTTGAGTCATTTGTTAACGAACGCGCCTTATTTGGTAGGTTGCGGTCTTTGTGTTTAACGGGCATCACTTATCGTCGGCGATCGTCGCATTACTACTATTGTACCAAGGTGAGTCTATAGCCTCGCTTTTATACTATCTTGTAAAGTATTTTAAAACCCGCCAGGGGGATAACATGTTTGTTTTAAAATAGAACACAAGGGACCCGATTGTATGCTAGATGAACGTTAATTACATAAGTTTGCTTATAGCCTAAAAGACCCATTGAATCATGAATTGTTAATCGAATGAACGCTAATACTATGGATAGATCTATCGGGGTGACGCCCAGTCCGGTCGCGACTAGCTATCGCGTGGTGTTGTGATACACTAGTAATGAAACATCGGATGCAATTGTATAAAAGATATACGCACTTGGCTACGTGTGTTGGGCTGAAATAATATATGTTAACGTTCAATGTCATGAGACTTATGTAATAACAACGATGCTTATGTCTGATCCACATGATTGTCAACCATTGAAGGTTTATTCAGAATACTTGTGTTCGTTTATTAAATTTAAACTATATAGATTAACTCAGCATTTTTGTTGACTTTATAGCATGTTTTATCCCAGGTCCATGAAGAAGGCACTCAAGGAAGGCGGTTTCAAGCAACTTGCTTAATTTAAATGATTTGGCCCACTTTTCTAAATTATGTCCATTCAAAGAAACTTTTGTTGTTTGTTATGTTATGTAAACTTTAAAACTATTTGGGACCGTGAGTGAACTGTTTTACCTTTAAATAATGAATGGATGTATGTTTTATTAAAACGACTCGTTTGAGGCGTTTTCTATGATATTGAGATTGAACCATGAGAGTAACACCCACTGACCCTTCCGCTGCTATGACACGAAATTTGGGGGTGTTACAGATTGGTATCAGAGCTCGAGTTATAGAGAACAAAAAGATTTTCCAAAAATAAATTTTTTAAATCTTTTAACTATAACATCTGCAAGCGAAACCTCCGAGTTGCCAATGGACGAGAATAAGAAAAGTATATATATGTTATAAATATTTAATTATTATTTATGCTTAAAGCATAATAGATTACATTTATTTCTTTATAAATGTTTATTATTTTATTATTATAATACTAATACGTAATTTATAAACGACGCTGATAGTCACAATAGAAATTACTGTCTTTCGACTCATTCCTCGTGAATCTTCGTTCCTTGTCTAAATTCTATTCTTCGTTCTATCATCCTTTCTTGTTTCTCTTCGTCTATCTATTCTTATTCTGTGTTATTCATGTTTTGTTATCACAAGCGTTGAATGAATACTCATTTTGATGTGAATTGTGTAACTGGATCATGCCGCCAAAACAAATGACTGAGGCACAGTTACGCGCTATAGCAGCTGATCAATTTCAGGTCGCTATGAATGCATTTATGGTAAATATGAATAATGGAGCTGGTGGATCCGGAGGAGCTGGTGGATCCGGTGGAGCTGGTGGATCTGGTGGAGCTGGCAATACTGAAGCTGGCAATACTAGAGCTGGCAATGCTGGAGCTGGCAATACTGGAGCTGGCAATACTAGAGCTGGCAATACTTTAGCTGACAATGCTAGTGCTAGAACTGGTAATGCTGATAGACCAGTGATTCCTGAAAACAAGAAGTGTACTTATACCTCATTCATGAAATGTAAACCACTGACTTTTAAGGGTACTGAAGGTGCTGTTGGTTTAATGCAATGGTTTAAAAGATTAGAATCCGTGTTTCGATTTAGTGGAAGTGAGGAAGGAGACAAGGTGATGTTTGCCTCTGCTACTCTTCAAGGGCGAGCATTAACTTGGTGGAATGGAAGAATGGCGTCTGTAGGGATGAATGTTGCTTATGTTACACCTTGGGTTGAAGTGAGAAGATGGATGACCGAGGAATTCTGTCCAAGGAGTGTTATTCAAAGGTTAGAACATGAATTTTATCAGCTGAGACTGAGGAGTACTGATATCGATGGATACACAAACAGATTCCATGAACTTGCTCTACTTTGTCCAAACAAAGTTACCCCAGAATACTTGAAGGTGGAGTAGTATATTCGAGGCTTGCTTGCCAACATCCATGGTGATATGACCTCATCTAAACCTGCCAATATTGATGAAGCCGTTCGAATGGCCTACCAACTGATGGGATAGATTATCCAAGATAAGGCTGATGGTGTTTCTAAAGGTAACAAAAGAAAGGCTGAAGTGGAAAGTGCTAATCGAGGTGATAACCGTAAATCTCACAATAGGAATCAGAACCGAAGGAGAAGTAATGCTGATGCAATGACTGAAACTGCACCTGCTGATAAGGGAACCCGATGTCAACGCTACAAAAGGACTCATACTGGTGAATGTGCTAAGTGTGGAAAGTGTAATAAGCTGGGGCACAAGATTGAAGACTGTTGGGGACCAGGAAGGAAAGGAGTGACTTGCTTTAACTGCCAAGGTAAAGGACACATGAAGAATCAATGACCTGAGCCGCAGAAGAATGCACGTGGTGGTGAGAATCAAGGAAAACCCTACCAACTAGGTGAAGCTGATGCTAATCAAAACCCAATAGTTGTCACTGGTACGTTTTTACTGAATAACCGTTACGCTACAGCTTTATTTGATTCAGGTGCGGACAAAAGCTTTGTGTCTACAAGTTTTAGTACCTTAATTGATATCAAACCAGTCGAATTAGACGCGAGTTATGAAGTAAAACTAGCTGATGGTAAATTAGTAAGTACCAATCGTGCGCTCTTAGGATGTTCTATTAATCTTCTGAATCGTATTTTTAAGATAGACTTGATGATCATCGAATTGGGAAGTTTTGATATTATTATCGGAATGGATTGGCTGTCCAAGTATAATGCGTCTATTCTGTGTGGAGAAAAGAAAGTTAGGATTCCTTTAGATGACAAGACCATAGTTATCGAAGGTGATAAAAGTAATTCTCGACTGAAAATCGTTTCGTGCATTAAAGCTCGTAAGTATATCAAAAAAGGTTGTGAGTTATTCCTAGCTCATGTATCGGAGAAGGAATCGAAGGAGAAACGTATCGAAAATTTACCAGTCATTCGTGACTTTCCTGAAGTGTTTCCGAAAGATTTGCCAGGGCTTCCTCCTCCAAGGCAAGTAGAATTCCAAATTGATCTAATTCCTAGTGCTGCACCTGTGGCTCGTGCGCCATATCGTTTAGCACCATCCGAGTTGAAGGAGTTGTCTGTGCAATTGCAAGAACTATCTGATAAGGGTTTTATACGACCGAGTTCGTTACCTTGGGGAGCTCCTGTTTTATTCGTTAAGAAGAAAGATGGTTCGTTCCTTATGTGTATCGATTACCGAGAGCTGAATAAGCTGACGATCAAGAATCGTTACCCGCTTCCAAGAATTGATGATCTTTTTGATCAACTTCAAGGTTCTCGTGTTTTCTACAAGATTGATCTTCGTTCTGGTTACCAACAACTTCGTATACGCGAGGAAGATATTCCTATTACGGCGTTTAGAACTCGTTATGGTCATTATGAGTTCCGAGTTATGCCTTTTGGTTTGACTAATGCACCTGCTGTACTGGACTTAATGAATCGCATTTGTAAGTCGTATCTTGATAAATTCGTGATCGTTTTCATAGATGATATTCTAATCTACTCCAAGAGCAAGGAAGATCATTCCGAACACTTAAGAATTATCTTGAACTTGTTAAAGGACGAAAAGTTGTACGCTAAATTATCAAAGTGTGATTTTTGGCTTAATTATGTACAATTTCTTGGACATGTGATTGATAAAAGTGGGGTACATGTTGATCCTGCGAAGATTGAAGCCATTAAGAACTGGAGTACTCCAACTACTCCAACTGAAGTGCGACAATTTCTAGGTTTGGCTGGTTACTACCGAAGGTTTATTGAAGGATTCTCTTTGATATCGAAACCATTAACTAAGCTGACTCAGAAGAATAAACCATTTGTGTGGGGCGATGAAGAAGAAGAAGCTTTCTAAACCCTGAAGATGAAACTCTGTAGTGCGCCGATCTTACCGTTACCTGAAGGAAGTGAAGACTTTGTTGTTTATTGTGATGCATCTCTTCAAGGATACGGTGTTGTTGTCATGCAACGTGAAAAGGTGATCGCATATGCCTCTAGACAAATAAGGAAAAATGAGGAGAACTACACTACCCATGACTTGGAATTGGGCGCTATGGTTTTTGCTTTGTGACTTTGGAGACATTATCTGTATGACAGGAAGTGTACAGTATTCACTGATCACAAAAGCCTATAATACATATTGGATCAAAAGGAGCTAAATATGAGGCAACGTCGATGGGTTGAACTTTTGAGTGATTATGACTGCGAAATTCGTTATCATCCGGGAAAGGCGAATGTGGTAGTTGACGCGTTAAGTCGAAATGAAAGGGAGAAACCGATTCGAGTGCGTGCTTTGGTGGTGACAGTTCATAATAACTTAGCTGAGCAGATCCGAAACGCACAAATCGAAGTGTGTAAGAAGAAAAATATTGCAGCCGAAAGATTTAGAGGAGATGGTGAAACATTTGAGACGTGATCCGATGGTATCAAATGTTTGAGATTTCGAATTTGGTTACCATTCTATGGCGGACTGAGCGACTTGATCATGCTAGAATCTCATAATTTCATGTATTCTATTCATCCTAGATCAGAAAAATGTACCAAGACTTGAAAAAGATATACTGGTGGCCGAATATGAAAGCTGATATTGCATCATACATCGCGAAATGCTTAACGTGTGCAAAAGTGAAAGCTGAATATCAGAAGCCGTCAGTATTACTTGTCCAACCTGAAATTCCAATCTGGAAATGGGAGCGAATTACGATGGGATTCATCACAAAACTCCCAAGGACACTGTCTGGGTTCGATGCAATCTGGGTTATTGTCGACCATTTAACTAAATCCGCTCATTTTATTCCGATCAATGAAAGGTTAGGTTTGGAGAAACTTGCCGACCTTTATCTGAAGGAGATCGTGTGTAATCATGTTGTTCCTATTTCAATCATTTCCGACAGAGACAGTCGTTTTGCTTCTGGATTTTGGAGATCACTTCAGAAATCTTTAGGAACCAATTTGGATATGAGCACAGCCTATCACCCGCAAACCGATGGGCAAAGCGAAAGAACTATTCAAAAATGGAGGATATGTTGCGTGCTTGTGTGATAGACTTTGGAAGTAACTGGGAAAAGCACTTACCTTTGTTCGAATTCTCGTACAATAACAGTTATCACGCGAGTATAAAAGCTGCACCTTTTGAAGCACTTTATGGGAGAAAATGTAGATCAACCGTGAGCTAGAGTGAGGTTGGTGATGCTCAACTCACTGGACCAGAGATGATTAGAGAGACGACGGATATGATTGTGCAAATCAAGAATAGGTTGTTGTCTGTGCGAAGCCGACAGAAGAGTTATACGGATGTGAGAAGAAAACCATTGGAGTTTAGTGTGGGAGATAAGGTTCTGCTAAAGATATCACCATTGAAAGATGTTGTACGATTTGGAAATCGTGGGAAGTTAGGTCCTCGTTATATCGGACCATTCAAGATTACATCTAGAGTAGGACCCGTGGCATACCAACTTGAACTACCGCAAGAACTGTATGGGATTCATAACACTTTTCATGTGTCGAATCTAAAGAAGTGTTTATCCGATGAGGAACTCGTTATACCGTGGGACGAAGTTAAGGTTGATGAAAAGTTGCATTTTATTGAAGAACCAATCGAGATCATGGATCGCGAGGTCAAGCAACTGAAACAAAGTCGAATCCCTATCGTCAAAGTTCGATGGAACTCTCGGAGAGGACAGGTGTATACTTGGGAACGAGAAGACCAAATGTGGAAGAATTACCCTCATCTCTTTGATTTCAACAAGCGATCGGACAAGAACGCAAGTTGATCTTCGAGGGCGAAGATCCTAATTTGGTGGGGATAATGTGACAATCCGTCAATTTCAGGTCGTTATTTTAATCTCGACTATTACATATTACGTGTTTACTTTAACGAGAATTTTAAATTATCGACTAACCGAGAAGGTTATGACTTGTAACTAGCGTAAGATTGTCGATTATATGAAAACCGGCAAGGAATACGTTAGGTATCGATATTATATTCTCAATTTATCATAAAAATGATTTTATTATATTTAATCTTTATTTCTCGTGCTTTACGTGTTAACGAATGACGAGAACTATTAGTGATCGCGATACCGACGGATGCCCAAATATTTATGTTTTATTATCGATTGTCTCGATATTTTATATTTCCGACGTTTTCGATTTAATTACGTTTTAAGTCGTGTCGAAGCTTTATTATCATTTTTATGAAGCGTTTTAACTTTTGAAAAGTATTTTTACGAAACCCGAGTCCCGTAAATATTTTTAATTTTGACTAATAGTCATTTTCTACCCTTTAACTTATTTAATTACTTTTTGGCCCAAAACTATGCCTAAATGACAAAATCTACCCTAACCTTGGACTATTTAAGGTTTTTCCACTAACTAGTTTTCATTAAAAATCATTTTTACAAAAAAATCACAAAATCTCTCTCTTTTCTTTCTCTTAGCCGTCCACCCCCATCCACAAACCATCAAAAATTTTCAATTTCTACTTTGATTCTTCCAAATCTAATCAAAGACCCAACCTAGAAATTTCAAGAGCTTCATTTTGGTATAATATTTTCCAACATGTATACACTTCATTTTTCTTTCAAATTTTTGGTGAAGAACATGTTGTTTGATCCATTTTTATGGTTAAAAATGTTGTTATTATTATTCTAATTCTGTTAGAAAGAAAAACCAGTTTGTCAGAGCTAGGCCAGAGAAGCAGTTCATTTCTTTTTCGCCAGGTTTCATTCTCTTTCTAGGGATGATGGAAAAACCAGCAAGCTACGGCTTGAAGTGGGATGATGTTGCATGTATGATTTTTATATATTTTATTTTATTAGATTGAATTTAAGGGTGTTAGGAGTTAGTTATATGTGTTATGATAATATTATGATGATATTAGGAGTATGTAAATTGTTAAAATGGGTTAAAATGTGGATTTAACATGATTTTTAACTTGTCATTTTAGACTAGTAGGTAAAAGGCCATTTTTGGATTACTTACTGTATGAATCTTGTTAAACTAATAAGATAGGGTCGTAGAGAATTTCGTTAGCTTTGATTTGATATAAAGTAGGACTTCCAACTCCAAACGAGTGCGAAGTTACAACAGTTTTAGTATTCGTGTACCGGGAGACGAGTATCGGCACAATCCAAAAATTGTTGTCGATATTTGGATCGAATCTCGGGGACTATAGAATGATTTTTAAAAATTTTCAAGGACTGATGTTAAATTCTAAACCTCAGGTCGTGAGTCTATTTTCAACCCGAGTGTCGGTTTTGTAAACGGAGTTGTTTAGATGTGTCAGGCAGAAAGCCTTAGAAGTAATATTTTTGAATGAAACTTAAACTAGTCTTATTCATATTATATGTGAGTTTGTGACCAAGTTTCGTCAAAAACGAAATAGTTTAAGTAGGGTAAATGAGCTTGTACTTTCGGTAAGTACCGGCAGATTTTTATCGATGATATAATCTAATAGATTTAACATGAAAAAGGGTATGGAAGTACACTTGTACTATTATTATTTTTGGGATTATCATGGTTTTATAAATTGAGTTTTGTATTATTTAAGTATTATTTATACTTGAGTCATTTATTAACGAACACGCCTTATTTGGTAGGTTGCGGTCTTTGTGTTTAACGGGCATCACTTATCGTCGGCGATCGTCGCATTACTACTATTGTACCAAGGTGAGTCTATAGCCTCGCTTTTATACTATCTTGTAAAGTATTTTAAAACCCGCGAGGGGGATAACATGTTTGTTTTAAAATAGAACACAAGGGACCCGATTGTATGCTAGATGCAGGTTAATTACATAAGTTTGCTTATAGCCTAAAAGACCCATTGAATCATGAATTGTTAATCGAATGAACGCTAATACTATGGATAGATCTATCGGGGTGACGCTCTGTCCGGTCGCGACTAGAATTCGCGTGGTGTTGTGATACACTAGTAATGAAACATCGGATGCAATTGTATAAGAGAACTATACGCACTTGGATCGTGTTAGCCTCAAAATATTGAGTCAAACAAGAATGTTCGGTCATAGGTTTATATTGTAATATTTATTAGAACGTTGTAATAGATAGTTAAATAGTCGTGGTTCACGGGCTTGGATTTAAACTAATTAATGTCCAAAAGACAAGCCCGGCCAAATATATAGCCCATTAAAGCCCGCATGTGGGTGGACTATATATACTACCCTCCTAGCATGTTAGGAGGGTTGGTTGGTCATTTCATTTTCTCTCAATCTAATATCACCTAGTTTCTCCAACCATTCTCTCTATTTTCTCTCACTACTTTCTCTCTCTAGAATTCATCTTCTTCATCTATTTTATTTCTTAAATTCGTGTTATATCATCTATATATATGGGACAACAATTGGTATCAATCGCCATGGGGTAATTTTGTGATTGGTTGTTGTGTTTTTCATTTGATTTACTCCTTATTTCATCTACGAATTCAAGATTTTTTTGTGTTTTTTAGTATTCTTAAGTCGTATACCTTCTTTATTCGTGTATTAGTGATTTGAGTATCTTGGATTGGTGAAAACGAAAATCTTTTGGTTCAAAAGTTAAGTATTCTCTTGTTTTTAACTTTCCGAAATTCTTGCAACTGATTCCATCGGAATGTACAAGAAAGTAAGGCTCGATCACAATAAGCCAAGGGTTTTACTTTGCGATCACAAGTATTCCGATACCTTATTCCGACGATTTATTCCGATCGCTCATTGCGATCGCGGATTGCGACGGTTTTTAAGGTCTGTTGAAAAGTTACTCTGCCCAAATTTTATTGGCCATATTCCGATAGAAGGGTATTGCGACAGGAACATTGCGATAGAAGGGTCATTGCGACAGGAACATTGCGATAGAAGGGTCATTGCGACAGGAACATTGCGATAGGAGGGTCACATTCCGATACAATATTCTGATAGGTTATTCCGAAAGATCATTCCGACAGCATTCCGATAGCCTACATTCCGACAGCCAACATTCCGATGAACATTCCGATGGCACATTCCGATGGACATTCCGATGACATGTTTAGCTAAATTTTGTTCGAGCATTTTTTAGACTTAGCCACCATCTAGACTAGTTTCGGAATATCGTTTACACGAAGATTAAAAAAAAAGAAAAGAAAAAAAGAGTTAAAATTTTTTCGTCAAGTAAATTAAAAAATTTTCCATACTATTTTTAGGAAATTTCTAGCTCGATTTCAAAATTTGGCGATTACAAAAGTTTTTGGTCTACCGTTTTGTCGGACTGGGGAATTTATTGTCGGACTGAAGAAAAATTACACTTCTTCGGAATTTTAACCACAACAACAATCACAACAAATCTACTTAAGATCCATATTCACTTCATCAATTCAGAGAATATTGAGATGGATTCTACTGCCGAATATCGTGTGACGAACAACAACATAATGGTGGCGGGTAACAAAGAGAGACCACCAATGCTTGTGTCTAGTCGGTATGCTCAATGGCAATCACGTTTCATAGGATACCTGATACAAGACCTAATGGTGATGAATTGAGGAAATGTATTACTCATGGACCATATATATTCAAGAAGATCTCAATTCCTCCAAGACCAGCCACAGATACTACTGATCCAATACCCGCAAGTGAACGTGATGAAACAAGAGCTGATCTTACACCTGAAAATTATGCTTGGCATGATGCGGAGAAGGAAGCCATATATATGGTTTTAAGTGGGATTGGAGATGATATTTACTCCACGGTTGATGCATGTCCGACAGCACATGAAATGTGGACTGCTATTGAACGCTTGCAACAAGGAGAATCACTCAACAAACAAGATGTTAAAACAAACTTGTTTTAGAATTTTGGCAAGTTTACTTCAAGGTATGGAGAATCAATTGATTCATACTACTCCAGGTTTTATAAAATGATTAATGACATGACAAGAAATAACCTGCAAGTCTCCACCATGCAAGTCAATGTTCAATTTCTTTAACAACTTCAACCCGAGTGGACACGATTCGTCTCTTTAGTAAAACAACAAGAAAAGTTAGACGAGGTCTCATATCATCGACTCTTTGATATCTTGAAGCAATTTCAGAATGAAGCAAATGAGATTCGAGCTGAACGTGTTGCAAAGACGGCTAATCCACTTGCTTTAGTGACTACCACTGAACATGTTCAAGACCATCACTCTCGTGCTCCTAAGACATACTCCAATACATCATCCTCACCACGATATTCCACATCATCTAAGTCTTCATCATCCAAAAGATCATGAGGAAAGTGCCAAGATAACCATCACCACCATCTGAGTCATCATCTGAAGAAGATAGTGATGAAGACCAAGATCAAAAGAATCGTGAGATGAAACAACAAATTGCTTTCATAATGAAGACTTACAAGAAAATCTACAAACCCACCAACAACAATCTTTGAACATCATCTAACACAAAGAATCAATAAGTTGAGAGTCCTCCAAGGTATTACACACGTCGACGTGGTGAAAGACCTTCTAGATATGATCGACATAATCCAACACATGTTGAGGGTTCTGTAAGGTATGATCGACAAACTGCCAAGTATGATACTTAGAGGATTGCTGCTGCTACTGGGAATAGGGAAACTGTTGGAAGTCAAGTGGTTCAGCAGAGTGGGATTCAATGTTTTAATTGCCAAGGTTATGGGCATATGGCAAAGGAATGCAGGAAGCCGAAAAGGGTTAGAGACTCCAGCTATCACAAGGAAAAGATGCTGCTATGCAAGAAGATGGAAGCAGGGGTTAAATTGTCAGTTGAGGAAGGAGCAATGCTTGATGACACTGATGATGAAGATTCTGATCAAGAACTTGATGCACATTACTCGTACATGGCAAAGGTTGAAGAAGTTCTCAAAGTCACTGAATATGACAACGGTCCTATCTTTGACACTGAGCCAATTGATAAGGTACGCACTACTGATGAATATAATGTGTTTGGTGATATTTATGAGCATAGTTATATATCCAATGCCATTAATGACACGTGTATGATGGAAACGGTTGATAGCAATACCACACCCGATTCATCAGACATGTGCAATAATGAGTCTGAGGATGATCAACATGCAAATGAGTATGATGAAGAGGAACGTATTGCGCTTGCAAATTTAATTGCCACTTTACAAAAAGATGTCACTAAAAATAAAAAGAGTCAAAAGCAATTAAACAAGGCAAACGCTACGCTCACTCGAAATTTTGACGAATGCAAAGCTGCTCTTATCAAATCTATTGAGATGACTGAAAGCTATAAAGATGAGCTCCTTCAGAAAACCAAAGAGCTTGAGGGGTACAAGGGAAGTGCGTTAAAAAGTCAAAAGGACGATTTTGAAAACAAATATAATACAACTCTTGAGTTATTAGACAAAGAGAAGCGTCAATATAATGTTTTCTTAATGGATGAACGTCAAAAAACGTACCTTGCCAATACCAAAGTTAATGAACTTGAACAAAAGCTCTCTATGACCACTATCGATTCTGCTAAAATTCTCGAGGATAAGAAACAAGAGGTAGATGTGTTAAAACAAGACTTCAAAAGTAACGAAACTAGAAGAACAATTCGAATTTTTGAAGAAAGTTGTTTATAAAACACATGATTCTATTCAATCCGCAAGAATGCTAGCACCTCCGTCGATGTTTAAGGGTCAAGCTATCTTTGCAAGCCCTGAGTACCTTGCCAAAGCTCAAGCTGCGAACCCCTATCTTTATCTTGACGAGACTGAAAGGACTGATCTTGATTGCATGCCTGTAAGTGCCGATACTGAAGAGACTGCCCTTTGGGATGATGATAATCGACATCTTGTCAATAAGGAGTTTGTAAAACAATATAATTATGCTTATGAGAATAGTCTTTATGGTCTTTTCAATAAACAAACTCAGAAAACTCGTGAGGAAGTGTTTCTAGAATGCAAACAAAAGCGAATTCAATAGAAGAAAGCATTTGCCCCTAAGAAATCGAATGTTTACAAATACATAAACTACCTCCCTCTAGATGAATCTAAAAGAAAGAGTAGGAAAACATTAGGTATTCTTAAACACCACATAGATAATGTTAAATCTATTGTTGAAAGAGATTGGGCAAAACGTGAAAATGCTGAGTGGAAACGCCCGATTCCTCAAGATATTACCTTGATTGTGAAGGAAATCTTAATTCCAAACACAACGTTGATTAAAGAAACTGTTCTTTAACTTGAGGAGTTCATTCGGACTGAAATGTATGATGATTTAAAATATGTTGAATCTCTTGAGAAACACATTGATGATCTTCAAATGGAGAAGTCTGATTTTTCAGATGAATATGATTTACTCTTGCAAGAATGCGTTTCTAAGGATGTTATGTGTGCTTATTTTACATCTTGTGCCGATATTGATGAATATTCTGATGTTGCATGCAAATATCTTGATAAGATCAAAGAATGTGAACGTCTTGAAATTGAGCTTTCGAAACGTAAAGAAAATGTTGATAAAAAGGCTTTTGAGTTACTTCAACACAAAACTGATTTCCTTCAAAAACATTGTCATTCTCTTGAACTTGCTTTGCAAAAAGACGTTGGTAGTTTTCCACATGATAATAAATTGCAGGAAAAATTTCCCAAACGTTTCGAGAAATGAATGAACAGAATTTGGAAATTAAAGGGTTGAAAGCTCAGTTACAAGACAGGGACAGAGCGATAGCAGAGTTGCAGAAACTCGTTGCTAAAATGGGTGGGAAAGTCGTGGAACATAGCAGTAAGCAACCTGTTGTTAGACAACCCAATGCCTCTAAAGTGAATAGATCATCTATCTTGGGAAAACCATCTGCTTTATCAAATTCCTCGGTTGCAAAACTTGTGTTTGCCCCAAGATGGATGGAAAGGAAAGGTTACCACAGAATCAACCCATAAGCAATACTATAGCACCAAGCGTTAAGTACAATAATGTGATTAAACCAGGGATGTATAGAATGCCCACTAAGCCCACAAACAAAGTTACTCAATCGCCTCAGACTTCTAGAAACACTAATATTCGTGTGTCTTCTACTACATGAATAGTTTCCACTACTAGTGTTAGCCGGCCTCAGCTTAAGCACACTCAAGTGAATGATCAGGTCTGGAAACATAAGAATCAAGGGAAGATGAAGGAAGTAGAACACCCTAGGAATTTGAATGTTTATAAGAAAAAAAAGTCTGTAATCGCATGTAATGACGATTTGAATGCTGTGAATGATTTGAATGTTGTGAATGATTTGAATGCTATGAATGTGAAATTTTTTTGTGTCAAATGTGGAAAGTGTGCTAATGCAAATCATTCTGTGTGTGCTATGAATAAAATCAAAGGCTAGATACTAGAACTAAGAAGAAAGTTGCAATGCCTATTAGAGCTAGTAAACCCAAACGCAAAGTGAACCATTATGGTGTAACCCCCACTAAGAAAAGTAATGCATCAGACTCCACCACTAAGAACCCTAGAAGTAAAATTAAGGAATTATATGAGTCTGCTAGCAAGTCTTGGAAATGGTGGTTTGCTAATCAATGTCCTCCAGGATATAAATGGATGCCGAAAGCTAGGACAGAAAATGTGAAAACGAGTGTTAGTTTGCCTTTAAATGTTGATAAGGACACTAATGATTCTACTATCACAACTATTGTGGTATCCAATTTAGCAAATGCTCCATCGTGTTCTAACTCTTCTGTAGGTGATACAAATAATTCTCTTCATACTGGACTCTGGATGCACGAAACACATGACGGGGAATCTCAAGCTTCTAATTAACTTCATGGAGAAGTTCCTGGGTACGGTCCGATTCGGAAATGATCAATTTTCACCGATCCTAGGATATGGAGATTTGGTTCAGGGGAATATTACAATCAAAAGGGTATACTACGTCGAAGGGCTCAATCATAATCTTTTCTCGGTTGGTCAATTCTGTGATGCGGATTTGGAGGTTGCTTTCAGAAAGAAGACATGTTTTGCTTGTGATTATGATGGGAATGACTTAATTACCGGTACACGGGGTACTGATCTTTACACAATTTCACTTCAAGACACAACTTCATCAACTCCAATTTTCTTCATGGCTAAAGCTTCAACGACTCAGGCATGGTTATGTCATCAATGTCAATCTCATCTTAATTTTGATACCATCAACTTGCTTTCCAAGAAATATATTGTGAGAGGCCTTCCAAGTTTGAAATTCATCAAAGATCATCATTGTTCTTCTTGTGAGCTTTGTAAAGCTAAACGAAGTAGCTTTAAAACAAAGACTACACCAAGCTCTAAAGGACGGTTAGATCTTCTTCATATGGATCTGTGTGGTCCCATGCGTGTTCATAGTATCAATGAAAAGAAATATATTCTGGTAATTGTCGATGATTACTCAAGGTACACATGGACTCACTCCTTGAGGTCCAAGGATGAAACACCCGAAGTTCTCATCAGCTTTCTTAAACTGATACAACGTGGTCTTCAAGCTCAAGTCAAAGTGGTTCGTACTGACAGAGGTACAAAATTTTTGAATTCAAAACTGAGAAACTATTTTGAAGCCGAAGGAATTGAACATGAAACATCTATTGCTCGAACACCCGAACAAAACGGCGTTGTTGAAAGAAGAAACCGTACTTTAGTTGAGGCTGCTCGAACATTATTATCCGCTTCAAAACTACCACTATACTTTTGGGCCGAAGCCGTGTCAACCGCATGCTACACACAAAACCGATCCTTAATTATCCTAAGACACGAAAATACACCATATCACATAATTCATGATTGAAAACCTTCACTCAAACACCTTCATGTTTTTGGATGTACTTGTTACATTATTCGAGATGGTGAAAATTTGGATAAGCTGAAAGAGAAAGGTGATGCATGTATTCTTGTCGGATATGCAACTCAGTCTAAGGGATATAGAGTATACAACAAGAGAACAAAATTGATTGTCGAGACCATTCACATTCGATTTGATGAATTACAGAAAATGGCACTTGAACAAAACAGTTTAAGTCCCGATCCACAACGACAAACGACTTCCGTTCACAACCGCACGGAACTCGGAACTCAAGACCACAACAATGAACCGTCAAGTTCAACGCTGGTTCCAGAAAATGTTCCTAGAGCTGATATGACAGTCGACACGACAATTGAAGAGTTGGAAATGTTATATGGACCAATGTATGATGAATATTTCACGGGGGAGAAACAAGTTGTATCGAAGTCTTCCGTTGTCACTCATGATAAGAATGATGATACCGATCATCGTCAACAAAAGGATACAACTTCATCTACTTCAACACCGATTGCTGCAGATTTACCTCCTCAGAATATCACTTCAACAATCGATCCTACAACATCCACAACTACTGTCATTGCTCCAGAGAACACAAATCAAGCAGAAGATGCATTATCTGACGAAGACGAATTTATCAACCCATTCGGTACACCGATACACGAAACTGGAGAGTCTTCTACTTGCCATGTTGATCCGTCAAATATGCATACATTCTATCAACGATATCCTTCAACACATCATTGGACCCGAGATCATCCTTTGGTTCATGTAATTGGAAACCCTTCACAATCCGTTCGCACAAGATGACAGCTTAACACCGATGGCGATGTTTGTATGTTCGCACTCGCCGTGAGTTCAGCTGAACCGAAAAACATCAAAGAATCCATGGCTGATCATGCTTGGATTGAATCGATGACGGATGAACTTCAACAATTTGAAAGACTTAAAGTCTGGGAACTTGTTGACAGACCATACGATGTAATTCCATTAAATCTTCGATGGATCTGGAAAAACAAGATGGATGAAGAGAACACGATCATCAAGAATAAATCTAGGCTAGTGGCTAATGGGTATGGACAGAAAGAGGGTATTGATTTTGAATAATCATTTGCACCAGTAGCTCGAATGGAAGCGGTCAGGATTTTTCTTGCTTATGTTGCACATAAGGGATTCATTGTCTACCAAATGGACGAAAAGACGGCGTTTCTTAACGGTCCTTTGAAGGAAGAAGTCTATGTCACGCAGCCAGAAGGATTCGTCAATCCTCATTATCCTGACAAGGTGTATCGTCTCCACAAAGCACTATATGGACTCAAGCAAGCTCCAAGGGCGTGGTACGACGAGCTCTCGAAATTTTTGGTCTCCAAAGGTTTCTCAAAATGTTCCATTGATTTAACTTTGTTCACTTATAAATATGGGGATGACATTTTGCTTGTGCAGATTTATGTTGATGACATTATTTTCGGGTCTACAAACCCAAAAAACTTTCAAAATGGTTTGAAAAAGTAATGCACAACAGATTTGAAATGTCTATAATGGGCGAACTAAAATTCTTTCTAGGAATTCAATTTCACCAATCCCAAGTGGTATCTTCATTAACCAAGCTAAGTATTGTCAAGAGATAATCACAAATCATGGTATGACATCATGTGACCCCGTTGGGACACCATTATCAACCACATCCCTAGATGCTGATTTGGAGGGATTACCCATAGATCAAACGAGATATCGTTCCATGATCGGGTCCCTCATGTACTTGACAGCAAGCAAACCTATATTCATCATGCTTCATGCTATTGTGCACGATATCAAGCACGACCCACTGAAAAGCACCTCAAGGAGGTTAAACGGATCTTTCGGTACCTTAAGAATACCATTCACATGGGACTCTGGTATCCGAGGGAAACCGGTTTATTTCTAACGACCTATTCAGATTCTAATCATGCAGGGTGTCTTGATACACGTAAAAGTACTTCTGGTGGTGCACAATTTCTTGGTCAAGATAAGCTTGTGGGATGGTCTTCCAAGAAGCAGGATTGCACCTCATTGTTATCAGCCGAAGCGGAGTATGTGTCTTTATCTGCGGGTTGTGCTCAAGTTCTTTGGATGAGAACACAACTCACGGATTATGGCTTTCACTTTGATAAAGTACCTATGTACTGTGACTCAAAGTCTGCCATAGCCATCTCTTGCAATCCGGTACAGCATTCCCACACGAAGCACATTCATGTCAGATATCACTTCATTAAGGAACAAGTTGAAAAGGGTATTGTTGACTTATACTTTGTTGGAATTGATTACCAATTAGCTGACTTGTTTACAAAAGCTCTTTCAAAAGAGAGGTTTGCGTATCTAGTTAGGCAAATTGGTATGAGATGTTTGACTCCAGCACAACTGGAGGTTCTGGCAAAGAAGCCTGTTTTATTCATCTATCAAACATCTACTTATAAATATTAATGAAAAAGTAAAATACAAAATTAAAAAATCTTTGATAATCCAAAAATATTCTTCTCGACATGTCTAAAAGAAAATTGTCTATTTTGGACAATATTTCCAACAACAGGTATAGCAATCTATCTTGGGTTCATCTTGTCACAAAACATTTAACGTTTTGAGCTCAACACAATGGCCCATAATCACTTTCAGATTGCAACCCGGTTCTATATTCACGGGGGAGTGTACACTTTATTACCCTTACCCTCAGCAAAAGAAGAGAAATCTTCTTACACTTGAGTGGATTTATCAATACATTCAAATTCTATGAACTCAAGTTTATGCTTCAGAAAAAACCTCTTCGCCAAAAAGAAATAGGATTTTTCAAAAAGCGTTGAACACAATTTTTTCAAGAATTTCTCAATGATTATTCAAAATCTTTCAAAAATTGTGTGTTCAACAACTCCCATCCTCAAAAAGCGAAATGTGGATCAAATCCTCACAATGACAATTCAATTGGATCAATTTTTGAGGGGGAGCATTTTAACTTCATGCAAAAGATTAACACATCTTTCTCCTAGAGATTTTCAAGACTATTTTTCAAAATATATTTTAATCAAATTTGGTATATCTAATATCAAAAGATTTTATATATTAGAGATAGGGGAGAAAATGTGATTAAAATGTGATCTATAGACTCAAGCACTTCAACTCTTACCCACATGTGCAAAATGTCTACTTAAATTCTTTTGCATTGCAATGCACATGTGAAGGGGGAGCATTTCTAAAACGACATAACTAGCAAGGTGTTAAATGTTTTTCAAACACTTCGTTAGAATTTAAAGTGGTTTTCATGGTTACGATCAAATACCCTCAACATCTTTAATTCACGACGTTATTGGTGTCAAAAGGGTGGTTAGGTTTAAGTCCTATGATCCAACCAGAACCGGAGGGATTTTCACAGGGACAATCCAATAGATTATTAGAAGTCCTTAGGAAAGATGGAGTAGAATGTGAACGTACTTGAATGCCGACTAAGTATTGATGCTAACACTGGAACAATCACAACAAGGTGTTAGTAATGATGTCTTGGTAAGCATTGAAGGGGTTGAAAAATGAAAAAGAAATGTAAGGATAAAGGGTGTAAAGAAATTAGTCCTCCATCCAACTTAGGAAGAAACCGGGTCAACTCATCATGAAGATAAACTCATCATGGACCCAGTGATGTATGCACAACCCTTTCCTAGCTACTCAGGATTCTCTCAAAAGAAGTTTGTTTTATTGTCACGGAGAACAACATGACTTCGATTGACTTTCTCACTTCGAGATAGTTGATATTGAATAGGTGGCATCTGCTCCAGCCTCTGACCACTAAAAGTGCACAAATCGAGTCTAGAGCCAAGAGATCAATCAAATCTCGTTAGGACACATGGATGAAGATGAAGAGAGTCCTACGCTATATCCTTGTGATATTACTAGAACACTCAGAGTGATACTACTTAGTATTCACAATGATGAGTGGAAATCCTTCCAGTGTTAACATCAAACAACACTGCGGTAGGTCATATGCAAGATTCTTTATGAATTGAACATGTGTAAAACTGAAAAGAACCAGTGGTTTGATTCTAAATTGATTCAAACTCGTTTCCGGTTTCTACGCAATATCTTTATGGTCTTGTCAGAACATTCAGAGTGATATTCATTAATATTCACAGTGACGAATGGAAATCCTTCTAGCGTCAACATCAAACAGCGCTACGGTAGGTGACTTTTGAGATTCTTATGAATCAAACTTGTGTCAACTGGAAAGAAACAATGGTAAGATTCTTACTGAATCAAACTTGTTCCAGGAATTTGAATTGACGACTTTAATCAAGCGGATATTTATCCAATTGATTCACTCTTTATGTTCGCAGTCTTGCTTTGAGACGGTAGAGTAAAGAGAACGACTAGTACAGCCACGAAACCCTGTCAAGAAGATTCTTAATTGAATCTACCTAATCACATGTACGTTATTTAATATCGTATAACGGTCTTCACAGACCGGAGGTAAAACGCTTCCGATTTAGGACGAATGTCAAAGCCATTCAGTCCATGTCTATGTTTTGTCTCGAGAAGGTGGCGTCACGGTGTACTCAGTAAAGTCAAAAGATTCAAAACCACATATTCATGCCCAAAGACTTATTCAAAAATTAATAGTGTGAGCATGTGGATAAAGACATAAGATCGCAAGATGACAAAGACGAGTCAAGAATGATTTGAAGATCTCAAGATAAAAGACAAAGTCGAAAGACAATGATAAAGGCTCAAATATCACAACATGAAGGAACAACACTACTATTACACGTTCAAGACTCATTTATGATGAAATTCATAAATCTCCATTGGACTCCAAATATCGAAGAGGAATGACCTCACATTGGGGGAGATTGTTAGCCTCAAAATATTGAGTCAAACAAGAATGTTCGGTCATAGGTTTATATAGTAATATTTATTAGAACGTTGTAATAGATAGTTAAATAGTCGTGGTTCACGGGCTTGGATTTAAACTAATTAAAGTCCAAAAGACAAGCCCGGCCTAATATATAGCCCAATAAAGCCCGCATGTGGGTGGACTATATATACTACCCTCTTAGCATGTTAGGAGGGTTGGTTGGTCATTTCATTTTCTCTCAATCTAATATCACCTAGTTTCTCCAACCATTCTCTCTACTTTCTCTCACTACTTTCTCTCTCTAGAATTCAGCTTCTTCATCTATTTTCTTTCTTAAATTCGTGTTATATCATCTATATATATGGGACAACAGATCGAATCTCAGGGACAATAGAATGAGTTATAAAAATGTTCAAGGACTGATGTTAAAGTCTAAACCTCAGGTCATGAGTCTATGTTCAAACCCGAGTGTCGGTTTTGTAAACGGAGTTGTTTAGATATGTCAAAATGGTTTTACGAGTTGAAGGCGTAAAACTGTCCGGTTTTTGTAACTCATAGATGTGTCGGGCAGAAAACCTTAGAATTAATATTTTTGAATGAAACTTAAACTGAGTCTTATTCATATTATATGTGATTTTGTGCCTAGTTTCGTCGAAAACGGAATAGTTTAAGTAGGGTAAATGAGCTTGTACTTTCGGTAAGTACCGGCAGATTTTTATCGATGATATAATCTATTAGATTTAACATGAAAAAGGGTATGGAAGTACACTTGTACTATTATTATTTTTGGGATATCATGGTTTTATCAATTGATTTTTATATTATTTAAGTATTATTTATACTTGAGTCATTTATTAACGAACGCGCCTTATTTGGTAGGTTGCGGTCTTCTTGTTTAACGGGCATCACTTATCGTCGGCGATCATCGCATTACTACTATTGTACCAAGGTGAGTCTATAGCCTCGCTTTTATACTATCTTGTAAAGTATTTTAAAACCCGCGAGGGGGATAACATGTTAGTTTTAAAATAGAACACAAGGGACCCGATTGTATGCTAGATGAACGTTAATTACATAAGTTTGCTTATAGCCTAAAAGACCGATTGAATCATGAATTGTTAATCGAATGAACGCTAATACTATTGATAGATTTATCGGGGTGACGCCCAGTCCGGTCGCGACTAGCCATCGCGTGGTGTTGTGATACACTAGTAATGAAACATCGGATGCAATTGTATAAGAGAAATATACGCACTTGGCTAAGTGTGTTGGGCTGAAATAATATATGTTAACGTTCAGTGTCATGAGACTTATGTAATAACAACGATGATTATGTATGATCCACATGATTGTCAACCATTGAAGGTTTATTCAGAATACTTGTGTTCGTTTATTAAATTTAAACTCTATAGATTCACTCAGAATTTTTGTTGACTTTATAGCATGTTTTATCTCAGGTCCATGAAGAAGGCACTCAAGGAAGGCGGTTTCATGCAGCTTGCTTAATTTAAATGATTTGGCCCGCTTTTCTAAATTATGTCCATTCAAAGAAACTTTTGTTGTTTGTTATGTTATGTAAACTTTAAAACTATTTGGAACCGTGAGTGAACTGTTTTACTTTTAAATAATGAATGGATGTATGTTTATTAAAACGACTCATTTTTAGGCGTTTTCTAGGATATTGATATTGAACCATGACAGTAACACCCAATGACCCTTCTGCTGCTATGACACGAAATTTGGGGGTGTTACATATACCCTCTTCCATGTGTGGAAGAGGGTGTTGGTTACCATTTTACTTTCTCTCTCTAAAGTGTTTAACCTTCCAAATTCTCTCTTATTTCTCTCTCTAACTTTCTTCTCTTTGTACTCTAAATCTTGTGTTATGGATTGATTTGGGAATAACAACATTCGAAAAGAACCATCTTTCTTTTTGAAAAATAGAACTAAAGCTCCCTATGGTGAGAAACTTGGTCTTATGAAACCTTTGTTGGATAGTTCTTGAATTTTTTATGCTCATTCCTTTATTTTATACGGTGCCAAACGATAGGGAGCTTTAGCTACAGGTGCAGCTCCTTGTATTAAATCGATTTGGAATTCCACCTGTCAGACGGGTGGTATGCATGGTAATTCTTCCGGAAAGACTTTAGGAAAATCCCGGACGATTGGCACGTCCTTGATTTATTTCTTCTCAGGTTCATCCTTTTCTTCTGTTAATAAGTGTGAAAACACTTATCCTTTTACCACTTATTTTCAATAATAACAAGACCAAAACGTGTGATTTATGTCGTAAAAGTCGGAATTATGCGTGGTTTGTGTTTTTATTGTGTTTTAGGACCAAAATATGAAAAAGGAAGAAAACACGGGCTTTCACGGGCTTTTATCGAAGAAAACGGGAAAAGACGAAGTCAAAAGATCAAGAGTGCAAAAAGAACGAAAGTCCAAGACCTATTCTGAAGATTTATCGAAGAAAAAGTCTAAAGACGGAAGTTTAATAAAGTCGAAGAACTTAAGTCTAATAGAAGAAGAAAATTAAAAGACAAGTTCAAATCCCGAGACGACATCGAGAAAAGACAAAGAATTAAAGTCGAGTCGAGAAGACTTGAAGAAATAAAGAAAGAAGATGTAACACATGCACTCCTTCCACCTTTCCTATAAATACCCTCCTAATGCACATTAAGAGGGAGTTAGTCTCTAATTTTTAGTTTTTCAATTTTGCACTTTTCTTTCTAGTTTTAGAGAGAGAAAGTCTTAAACTTTCTCTCACTAAGTTTCATATTTTCTCTTAATCTTTCAAGATTAAACATTTGTATTGCTTATTTTTCATTAATCAAGTTCTATTTAATCTTTTAATCCTAAATCTCATTCTACCTTTCTTTGATTTTAGATTGATTTTGGTGCGAATTTCATATGATCCGTGTTGTTCTTAATGATTTCGTGCTTAAAAAGTTAATCTTTTGATCATTACATAAGTTTTCATTTGATTAAGCTTTAAGATTCTTGTGCTTATTGGCTTATTTTTATGATTAGCTTATTTACTTTTTAAATGTTTTCTTAAAAAGTTCATCTTTTTGTTGATTGATTAAAAAGTTTGTTTATTTTAAGTTTAGATAAGTTGATAAAAGTGCTTATTTGATCCGGTTCAGTTTTGATTCGTTCAAGTTTGGTTTGAGCTTATTAATCATAGCTTATTACTAGCTTTTAAACGAATCCCATATATTTCGGAAAGGGTCTAAACCCCTTTCCGATTAGCATATTCCGACCAGACGCCCCTTCCCTCTTTCCGATTGATCAATCGGAAAAGGGTTTCTGATTTTTCCGATTGCACTTCAGTTATTCCGATCTGAGTGATCAGATTAGGGTTTGCACATTCCGACTGTACCCTTTTTGAATATTCCGATTGGTAGGTTTTGCCATTATTCCGATTTGGCTGTTTTTAGACATTCCGATTTCAACCTTCTTAGCATATTCCGATTACTTGACTTTCACTATATTCCGATTAGGGATATTCCTAACATTCCGATTGAGACTAAGTCCCACATTCCAATCAATAGTTCGGAATACATTCCGATCAGCTGTCATTTCTTAACATTCCGATTATGGCTTTGTTCAATCTTCCGATCAGAAGTTTTGCATGATATTCCGATTTGGTCCTTTTCCAACTTTCCGATTAGCTTGTTTTCAATATATTCCGATTGCACTTTCCGATCAAACATTCCGATCATGTTTAGGTTTTGTTTTCCGATGGTTTTAGTTTCTTGTTTTTTACAAAGTTCTAAGTGTTAATTTTATTTAGTGTTCAAGTAACTTTCTAATATTGCCTTTAAGTTTCCAAGCATTTATTTTCAACTCGTTATTTTTAAACTTCTACTTTATTCAACGACACTTAATTATTTGCTATTAGTTAAAATTAGATAAACAAAATCAAACCATTCTCTTGATTCACCAAAAGACAATTGAGTCACACTTTAGATCGGTTATCAATTCGAAAAGATCGGAACAACGAACTTTCATACGAGGTTGAAAAGCCAAGTATTAAATGGCGCCGATGCCGGCTCTTTTGTTAAGATTAACGGTTTTTAGTGAGAGACGCATTGAATTTTGGGATCCGTTCTTTGAACGTTATTTTCCTTGCTTTCAAATTTTTCAAAAATCCTAAAAAATATAAAACTCTTCAAAAATACAAAAACATTGAAAAATCATAAAAAGCAATTCTTTTCCAAAAGGTTTTGCACCAAAAAGATTATATAGATATTTTCTGTGTATATTTTTCTTCTGCAGGTGTATGCGTACTAGATCTTCGAACTATTCTGAGCCCGAGACTCGTGAAGATTTAGATATGGCTGGTGTTAATAACAACAATAATAACCCACCTCTACCCAATTTGAATAACAACAACAACAACAATGTCCTCCTACCTGATTTACGAACAATGGAGGAATTGTGTCAACCCACCATGAACAGACAAGGAGGCCCGATTGCGCCGATGCACGTCACGGCTCAGGAGTTTTTGTTGAAGCATCACATGATCCAACAAGTGCAAACTAACCCATTTCACGGAATTCCGGATGATGATGCCAACAAACACCTCGACAAATTGTTTTTCACAACACACACACACACCACTAACCTCAAAAAATTTATTCTCTCTCTTTTTTTCTTAAGCTTGTCGTGACCCCCCTTACACCCAAAACCAATCTTCAATCAATTTTTACTCCAAATTTATGAAGATCTAAGCTAAACTAACACAAGACCCATCTCTATAATTGTAAGGAGATCATTTTGGTACTAAATTTGGGTGCATGCAAAAAGTTTTATTTTTTTAGGTTTGGTAGGTGGGAATTATGATCATGCATGTTGTTTTTATGATGATCAAAAGGTGTTCTTGCTAAAGTTTTGTTAAAAACTTGATTTTGATTTGAGGGTTTTGATTTTGATGATGATTCAAGTGTTATAGTTGATATATGTTAGTTTTAGGGCTATGGGATGATCATAACTATGGTTGGTTTGAGCTAAAAACATGATTTTATACAAGTTTTAGAAAGGTGTTTTACATCAGTAGGTAAACTGTATTTTTGGGTATTTTATGTTGTGATAATGGTTTAACTTATTGCCTAAGGTTGTAGATAATTCGATTAGCTTCGATTTGATATAAAGTAGAGCTTCTAGCTCCAAACGAGCGCGAAGTTATGATGTTTTGATTATTCGTGTACCAGGAGACGAGTATCAGCACTACATATAGTTGTTGTCGATATTTAGATCGAATATCGGGGACTATAAATTGAAGTTTTGAAATGAGTCATATACTGATAATGAAGTGTAAACCCTAGAGTGTGAGTTTATTTTCAAACTCAAGTGTCGATTTTGTAAATGGAGTCGTTTAAAGAAGTTAAAATGGTTGTATGAATTACTAACGTAAAACTGTCCGGATTTTTTAGTTTGAAGATGAGTCGGGTAAAGAACTTTAAAAGTAATTTCATTTGACAAACTTGTTGGAGTACTTTCTATATATAGTAAGTTAGTTTCTCTAGTCGTTTCATAAACGTTTGACGAGTCTAAAAGGGGTAAATAAGCTAGTATATGTAGTATGTGCCGGCGGATTTTGTCAAAAGTGTAGTATGGTAAAGTAAATGTATAGAAGAGTGTAATAGAGTTATTTGTATAGTTTTCTCTCGAGTTTATCGTGATTTTATGAGTTTGAGTTTGATATTGTTATGTATGATTTATTTCTAGAGTCATTATTAATGAACGCGCCTTATTTGAAAGGTAGCGGTTCTCGTGTTTGAAAGGCATCCTCTATCGTCGACGATCATCTCGCTAGATCTCTTATACTAAGGTGAGTCTGTAGCCTCGCTTTTCATGCTAGCTACTACATGTTTTATTACCCCCGAGGGGGATACATGCTATTTGAAAATAAATGAACACAAGTCATGAGTAATTGTTGGACCCGAATGTTGCCTATGTTGTTTACATTGTATTGAGTACCTTGTTTCTAAAGACCCTAATTTCATGAGCCGTAACTATATTCTGACATGATGTTGTGAGTCGGGAATAACCGCTTATTCTAATGATAGTACTATTGGGTTGACCATCCTATCTGAGACCAGGACATTACGGTGAGTAACCTCTGGGAAGGATAATTTACGGGAATAAGAATGTGTTATTCTAGCAACTGATACCCTAGAGGGGCAATGGTTTTATTCTAGTCATGATGGCATTTGGCGTGTGTGACTATTTGGTTATGGGGTCGGTGTCATGAGCTTAAATACAATGTATTGCCTTGAAATAGATTGTGTTTACGACAATTCTATAAATGATTATGATTGATTTTCTTTTTGTGTTCAAATGTGATTTGATAAACCTATGGACTCGCTCAACATTATTGTTGACTCGTTTTAGCATGTGTTTCAGGTAATGAGAAGTGATGGAAGATGGAGTTTTGCTATGGATGTTGTGGGTTGGCTTTTGGAAGAATGTTGGTCTAAAAACTATTTCTATCCTTTTACTGTTGAACAATTCGTTAAATGTTTGTGTACTGTACTAAACTTGTTGGTTTGCTGGTCGAGATCCATGGGGACTAAACGCTTTACTCTGGTGTCATTTTAGTACAATATGGGATGAAATTATGTTTTAGACTTATTATGAAAATCTTATTTATATTTTATGTGTAAACGTCTCTCTTTTAAGTCGTCAATATACCTTGTGTGATGATGCTTGTGTCTAGCACCCAATTGTGTATTTCCGCTGCGCAATGTAAATTGGGGGTGTTAGAGATTCGTAATCAGAGCTACAAGTTATAGAGAACTGGGGTTGATTTTGAAAATTGTCCTAAACTATAACTTTGGTGTCGAAAGTATTTATTCTTCAAAAGCACACCACTCCTCTGCAACGCTCCTGTATGATCACTTTTAGTTTTGTTTTGTATTATAGATGTATCCCTCATAACTGAAATGATTTCCTGAGTATTTATTAAGTAAATACTACGATATTGTATTGGAATTATTGAAAGTACGCTTAGTGCTTGTCAGTATCATATTTCTTTTGCGAGCATTGCATAAACATCCTTTGCATTGTGTTACATAGCATGGATTACATATAACATTTGCATAAGTCTTGCATACTAATTTTTGTTTTGTTAACAATAACCTTAAGTATCCTTGAACCCTTATAATTGTAGAAAATGGCTGGTATACCTCGTGAGGAAGGATGGATTGACATGACTGATGTATTGGACGGTGAGGAAGTAGATAACTTTGGTGCTAGTGACGATGAGGAGCCTTATGAGTATTTATATGATGGAATTGCTCCTACTGCAGTTGGACAGACCGAGCCTGAAGTGATTCAAGGTAGTTATGTTCCAAGAGTTAATGTTGTGCCACACACTGTTCCGGACTGTCAGCAACCTGTTGTACGTTCTTGGACGCCTACTTATGATGCTTATTTGAGCAGTTTGCCTGGGATGGCTTTTGCTAGGGGTGATGTTCTTACTGAGTCGAGTAATGCTGCTAGTGCCCGATCTATTCATGATGGCATATATAAGGTTTATTGTCCAGTTACTAGGTCTTATGATGATATTTTCTGGTTTCTCAAAAAGTTTGATAGATCTTTGTTTGAAAGGTATTTAGTTGAAACCCGTGTGATTAGAAGGTTTGAGTAGAATGAAAAGAGGTTTGAGAGGTTTGTTAATAGTGTGAAGAGATCAGAGTATGTTAGAGCAAGGGAAATAGATGAAGTTGTTAGATTAAGATCAATGGTGTTGAATTTGAGTGGGAAAATTGAAAGGTTTCGTGAGGAGCAAGAAAGGAATGCAAGGTTGAATGCGTGGGATGTGCTGATGAGATCTTTTCCTAGTCGAGGTGTGGTGATTCGTGTTGTGCCAAGTCAGGTTGAAGCTCAAGTGTTGGTGAAGCCAAGTGAAGGAGGTAGTCGAAAGGTAAAGGAAAAAGTGGAGGAAGATTCTGAGGAAGATGATAGCAGCGGTGATGATGAGCCGATGTACAAGAAGCTGCGGAGATCAGATGTTTAGTTCTTTTATGTTGTTTTTATTAGGCTTGTTGTAATAGAACTTAAGTAGAATGGTACTGTAGTTTATGATGAAACTTAATGACTTTTATGTTTGCCGAGATGAAGGGTTGTAGTGACATTACTTGTCAAAATTTTGTGGAAATTTTCCCATGCAATCCAAATTACCTTCATAACTTATGATTGTCTTATTAGTTCTTTTGTGAATTGGTTAATAATTCATTGTGGATTGTGTTCTTGGTGCATGTAGTATCCATGTTACATCTTGATAGAGAAATCCTTCTTATCTTGATATGTATACTTACTTGTTCTTTTTCTTCTGTGTCATCACAGGAAGGAGTTGGGAGGCCTTTTTCTGACTTTACTAAATTGTTGTTTGGTTAGTTTCCTAAAACATGCCGCCTAAATTGACAACTGCTACATTTAATACCATGATTGAGCAAGCTATTGCTAGAGCACTGGAAGCTGAACATGCTGCGAGGAACCAAGTGACTGAGAATAGAAATGTTGTTGGTCAGGTTGGAGGGAATGTTGCCTATCCAGTTGCAGGTAATACCGATGAACCAGTGGGAGGAAATGCTGCGGAACAAGTTAGAGGTAATGCTGTTGTTCAGAAGATTCAGAAGGAATGTTCTTACGCTAGTTTTATGAAATGTGGGCCTACCTAATTTCATGGTACTTGTGGTGCTTTGGAATTAAGGAGGTGGATTGAAAAGATTGAAAGTACTTTTGAAATCAGTGGATGTTCAAAGGCTAGTAAGGTGAAATTTGCTACAGCTACTTTTCAGGATGATGCATTAAGCTGGTGGAATAGTCAGGTAGCTACTGTGGGTTTGGTTGAAGCTAATGCTAGAACATGGACTGTGACCAAGGGACTGTTAACTGCTAAGTTTTGTCCTGAGGAAGAGTTAGGTCAGTTGGAGGATGATATGAGGCATTTAGTGCTGAGGAACAATGATATTGTGGCTTATACAAGGAGATTCTCTGATTTATGTTTGTTGTGTCCTGATGCTTTTTCTGATGACCGTAAGAAGATGAAGCAGTATATTAGAGGTTTATCTAGTAATATCAAGGGAGAGACAACTCCGTCGAAACCCAAGTCATTTGATGAAGTTGTTTAGATGGCTCATGCTTTGAGGGATGTAAAGCTGCAGGATCGAAAGGATATTATTGCTGAGGGGAATAAGAGAAAGTGGGAAGCTGCACACTCAAACCAAGGACAGAATCGTGGTGGTTATCGTAACAACAATAACCAAGGACCAAATAGGAATCATCAATATATTTTAAGAAGGAATGATGGCGTTCGTGCTTCCACTGGAACTCGAGGTAACAAGGTGAATCCGAAGTGTGGTCGATGTAATCTGTATCATGTTGGAAATTGTCCACCTGCTTGCAACAAGTGTGGGAAGGCCGGACATAAGTTGGCAGATTATAGGAACAAGGGTGTGGCCACTGGAGCCAATGCTATCAAGGTAGTTAACTGTTTTGGATGTGGAGGCCATGGACATAAACAAAGGAACTGTCCAAGGGCCAGCATGCGACAAGGAGGCAATGTTGCTGTTGTTGCTGTTGTGACTGCTGCTCCAGCCTATGTCGTGGGAGATGTTGACAAACCTCAAGGGCCGAATGTGGTGACTGGTACATTCTTACTAGATGCTTGTTATGCTAGTGTGTTATTTGATTCTAAATCCGATAGAAGTTTCGTAGATGTTAGATTCAGTCAGCTATTGGATAGAGAACCAGTGATATTGACAACTAGTTATAAGGTGGAGTTAGCTGATTGGTAAGGTTGTAAGCACTAGTTCTATAAAGAAAGGTTGTTCCTTGAAGTTAGGTAATTATGTGTTTAGTATTGATTTGATGCCTACAGAATTAGGATCTTTTGACGTGATTGTTGGAATGGACATGTTAGTTGGTAATGGTACAGTGATTGTTTGTTGAGAAATATTAGTCCAGATACCGCTAAGGAATAGGGTACTGACTGTGAAAGGTGATGAATGTTCTTCTCGTTTGAGAGTTGTTTCTTGTTTGAAGATAATGAGGTATATAGAATAAGGTTGTGATGTGTTTCTTACACAGATAAGTAATGATGGTGTGAATGAAAGGAAATTGGAGGATGTGCCTATGATTAGAGAGTATCCTGAGGTTTTCCTTGAAGATTTGCCAGGATTACCGCCGCATCGTGAAGTGGAGTTTCGTATTGATTTAGTGTCGGGAGTTGCGCCAGTTGCTCGTGCACCGTATCATTTAGCTCCATCTAAGATGAAAGAATTATCTGATCAATTGAATGAATTGATGGATACGGGATTTATTAGACAGATTTCGTTGCCGTGGGGTGCTCCTGTTTTGTTTGTTCGGAAGAAAGATGGTTCTTTTAGAATGTGTATTGATTATCGAGAGCTTAACAAATTGACTGTCAAGAATCGGTATCCATTGCCGAGGATTGATGATTTGTTTGATCAGTTGAAAGGCTCAAGTGTATACTCGAAGATCGATTTGATGTATGGGTATCATCAACTGAGAGTTAGGGATGAAGATATTCTTATAACAGCTTTCCGTACTCGATATGGACATTTTGAATTTCAAGTGATTCCTTTTGGATTAACGAATGCGCCTGCTGTATTCATGATTCTGATGAATCGTGTATGTAAGCCGTATTTGGATGAGTTTGTTATCGTATTCATTGATGATATTCTCATTTACTCCAAGAGTGAAGAAGAACATGAGAAGCATTTGAGAATAATTTTGGAATTGTTAAAGAAAGAGAAGCTGTATGCGAAGTTCTCTAAGTGTAAATTTTGGTTGAAATCAGTGCAATTTCTGGGGCACGTGATTGATAGTGAAGGTGTTCGTGTGGATCCTGCTAAGATTGAGGCAATCAAAGATTGGTCAGTGCCAACGATGCCGACTGAAGTTCGCCAATTTCTTGGTCTAGCTGGGTATTATAGAAGGTTTATCGAGAAGTTTTTGCTAATAGCTAAACCGTTGACCAAGCTTACTGAAAAGAATCGAGTGTTTGAATGGGGATTGGAAGAGGAATCTGCATTTAGTATGCTGAAGGATAAGTTGTGTTCTGCGCCGATTTTGTCTTTGCCAGAAGGATCTGAGGATTTTTTAGTGTATTGTGACGCGTCTCATAAAGGATTTGGAGTTGTATTGATGCAAAGGGATAAAGTGATAGCATATGCATCGAGACAATTGAGGAAGCATGAAGAGAACTACACTACTCATGATTTAGAACTTGGGGCTGTGATTTTTGCTTTGAAGCTGTGGAGACACTACTTGTATGGAACCAAGTGTGTGGTTTTCACTAATCATAAGAGTCTACAATATATTTTGGATCAAAAGGAATTGAATATGAGATAAAGGAGATGGGTTGAGTTGCTGAGTGATTATAACTACGAGATTCGTTAACATCCTGGTAAGCGAATATGGTAGCTGATGCACTTAGTAGAAAGGAAAGAGATAAGTCTATAAGAGTTAGAGCTTTGGCAATGATGGAAAGTGTTGATTTGACTGAAGTGAAATTGTAAGCCCAAGTTAATAGTTTGAAGGAAGAGAATATTGAGGCAGAAAATTTGGGTAGAATGTTGAAACCATTGTTTGAAGTAAGGTCAAATGGATTGAGATATTTTGAGAACAGGATTTGGTTACCATTGTGTTCGTCTAAGGAAGGTTCTTTAGGAGTGCGAGATTTAGTGATGAATGAATCTCATAAGTCGAAGTATTCAATACATCCTGGATCAGACAAGATGTATTAAGATCTTAAGAAAGTCTATTGGTGTCCGAATATGAAGGCGAATATAGCACAATATGTTAATACGTGTTTAACTTGTGCGAAAGTGAAAGCTGAACATAAGAAACCGTCTGGATTATTAGTGCAACCTAAGATTCCTGAGTTGAAATGGGAGAAGATTACTATGGATTATGTAACAGGTTTGCCAAGGACTGCTATTGGTTGTGATATGATATGGGTGATTGTAGATAGATTGACTAAGTCTGCACACTTTTTACCAATGAAGAAGACGGCTAGTATGGAAAGATGAACAACAGTGTACGTAAAGGAGATTGTTTGTCGACATGGTGTACCTTTGTCGATAATTTCTGATCGTGATAGTAGGTTTACTTCAGTATTTTGGAAATCTTTGCAGAAAGCGATGGGAACGGAGTTAAGTTTGAGTACCGCATATCATCGGGAAACTGATGGACAAAGTGAAAGAACGATTCAAACGTTAGAGGATATGCTTTGTGCATGTGTGATTGACTTTGGAAATGGTTGAGATAAGCATTTGCCATTGGTTGAGTTTTCGTATAATAACAGTTATCATGCTAGTATTAAAGTCACACCATTTGAAGCTTTGTATGGACGTACGTGTAGATCTCCAGTGTGTTGGAGTGAAGTAGGAGAAAGTCAATTGACTGGACCTGAAATATTTTAGACGACTGAAAAGATTGTGCAAATTAAGAAGCGTTTCTTATCTGCCAGAAGTAGACAAAAGAGTTATGCTGATAACCGAAGGAAACCGTTGGAATTTGAAGTAGGAGACATGGTTATGTTGAAGGTATCTCCATCGAAAGGAGTGATTCGTTATGGAAAGAGAGGGAAGTTGAGCCCAAAATATATTGGACCATTTAAGATTATCCAAACGATTGGATTGGTTACTTATAAGTTAGAGTTGCCTGATAAACTTAGGGCTATTCATAATAATTTTCATGTGTCTAATCTAAAGAAGTGTTTAACTTGAAGGGGTGTGGTGATTCCATTGTAGGAAATTCACCTTGATGATAAGTTGCATTTTATATAGGAACCTGTAGAGATTATGGATAGGGAAGTTATGAAATTGAAGCATAGTAGGATTTCGATTGTGAAAGTGAGATGGAACTCTAGACGTGGACCAGAGTTTACCTGGGAACGAGAGGATTTCTTTAAGGATAAGTATCCTCATTTGTTTAGGAAGGATTAAGCTCTGCGGACGTCGCTCTTTTTAAGAAGGAGGGGATGTGATAACCCGAAACCGAGGTCATTGCTTAATCTTATTTTACGACTAAATTTGAAATTTTTTATGAGTTTGAATAATATTTATTTTTGGAGGTTTAAGTTTAAACCGATGTTGGAAGGCTTATATCTTATATTTACTAAGTATAAGGAGTATTAGCAAGCGTGATGTCGATGGATGCCAAATATTTTACGTTTTATTGTCGATTGTTTGATCGTTGTCATTTTTGATGTTTTCTTTTAAATGACGTGTTAAGTCGAGTCGGGAGTCGATATTATTATATTTGAGGTACGTTTTAAATTTTTAAAAGTATCTTTATGAAACCCGAGCCCCGTAAATATTTTCAAAATTGATTAATAGTTATTTCCCGCTTTTTGGCCAACTATTTTCATTTTGAGCCATAACTATTGCAAATTGACAACAATGGTCCCTCAGCCACTATATAAAAGCTTATTTTTTTCTCACAACACACACACACCACTAACCTCAAAAGTTTTCTTCTATCCTTTTTTTCTTAAGCTTGTCGTGACCCCCCTTACACCCAAAACCAATCTTCAATCAATTTTTACTCCAAATTTATGATGATCTAAGTTAAACTAATACAAGAACCATCTCTATAATTGTAAGGATATCATTTTGGTACTAAATTTGGGTACATGCAAGAAGTTTTATTTTTTTAGAAAGGTGTTTTACATCAGTAGGTAAACTGTATTTTTGGGTATTTTATGTTGTGATAGTGGTTTAACTCATAGCCTAGGGTTGTAGATAATTCGATTAGCTTAGATTAGATGTAAAGTAGAGCTTCTAGCTCCAAACGAGCGCGAAGTTATAATGTTTTGATTATTCGTGTAGCGGGAGACGAGTATCGGCACTACATATAGTTGTTGTCGATTTTTGGATCGAATCTCGGGGACTATAAATTGAAGTTTTGAAATGAGTCACATACTGATAATGAAGTGTATACCCTAGAGGGTGAGTTTATTTTCAAACCCAAGTGTCGGTTTTGTAAATGGAGTCGTTTAAAGAAGTTAAAGTGGTTGTATGAATTATTAACGTAAAACTGTCCGGATTTAGTAGTTTGAAGATGAGTCGGGTAAAGAACTTTATAAGTAATTTCATTTGATAAACTTGTTGAAGGACTTTCTATATATAGTAAGTTAGTTTCTCGAGTCGTTTCATAAACGTTTGACGAGTCTAAAAGGGGTAAATAAGCTAGTACATGTAGTATGTGCCGGCGGATTTTGTCGAAAGTTTAGAATGGTAATGTAAATGTATAGAAGAGTGTAATAGAGTTATTTGTATCGTTTTCCCTCGGGTTTATCGTGATTTTATGAGTTTGAGTTTGATGTTGTTATATATGACTTATTTCTCGAGTCAATATTAATGAACGCGCCTTATTTGATAGGTAGCGGTTCTCGTGTTTGAAAGGCATCATCTATCATCGACGATCATCTCGCTAGATCTCTTATACTAAGGTGAGTCTGTAGCCTCGCTTTTCATTCTAGCTACTAAATGTTTTATTATGCCCGCGAGGGGGATACATGCTATTTGAAAATAAATGAACACAAGTCATGAGTAATTGTTGGAACCGAATGTTACCTATGTTGTTTACATTGTATTGAGTACCTTGTTGCTAAAGACACTTAATTCATTAGCCGTTAACTATATTCTGACTTGATGTTGTGAGTCGGGAATAGCCGCTTATTCTAATGATAGTACTATTGGGTTGACCACCCTATCTGAGACCAGGGCATTACGCTGAGTAACCTCTGGGAAGGATAATTTACGGGAATAAGAATGTGGTATTCTAGCAACTGATACCCTAGAGGGGAAATGGTTTTATTCTAGTCATGCTGGCATTTGGCGTTGGTGACTATTTGGTTAAGGGTCGGTGTCATGAGCTTAAATACAATGTATTGCCTTAAAATAGATTGTGTACGACAATTCTATAAATGATTATGATTGATTTTCTTCTTGTGTTCAAATGTGATTTGATAAACCTATAGACTCGCTCAACATTATTGTTGACTCTCTTTAGCATGTGTTTCAGGTAATAGGAATTGATGGAAGATGGAGCTTTGCTATGGATGTTGTGGGTTGGCTTTTGGAAGAATGTTGGTCTAAAAACTATTTTTATCCTTTTACTGTTGAACAATTCGTTAAATGTTTGTGTACTGTACTAAACTTGTTGGTTTGCTGGTCGAGATCCATGGGGACTAAACGCTTTACTCTAGTGTCGTTTTAGTACAATATAGGATGAAATTATGTTTTAGACTTATTATGAAAATCTTATTTATGTAAACGTCTCTCTTTTGAGTCGTTTAATATACCTTGTGTGATGATGCTTGTGTCTAGCACCTAATTGTGTATTTCTGTTGCGCAATGTAAATTGAGGGTGTTAGAGTTAAAGCGGTACATAACAAGTACTGTTAGTGTTAAGTACAAGTACTTCTATATTGATTAGGACGAATATATCTTTGTAAAAGATATGTCATAGTTATAGTTAAAGAATATCTTATGAGATATACTTAATAGTTAGAATATTGATAAGATATCGCGTGTGATATACTTATCTTTATAGAATATTCTAAGGTTTCTAGGGTTCCTTACTCTATAAAAAGAACATAGGTACGATGACATTCATGTACCTCATTCAAGTCGATTAGTAAGAGAATCGAATAGTTAAAAGTAATCCTGTTCTTCTGTGCTTTATAAGTTAGATTCTACATAACTTACTTAGTTGAGTAAGAGTTCGCAAAGTGTTTTAATTTGATTACAAACTACTATACTAATTCATATAATAATATAGATCCATTCAAAAGGATCAACAAGTGGTATCAGAGCTTGTTGAGAAACTCTGAATAAGAAGAACACAACCCTAAAAATTCCCACCACACCAAAAGTCAACGTCTCAACCTGGTGATGACCCTCATTTGGAAGATATTCCAGATCCTGATCCAATACCATAGGGACAACCTCAAGTTGTACATCCTGCACCACTACAAGGTGTTCAAGCCATAGATGTTGTAATTACTTCTATAACTACACCTTCTTCCCATACTCTCTCTGTTGTGAAACTCCCAGTTCTCAAAAGTGATAACTATGAGACGTGGGATATTTTGATGGAACATTACTTGAACCACACAGATCATACTCTGTGGCAGGTTATCAAGAACGGGAATACACCTAAGAAGTTGCATTGGTTACCTAATGGTACATGCTATGCTTTACCTGTTGTGACTGCTGAACAGGTGCAAGCAGATATCAGAGAAAGAAAGGCGATAACTGTTTTGGCTATGGCACTTTCAGAAGACATCTTACCTAGCTTTCATCACTACAAGGATGCAAAGGCTATGTGGGATGTCATAAAACTTAGATTTGGAGGTAATGACAAGTCTAAGAAGATGAAGAAGATTGTTTTGAAACAAGAATTTGATAACTTCTCAATTTCCAGTACTGAAGGAATCCATAGTGGTTATGGAAGGTTAAGAAAATTCCTTATTCAATTGGCAGTTTATGGACTTATAATTCCTAATGAAGAAGCCAATCTAAAATTCTTAAGAGGTGTTCCACAAGAATGTAAAGCAATGGCTATGCACTTCATCACAAGAGATGATTAGGATACAAATCCTTTTTATCATCTTTATAACAATCTTATAGTTTATGAGATGGATGTTAAAGGCATTGGAGCAACAACAAAGTCTAACTTGGGTTTTGTGTCAGAAGGAAACAGCGGTCTTTACTCTCAAAATACCGCTGGTAGATCAAGCATCGGTAGTTACTTCCAAAATACCGCTAGTGGATCAAGTAGCGGTACTTACTTCCAAAATACCATTCAAGGACTAACAAGAAGTACTTACTCTCAAGGTACTGAAGGCAATCTAATTGCATCTCAGAATTCACAAGGAAGATCCTCACCATTGTTTAGTGACAATGATGCCTTCTCATACTTTGTTGGACAAGACAACAAACAAAGGTTGACTCTCAATGACTTGTTACAAATGGATGATGCTGATGTTGAAGAGATGGACCTCAAATGGCATGTTGCTATGATCTTAGTAAGATCTAATAGGTTCTACAAAGAGACTGGAAGGAAGATGACTGTTGTTCCTAATGAACCATTAGGATATGACAAGTCTAAAGTTGAATGCCATAACTGTGGAAGGAATTGACATTTTGCAAGGGAGTGCAATAGAGATAAGACTGATAGAAGCAGTCAAAAGTCCAAGAACAGCTATATAGAACCAGTCCAAGAATCTCTGAAAGCTTTCCGAAAGGAGATAGCAGGATTCCCAAAGGAACCAAAGCATTGGTAACTAATAGATGGAGTGGTGAACTGGGCTGAAGATGAGGAAGAAGAAGAGCTTGGTTTGATGGTTCTCTCTTATGAAGATACTGAGGTACATCCTTGTTCTAAAGATTATGTTCTTAAATTTAATAGTCTAAAAGTAGAACTTGATGAATATATCAAAAGGTTAACACATCTACTATAGAAGCAAATGCTTTTAAACAAGTTGTTGCTAAGTTGGAAGAAAATATAGTTTTATATAAAAAGGGTCAACAAAACTATGAAGAGAAAATTAGAATTTTGACTCTTACAGTGAGAGAAAAAGATGTGGAAATTAAAGCCTTTGAAAAATAACTTGTAAAAGTAACAGTTGAAAATGAAGTTTTAAAAGCAAGTCTTTTTAATGAAAGGGAAGTAATTAATCAATGTCAAAAATCCTCTAAAGGATTGGGTAAGTTGATTAATTCACAAATGGGTTATTATGATAAAACAGGCCTAGGATATATTGAGGACCAACCTGAGATAACTTTTACTGACAAGGACTTATCAAAGGCAATTTTTAATAGCTCTAATGAGTCAGTTGATACTCCTGAAAATGATAGATATGCTGAAGGAATGAAGGCAGTTCCTCCACTATTATCAGGATTTTTCATGCCCCCCCCCCCTCAATAATGATGTAGGTATAGAGTTAGATGAGTCAAAAGCTGTTATTGATGTTAAGTAAAAAGATTCAGAATCAAACTCTAGTACCTTGACTCAAGATAAATCTATTGTGACCAAAAACATTATTTATCCACCTTTAATGAGCAATTTTGTGTCTGAAGGACAAGTGTCTACAACTAGTTATGCTCTGAAGCAGGTAAAAACTCCTAGAAAGGCATTGGATAATAATGCAAAACATAATAATACCAAGAGGGGTGAGATAGGTTTTGAGAATACTATGTCAAAACAACCTTTTGGGTCTTCTTTGAGAAAAAAAGGATGTTATGTTTATGGTAGTATAAATCACTTTATCAAAGATTTCACTTTACATGAAGATAAAATTGCAAAACAGAAGGTTGCACAATAGGTCACAAAGAAAGGTAATGGGAAATATGCACATGTTAATAGTCAAATGGGATCTACAGATGACAAAACTAAGTTTGATCATGCTAAAAGGGTAGATAAACCTTATAAGCTTAATAATGTCAAACACCCACTCGCTACCAAGGAATTTGTTCCAAGAGCAGTACTTATGAAACAAGGTCTAGTACCTTTGAAGTCTGGTAAACCAAGTATCGACAAGTCTAGAACTGCAAGTACTACTAGACCAAACTCAAGTACCGCTAGTCAAAAGTCTGGTAAACGAATGTCCTACAAAACATCTAAGAGTGTAGTTGAGAGAGCTAGAACACCTAGAAGTAAGTCTAATAACAAACCAGTGCAAATGTAGGTTCCTAAAGGAGAAAAACCATGTGTTCAAACAAGTACTACTAAAACAGTACTTAAGTCAAAAAGGTTCAAGGACAACAAACCTACTTATGTGTTTGATTATTTGACTGGAACCATGAAGTATAAGAGTGTGTGTAGTCTTACTGGAAAAAGTACCTATCAAACTCTTAAGTATGTAGGTCCCACAAGATCCGAGCCAAATGTGGCTTGTGTCCCTGTTAAAAACAAATAAGTTTTGTGTATGTTCAGGGGAATCTAATTGATGAATTAAAAGATAAAGGTATTATAGATAGTGGATGCTCAAGACACATGACAGGGAACAATGATTTACTTACTGAATTTGAAGAATTCAGAGGTGGACCAGTAGCCTTTGGTGGTAGCAAAAGTAGAATCACTAGAAAAGGAAAAATCAATACAGGTGCTCTTTACAAATAAAGGTATTGTAAAAGAACTGAATGAATTCAATCTCTTTTCTATATCATAAATGTGTGTTAAAAAGAACAAGGTGCTCTTTACAAATACAGACTGCTTGGTGCTTTCCAAAGACTTTGACATGCTAAAAGAATCTCAAGTACTGCTTAAGGTACCCAGGCAAGAAAATATGTACACCTTTAATCTTCATACTATTACTCCAATAGGTGGTATTACATGTTTGTTGGCTAAGGCTTCTAATGATTAGTCGAATTTATGGTATAGGAGGTTAGGTCATGTGAATTTCAAGAATCTTAATAGATTAGTGAATAAAAATTTGGTTAGAGGGTTACCTAACAAATCTTTTCAAAATGACTTCACATCTACTGCTTGTCAAAAAGGTACACAACATATAGCCTCTTGTAAGACCAAGACTGTCAATTCTGTGACTAAGCCTTTGCAACTTTTGCATATGAATTTGTTTGGTCCAGTTTCTGTTAGGAGTATTAGTCATAAGACCTTTTGCCTAGTTATAACTGATGATTATAGTAGATTCTGTTGGATTTTCTTTTTAGCACTTAATATTGAAACCAATGAATTATTTAAGGATTTTATCACTTTAGTTGAAAAGCAGTTCACTAAACAAGTCTTAATCATTAGGACAGATAATGAGACAGAAATCAAGAATGCTGAATTTGATGAATTATGTTGGTCTAAAGGTATCAAGCGACAATTTAGCAATCCTAGGACTCCACAACAAAACGGAGTAGCTGAAAGGAAAACTAGGACACTGATTGAGGCTTATAGGACTATGCTAGCTGATCTCTTTTGCCAGATACCTTTTAGGCAGAAGCAATCAATACTGCATGTTATGTGTTAAAAAGAGTCTTAGTGACCAAGCCTCAAAACAAGACACCTTATGAACTTTTGACTGGTGTTAAGCCAACCATAAGTCATTTGATACCTTTTGGATGTCATGTGTCTATTTTAAATACTCTTGATCATTTGTGGAAGTTTGATGGAAAATCTGATTCAGGATATCTAGTAGGATATTCATTGCAATGTAAAGCATATAGGGTTTATAACTTGGCACCTAGAAAAGTTGAAGAAAATGCCCATGTTAATTTCTTAGAAAATAAGCCCAATGTCCCAGGAATAGTTTATGCTTGGATGTTTGATTTGGATTATCTAACTAATTCCATGGATTATTATGCAAAAAGATTGTCAAACTAACAATGTAGATGAGGAGATTGGTAAAACAAAGTTAGGTACTCAAGGAGGACCTTCTTCATCAAATTCTCATGATGATGATGCTCACATTTATGTACCAAGTATGCCTATTGTTTCTCCCATGGTCGCTATCCCCCAACAAAAACAAACAATGTCATCCACTGATGATCAAGCCTCACAAGAGTTTTAGAGGCTTCAATATCAAGAGAAGAATGCTACAATTTCTAATAAGCATTAAGGAGAAGAATCTTTGGAATCACAACACTCAGCAGTACATATTAAACCTAGCGGTACCTTATCTGCATGTACTGCTAACTCAAATTCTACAAAGTTTGTTGATTCATTAGAAGATATTCTACAAGCTATGGACAGTGAAGATACTTATACTAGTCCAAATGAAGGAATATTCTCCAAAGCTTCCTATGATGAGCAGGGTGCAGTAACTGATTTCAATAATTTGGAAACTGAAATTCTAGTCAGTTCTATTCCCACTCATAAAGTCAATAACAACCATCCTTGTGAGACAACCATGGTTTTGAGCTTCTTCACTTGGTCTTATTTTAAGGTTAATTTATGTGTGACTATTTGATCTGTGTGTTTACATGTTTATTGTGCGTGAACGAGGTTGGTGTGGATATCGTATATGGGTATAAAGTACTCATAAGTAAATCGAGGAACGGTTATTTCATGTTCATGAGCTCACAATGTAGTGACTATGAAATGAGATGGTGTTATTTGGTGGTTTTACGTATACGTATATGTATTATAGAAAATCGTATTTTTACGATTTAAGGTTTAGCATTTAGGGGTCTCGGAAGAGTTATTTAGTCACGGGATTATTTTTCGGGATGGTTTTAAGTCATTTAGGACTTAGTTATAAAGTTTATTTCAAAATTTGAGATTTTTTCTAAAACTGTATATTTTACGTCTTTAACGGTATTCGCGTAAAAACTGACTAGTTTTACGGTTTTGAGGTTTTGGAGGCTTTAGGAGCTGAAATAAATTAAGGAAAATTAAGGTAATATTAATAAGATATTAATTAATAATAAAATAAAGAGAAAAACGAAATTTTGGAGGGGATAGTCGGTTTTTATGATTAAAACAAAAAGGAAGGGAAAAATTTAAGGAAAGTTGGGTTTGGGTTGGGTTAGGACTCACCCATATCCTATATAATGTATTATACTAAATCAAAACTTCATTATTTTCTCCTGGAGACAAAGAAATTCGTGGGTTTCACATAAAATTAGGGTTCTTCATAAATATTGGGGTTTTTTCATCTTCCATTAATTTAAAGGTAAAACCTTCTTAACCCTTTTCAGTTTAATTGTTTTAATGATTTCTTAATCATCTTATGATGGATTTAGGTTAGGGTTTAATTTAAAAACAGTATATTAATGTTATAATAATGATGTTATAATGATTACATAAATTAGGGCTTGTAATTAGTGGGGTTAGGGTTAATTAATGAGGTTGATTTAGTTAAACCCGTTTTTAAAAACTGGGCAGAATTTTGAGTCAATTGTTTTGATCGTATCGGGAATTCTACAAAATTTTATTTTGCGATCCAAGTATCCCTGAAAAGTTAATTGAAGTGGCTTTCCAATGCAAGAAACGAGAACTAAATTGGAGGTCGGCAAGTGGGTCAAAAATAGGTTACAACAGTCGGAGGTCAAAACAGTTTTGAAGTCAGCCTGTTTTCTTTTTAAGTTTTGGGTTGTTTGGGGTACTTAGGGTTGCATTGGGATCTTCTAACGAACATGAAAGATGGTTTATATATTATAGTGAGTATCTGCATTGGGGCTAAGGTTCTTGTTTAGGGTAAGACCCCCTAATCATAACAAACTTTTTGTATGTTTAAAATCAGTAAATCTGGAATGACAAAAGTATATATATATATATCGGGGCCTTAACAGTAGCTTTAAGATGAGGGCAAGTGGGAGGTGTTAGCTAACATATGTAAGGGAATAAATATTCCCTTTACAAAGGTCAGGGGTGTGTTTAGGTGGGCATTTGGCTTATAGTTTGGAGACCTAAAACTGGGAATGTTTTTGATAAAAAGTTAACGGGATGTGTTATGAAGTAAAACGAGTTAAGGGCTTTATAGAGGGGTGTAATGAGATGCTTAGAGAATATATATGAGGTATATATGGGAGAAGGTTATATGTCCATCATAGGTTGATGAGCCATTTTAGTGTTTGGTTCATGTTTTGATTATGTGTTTTTGGTTTGTTAGCTTTTTGCTAGTGCGCGGATTTTTGGAGAAGCTCAATCAGGTGAGTTTCATAGTCCCATGTTTATCAATGATTTTGACTTCCAGATGGGATGGAAGAGACATTGTCTTGTTTTATAAATTATGCTGTGAATGCTTTGTGTTTGGTGATGGACTTGTGTATACATACGTGATTAACTGCTAGTTGATTCTTGATTGTTTTATGTTTTGACTTAGTTGTTAATGCATGTTTGTATCTCATTGTCCATATGTACTTGATTTTGGTTATTATTCACAGCTTATGGTTTGTTTTGGCGTTGGAGTCTAAACCTATGACTCTCACCAACATTATGTTGACGTGTTTTAGTGTCTCTTTCAGGTGATAACGTGGTTAAGCGTGAGAACATATATGGCTAGGATTGGAGTCGAATAGGAATGCATTTAGAAGGAGATCCCCGTTCCTTCTTAGTTTATTTTCTTTCTGATTGTTTCAATAGTGATACTATGAACCTATATGTTGATTGTTAGTGTTATTTGTTTGTCTTGGGTAAGAGGTAGGACTGTTACCTACTTACATAGACTCCTGCTATGTTGAGATATTGTCATGACATTTGTGTCGCCATTTATGACATTATATTTTCATTTTAGTTCTCTCTATAGAGACACCGTTTGTTGTGATGATATTTTGCACCCCATATTCCGCCATGGTGGGGTGTGACAGAATGGTATCAGAGACAAGTTATAGAGAATTAGGTTGCCTAGTCGTGTAGCCTAGTCTATAGCTTAAGGGTTCCTGCATATAGGCGTCATAGGATTATGTGTGCATTTTATATAATTGATGTGTTTGGATGTTATTTATTGCGATGTTTTGATTAGTATGAATTGAACCATAGTATGTTCATACTTACCCACATGTTATTTTCTTTTCGGATTATGACTAGTGCAGGTTGAACCATAATCATCCACGCTAGTCATTGTTGTATTTTGCCTAAATTGTACATTATAGTACATAATTTGGTACATGGTAGTTTCTATCTTTTGTTGGGTTATTTTATGTACCTAATGTATAGTATTTTTTTCTTTTGATGTTTAAGTCATGTTCCCTAAGAATCATGTGGTGATTCGAGTTATTGGGAGTTGGCGCGAACTGGGGTGATCGTCCCCAAATAGTACTATTATATGCATAAGCGTCTACCAAATCCCAGTAGTTCACAATTCATGCTAATGGGACTTTTAGTGACATAACCTAACTTTCATAATCCATTTCATTTCATCTATCGGGTCATTTAATCATTCATCGGGTCATACAATCATTCGGGTCCAAATCAATAAACAAACAATCGGGACAAATGGTGTCCTATTTTTTAAAAACTAACATGTTATCTCCCTCGCGGGTTTATAAAACATTTAATAAAAACATTTATAAGAGTGCGAGGCTATGAACTCATGTTGATGTGGGAAAGCATGTTATTGGCAATTCGGATGTACGGTACGTGCCTCAATCACGGAAACCTAGACAAATAATACTCGTCTTAGACTCTTGTCCAATGACTCTATAAAAATAACAATTATGTATACATATGATGATTTTATACATATGATGATGATCAAGTGGGTTTATATACTCTTATTTACTCATTTTTGAGTTTATGTGTTGGTAACTTCTTACTAGTTTACTAGTTTTACCTATTTACATGTTTTAAGTCCAATAAGCTTATTATAAGTTCTTTAACTTGTATTAATCCATTTTATACTTGTATTATCAGTATTTATACTTTTCATGTTGGGACCTGATAGGTGTGTAAACACCCATCTTTTCTACCACTTAATTACAATAATAACCGGACCAAAACGTGTATTTTATGTCTTTTATGTCGGAATTATGCGTGGTTTGTGTTTTTGTTGTGATTTAGGACGAAAAGGTGAAAAGTGGAGAAAACACGGGAATTCACGGGCATTTACGGACTTTTATTGAAGAAGAGGATGAAAGACGAAGTCAAGGAGTCAAAAGTGGATAAAGAACGGAAGTCCAAGACCAATTCTGAAGATTTATCGAAGATAAAGTCAAAAGACGGAAGTTTACTTAAAGCCGAGGAACTCAAGTCTTATTTATCGAAGAATTAAAAGACGAATCCAAAGAAATCCCGAGCCAAAAGTCATCACATTCCAAGATTAACAAAAAGATTAAGAAGGAAGGACTTGATGGTGCAATTAACAAGAAAGGAAGGAGGGAGGAAGCTTCCCCTGACCACTCCCTAATCACCTATATAAACCCCTTTTATTCATTCATTTAGTTGTTGTTGGCTAGATTGACAAACTAGTTCTTCCACCTTTCATTTAATGCACCTTTATTTACTTGTCATTTAAATACATGTTTTGCACTTTAATTACTTTTAATTCCAAGTAAGTTTTTGATTTGTGTTCTTTAAATTCTTGTCTTAATCTTTCTTTATCATTTGATCAAGTCTTTTTATCAATCTCATTCTACCTTTCTCTCTTTTTGTTTCGGCTTGAATTTCGGATTAAGCAAGGTTTTGCTTAATCCATTTGCTTATCTTGATTAAAGTCTCGTCCCTTTTTAATCCCTCTTACGAACTAAGCCACGAGATTGACAACCTTGTGTGCTTATTTGGTACTTTGTTTTAGTGTTTTGGAAATTTTCTTTAAAGTTTTGATTTTTAAGTTTTGATTTCATTTAAGTTTCGTCTTTTAAATTTTAAAAGCTTTTAACTTTTTAGCTTATTGTCATGTTTTGATTCCATTTCATTCAAGTTCTTGGTCACGGCTTATTAGAAGTAGCTTATTTAGAATTGTGCTTATTACGAATTTGGTACTCCATCGGAAAGCTAGGGTTTTCCACATTGCGACGGTTGCAACTCCACATTCCGATAGTGACAGTGTTGGGACAAAGGGTTTTGCATTCCGATCCGGGATTGCGATAGGTGGAACTTTTCCTCATTCCGATCTGGGGATTGCGATCGCATATTGCGATCGCTCTTTCCGACGGCTCTTGAGGCTTGTTAAGTCGAAGTGCTGCCCAATTTTCCGTAGCCTCATTCCGATCTGGACCTCATTCCGATAGGTACATTCCGACAGGTTACATCTTGGTATTCCGATAGCATACATTTCGATCTGGACTGCATTGCGATCTGAGGTTGTTAGGTTATTCCGATCTGAAAAGGTGACATATTCCGATCTGGGTTTCTTCAACATTCCGATAGGTGGTGTGTTCATTCCGATGGTAGGTTGATCGGAATATATTCCGATCTGGTTTAACTTTTATGTTTTGTCTTGTGTAATTTTTAGTTTATGTTTTAATACTTGTCTAATTTTAATTTTCCGTCACGCTTTTATTTTTAGTCATTTAATTATTTTACTTTTTCAAGTTTTTAAATATTGCACACTTTTGTTTAATTAGATTTAGATTTATATACTTGCTCTTTACTTTAACGACATTTACTTTTAAGTCTTTGCACATTTAAATTTAAAAACAACCAAAATTATTTGTTTCCACCAAAATAAAACTGAGTCACATAGAAAACTAAGATCAATTCGATTAGACCAATACAACGAACACATAAACTTTTGAACCTGAGTAAAATCGAGTTATCAGGACCAAATGGGTTAAGACCAATAAGTAACTTTCATAAGTGTTTAACTTAGTTAGTTAAATTATTAGTCCAAATATGCTAACTTAGCTCGTTAATATCCGTATGTCATATAGTTCGGGTTTTATTGGTTTTTACTTGTATTAGGTACTTATATATCATTATATGAATTTTAAAAACTTTACATTAGACGGGTTTGGTCGTCTAAGTTTTAATTGGCGAAAAACATTAATTTTACGGTAATAGCCGAAAAAGTCGTAAAAATCATGTTTATAGTTTTTATAACTTATAAATCTTATTCAACTACCATTTTTATAAAGTGTCAATTTATTTAACCTTATACATATTTATATAAATGAAATTTATAAGTTAGTGGGTTTCAATTCACATTTTATACTATATTAGTTTGAGTGCTTATATAATACTATTAAACAATAATTCTTCAAAATCTGATTTTTAGTTTCATCTTAACTATTTTTATCATATCTTGAGTTTTATAAGGAGATAGAAGCTCATTTTTGGATGGCATAAACTTCATATTATGTGCTACAAATAAGTTAGTTATAACTACTGCTCATTCCATGTTTAACTATCCTTAACAGTTTCTACAAAACAGACTATTCAGATTGGTACACTCATCTTGTTTTGATCATATCTCACTCATTTTGATGATTCCATTGCATGGCCAATTCTCACATGTGTATAACACCTAATACTTACTGTATATTGATTCTACTTTACCATTTTATCAGTTTAACATTTGGTTACTTACTGTTTTTATACAGCCATCACATTTAAGCAAGATTTTAACCATTTTACCTATGGTTTCCCATCTTTTTAACCATGTTTATCAAATCTATCAACAGCAAATCCCCACATAATATTTTTAATCATTATTCATCATCATTTACATATACATAAATAAAGAAATTACAATATTACATAATGAAAATAACAAGAGGATAGGAAGAACAATCTTTATACCACCATTAGTGATGAAAAGATGAGATTTTTGATGAACAAGACTTGGTTCTTGTTATCAAATCTTCAACTTTAGCAAGGAAACTTCTTGGGTCCTTTGGATAGATGAACACCTCCATGAATTCAGCCTTTTAACCTCATGAAAACTCCTTTTCATAGGTTAAGATCACCTCCAATCTTCATATCTTCAAAGGGTTTCCATAATATGTGTGAATAACACAAGTTTTAGTGGTTGAAAATTGATCAAATGGGGTGTTTAAGGTGAGGACGGGACGAATTTTAGAGAGAGGGAGGAGTGTTGTGTGGTTTTTGTATGTAAGAAATGAGTTAGTTGTTTAGAGATGGTGGTTTTGATGCATAGTTGCTTACTTTGTAAGCTTAGGACAAGGGTAAGTAACTAAGGTACTTACAACTTGACACCTCTTTGGTGTTGGCTCACACTTGGCCATCCCATATAGTGGGGTGGGGCAAGTGTAAACTTGTCTCATCCCACTAATTTACGGGTATTCCTCGATTTTAGTTTCCTCGATTTACGTGCCCTCGGGTCGTTTTATGAAAAACGTTTTTAGAAATTATGAATCAACGACACAAAACGAATCTAATAAAAATTGTCTCATCAAAAACGGAGTTCGAAAACGTAAGTACGTAATCCTAAGGTTTCCGGTTTAGTCGTAAAGGACGTTAAATTAAAATCATAAGTCCTAATCTCTTCTCGTAAATTTGTGAGATTATGAACCAACACAAATTTAAAATCTCAAAATAATATTCACGGACAAATTTATTTTCTGAAATGTCGGACTGTCACCAAAACGGTGTATGTAAACGTAGGCACGTAACGTTGAATCCTCCGGTTTAGACGTAGTCGATGCTACTTCAAGACGTAAATCCAAATTTCTTCCCAAAAATAAGTGAGTTCTTAATATAACATTAAAATAATGTTTTTAAATAATATTTGAGAATAAAATATCAACCATAAATTGACGGATTGTCATATTGTTGATTCTTGATTGTTTTATGTTTTGACTTGGTACCAAGGGGATGTTGACAAGGCGGGGCCTTGGGGAGGTACATAGATGTGTGAGCATCTATGGGACAATGGTGTTTGGTAAGGCTGGGATCCTTGGATTGGGTTTGGTTTGTTGAATCTTGCATATTAGTTGTTAATGCATGTTTGTATCTCATTGTCCATATGTACTTGATTTTGGTTATTATTCACAGCTTATGGTTTGTTTTGGCGTTGGAGTCTAAACCTATTACTCTCACAAACATTATGTTGACGTGTTTTAGTGTCTCTTTCAGGTGAGCACGTGGTTAAGCGTGAGAACATATGTGGCTAGGATTGGAGTCGAATAGGAATGCATTTAGAAGGAGAGCCCCGTTCCTTCTTAGTTTATTTTCTTTCTGATTGTTTCAGTAGTGATACTATGAACCTATATGTTGATTGTTAGTGTTATTTGTTTGTCTTGGGTAAGAGGTAGGACTGTACTTACCTATACTCTTGCTATGTTGAGATATTGTCATGACATTTGTGTCGCCATTTATGATATTATATTTGCATTTTAGTTTTCTCTATAGAGACACCGTTTGTTGTGATGATATCCATACGTTGCACCCCATATTCCGCCATGGTGGGGAGTGACACCTTGTAACACCCCATTTGTTAAGATGGAATGCTACAGTAAAATATGGCGTGTCATCAAAGCATAAAAGGTAAATGTCTAAACATTCATGACCATAAATAGAAATACCGGAATCTAACATTGGTAATCTAAGTAACTCACACACAAGCAAATATAAGTACTGTAAATGAAAAAACTAAACAATGTCCAAATGAAGTAAAGTATGAGAAAGTAGGAATAAATGCATAAGGTAAAAGAGGCTGAATAGCTTCCATCCGAATGCACATACTCTTGAGATCCTACTTGCGACTTTGGTCACCTATCGTTTGGGAAATGGAAATGGAAAACGGCTGAGCATAACACCCAGTGCACGGATATACAATAAAGCATGAAAATATAGAGTAATGAAAGCATAGAAGAGCATATAAATCATGAAAGCAGCATAAATGAATAGGTCCTAGAAAACCTAGATGTATCTCATGTTTACTGGTATTAGTTCTGAAAACATAGCTTATGTTACTTATGAAAATCTGTATTAGTTTAGTATACCAAAAGCCAATATAGGTCATGAGGTCAACAAAGTGCATGAATACTTGGAGGGGTGACCTCGTCATGTAATTAGAGGGGATGCCTCTAATTAAATGGTAATGGGTAGGAGGGATCAACTCCTTGTGAAGGATGCAAGGCACACACCATATTCACCATGAAATCCTGACTGACACTGTAACTAGGATGCACAAATACGCCCCACATGATAATATAATAATATAGGCCAAATAAACTGAAAGGGATGCCATGAGCTATCACTGCGTCGTGGTGAAGTCATAACACTAGTGCCTCTAGTGTTATGGTTATGATACCTCCATAACTAGGTGAAACTGGCATGCATGTATATGGCTAAGGTAACTAATAAAACATAAGCATTTAATTCTGTAACTACTAGGGAAAACAGTTGGTTGCATATGGGAAATCCTAATAAAGGAAGAGACTGCCCTTACTGAAGGATGGGAAATCTGTACCTTGTTTCCAGTAGAAGCTAACGGAAACGCTGAAGATCCTACTCCGCCTTGACGGATAATACTACATAAGAAAAGGGACATGTATGATTTGTCTGAATTACATGTGTTTTACTAGTTATGTGTGTTCTTAGTCTATTATTCATGTTCAATCATGTTTTAACTGTTTAAGTGTTAATTGTAGTTATTCTTGTATTCTTTTGTTTATTATTCATGTAGTATGGTATTATAATACTTGTATTGTAATACTAAGTAACTTTCTAAAAATAGCAGGTTTCAATAAATAGTAAGTTTCTAAAAATAGAATGTTTCCAAAAATAGTAAGTTCACATAATTAAAAATAAGCTGGATTATTAATGTCACGTAAAGTTTAATTAGTAAAATACAAGTCATGGTTCAATTATTATAGTTTATTAAATAATTAACTTGGTTAAATAAATAAACTATACATTATAAGAATTTAATTAAAATACATGTTTTAATTAAATTAAGCTAAGTAAAATACTTTAGGTTATACATGAAATATTAACTTTAATATTTAACCTAAGTCATGCATTTAATTTAATTAAATAGTCTAGGAATAATTTAATTAAACATATTTTCTGATTTTTAATTCTTTTCCCAAAACCCGAACCCGTGATTTAAAATTAACCCGAGCCCGTCCCCGTATCCGTGTTCCACATATAAGCCGAGCCAAACACTCTTGACAGTGGCTACCCGGCCTAGCCGGTTGCCACTGTCCGAGTGGTTTACCCGCTGTCGAGCCCCATCTAGCCGATGTCGGGCTCGGTTCCCACCGGTTCGCCACCGGTTCACATCGGTTCAACCCGGTTCCCACTGTTTTTATTGTTCGGTTCCACTATCTAAAACGAAAATTCCCACCGAGACCCTATTGGTCTCGGTTGACACTCGATCCAAATCAAAACCATACCCCGACTCGTGGTCGAGGTCCCTTGCCTGCGTCCGAGCCAACCAACCCAAGCCAAGACCTTCAATGGTCTCGGTGGTGGTGTTGTAGCCACGTCGAGAGCTTCGGCTCTAGGTTTGTGGGTCTCGGCCGAACACCAAACACCAAACACCCCTTTAATCATTGATTTATTTAATCCTAAATGTTTTATAACTTGTTAAAAGATTAATTAAAATAATAACATGAATTCGTAAAAGAATTAATAAGAAAAAGAAAGGTTTGATTATACCGAACACGTGGAAGAAAAGGTTATGATCACGAACACGTACACACAAAGAATCAAGTAGCAAATTCGTCTCGAATGTCCTTGGTGTTGAGCTATTGCCGGCGACAAGAAGGAAAAAGGGAGGCAGGGTTTTGTTTTTCTGTAACCTAAAATTATGAGAGGAACTCAATGTGTTTTTCTCATTATTTGGTTACTCATGGGTCTTGGGCCAAAAGGCCTATTCCCGTCTTTCTTTGTCTCTTAGCCGCGACACCCTAAAGCCCAACAAAGGAAACCCTTAACTTTTGTTAAGTTAAAATATTCGTGATCGTTCGTGTTTAATTATCATGAATTTATATATCATGGTCGTAACACATTTATAATATATATATACGTACATACATGTTATTTAATATCGTGACACGTGAAATATATTATAAATGGAAAGTTTTAGTTTTATCACAATTTCGTGTATTTACTGTTCATGGTATTTTAATGCGGGTTTTACAACTCTTCCCCCTAAAAGAACAATTAATCCTCGAATTGGAGAGAACATAAACTGAAAGTAACATACCCGAATCAAGACTGGAAATGAGGGTAAGAAGCCCGTATAGACTCCTCCATCTCCCAAGTGGCTCCCCGCTCAGGATGATACCTCAAGAGGATTTTGACGAAAGGGATCGTCTTCTTCCGCATGACATGATCTTGTCGTTCGACAACTCTCTCGAGTTCCTCGACATATGAAACATCCTCTCGAATCTGATCAAGCGGATACTGGACAACATGAACTGGATGATAGTTGTATCCTCTGAGTGAGGACACATGGAACACGTTGTGAGCATGTGATAGCTGAGGCGGTAACGCTAAACGATATGACACTTCACCTACGCGTTCTGTTGATCCCTTTCATTGGATCTATATTCTTTTAAGAACTAGTATAGTAGTTTGTAATCAAACTAAAACACTTTGAGAACTCTTACTCAAACTAAATAAGTTATGCGGAATCTAACCTATAAAGCACAGAAGAACAGAATTACTTTTAACTATTCGATTCTCTTATTAATCGACTTGAATGAGGTACATGAATGACATTGTACCTATGTTCCTTTTATAGAGTAAGGAACCCTAGAAACCTTAGAATATTCAATAAAGATAACTATATCACAGACGATATATTATCAATATTCTAACTATTTATGTATATCACATAAGATATACTCTAACTATAACTATGACATATCTTATGCAAAGATATATTCGTCCTAATCAATATAGCAGTACTTACTTTATAAGTAGCAGTACTTACTATGTACCGTGTTAACACTAACGGTACTTGCATAATACTAACAGTACTTAAATTACACTGACGGTACTTGACACTTAACAAATAATTCCCAACAATCCTCCCCTAAACAAGAATGATAACTTGTTGTCTTCTTGTTTCTCTTGTACTGTATGTATTTAGAATACATGTCTTCAGTCTTTCCTTCATCCTTGGATTGAACTTGGTAATTTGTATTTGTATCCAACTGAATGTAGCCAAATACTTCAATATAGATCTTCTTCTGATAAGATAATCTTCAAACAGCATGAATATCATCTTTGTCTTCATACTATGATCTTCTTGTGTCTTGTAAACATTCATTTATCTTTGCAGCATCAGTAATTGTCTTCTTGAGTTAACTCTATGAACTCTGAATCATGAACTTCAGTCTTGATTTGATAAGACAAAACTTTCTAAGTATTTTCTTCTTGAATACTTCTTTATTTGCATTCTTCATACCTGAAATAAGACATTTAACAAAAGAAACCAATCTGTATTGGCATCATGATTTTTAGCAAATCACCAACTATCAACGTATTTGATATATTCTTTACCAGTTAGCCGTACACTCTGGAATAGCCAATACTTTATTCATGAAGAATAAGGTGTACTGATAACCCTACAATTTTTGGTAAATTGTCAACCATCAACGGATTTGATGAAGTCTTTACCTAGTACCGTTTGTCTAGGACTAGCCAACTCTTTGACTCGAAACAAGGTGAGTCAGAACCATATAGTTTTTAGCAAACTACCAGCTTTCAACGGATTTGAGAAGTCTTTACCACAAACCGTTTGCTTATGGCCTAGCCAGTTCTTATGTGTGTTAGACATGGTGAGCTAAGAACCATTTGTGAAGTGTGACTGAAAGTCAAACACTTAAGGCTCTTTCTCAGCTTCTTCCTCATCTTTCAAATCCTTGATTTGTTGTTTAACCATTCTGATCAACTCCAAAGCATCAACAGATTCTTCTGTAACTTCCAATTGTTGTTCCAACATTCTTTCCAACAATCCTCTTTTGAATAGGTAAGTATTCGCTTGCAGCATATAGTACGTAACATCATCTATATCCAAAATATGTAATCCACATGACCTATAATATCTCCAGTAACTAGGAACATGATTCTCTAATACCTTAAACATTTCTTGATCACAGTTGTATGGTTCATACATAAAGAGAAATTCCCTATATAATAGTGATACTTCAATTTTACCTGCACTGGCTTCTTGAACTAACCTGAAAAGATCCTGAATATATTGTCTGTCAAGAATGTGAAGAATATCCTCCAAAAGTCTGAATATCCTTGTTGTGCCATCAGTTCTTTGAATTCCATGAGCTTCAAGTCCTTCATCCATAGAGTATATCCATCTAGCAATAGATGATCTCTTTCGAAAAATCTTTGTATCAATACATTGATCTTCAAATTTTACTATCTTCAAGTACCTCTTCAAGCTCTCATCATCATCACTATCTTCTGATGTTGACTTAGTCCTTTTGGGTTTCTTCTTTGTCTTTGTTGATCTTTTTTTTTAACATCCTTGGAGGATCCTCAAGTTCTGTTGAATCCTCTTCCAAGTTTGTATGTACCGTCTCTTCACTATGTATTGTTGACTGTGTATGTACTGCTTGTAAATTTTCAGTCTGAACAATATCTTTAGCTTCATCTCATTTATTAATTCTTTGAGCAGTCTCTTCCTCCTTGAACTTACCTTCTCCTTTCTATTCTTCCTCACATAAGTGGCCTTGATAGGTGGAGATGTATTTGTAGGTTCATCAGTACTTGGCTCAATTCTAGGAGTGCTTCCAATTTGTCTTTGTTGTTGCAGATGTCTTCTATTTCTTTCAACAACCATTCTATTTGCTACAGATCCAATCTCAACAAAATTCAATCTAGTTCTCTTATTTTGATCATACAATGTCCTGATTTCTTCAAAAAATTTCTTGGCCAGTTGAATATGAGTGAAACCCTTAACTTTCTTTAGAAAGTTCATCATTTGATTCCTAATCTGCATAGTAGTTAGAGGCTTAATCTTTTCTCTTCTTCTCTTTTCAGCAAAGAACATTTGTTGCTCCCTTACCAGATCATCAATCAACTTTGATTTCTCCTCTTCATCATAAGCATCTCTCTCTTCAGCTATCGATGAGTCTGCAAGAAGCTCACTTACAAGTAATTCAGCTTGAATCCTCTCATAATCTTGTATGTTCCATTCTTGTTGTATTCTCTTAGCTTCTAGCAAATGCTTCTTAGCTTCAAGTTCTTCTTGTAAGTCTTCTTCACGAATCTTAGCTTGCATTCTAAGAGCATATTCCTCATCATGGTCCAATTGATTAAATCTGTACATGACTTTGCTTATATCTTCATCTGGATCACTTTCATTTTCAGATTCTGATAGTATTTGCTTCTTCCCCTTATTCTTTGGATTAATCTTAGGTAGCTTCCTCTTCAGCTTCGAAGGTCTTTCCTCATCAGCTTACTGTTGAATAACTATACCTTTAGTGGGGTGTGAAGCTTGAACTTTCTTACCTTTAGCTTGATCCTTTTTGGCAAGAACTTCTTGTTGTGTCTTCTTCTCTGCCTCTGCTTGTTTTGTTTTCTCAGCTGAATTCTTCTTTCTTAAGTCAAGCAGTAATTGGGCTAAAGTCTCATCCTCTCAATTAGGAGTTTGAATTTCTAGTGAAGGATAATCACCAGCAGTACTTGCAATCGGCTTAGTTTGCTTAGCAGTACTTGGGTCTTCAACAATGTCAACATTACTTATAGGCGGCTTATTTGGCTTAGCATTACTTGGATCTTCAACAATGTTGACTTCACCAGTATTAGACACACTTGTTTCTTCAATCACTTGTGTATCTCAAGATACCCTTTCTTCCATTGAAGCTATCATTTCAACTTGCACCTCTTCAGTCTTGTCTGATCCATTGCTCATGCTTGATCTGGACAGTACTTGCAAAGACTGTTTCCTTTGAAACCATATTTGTCTTTGTGGTGGTGGAGTTGAAGTTACAGGAAATTGAATAGTAATTTCCTCCAACTTCTCATAGAAAAGTACTCCAATTCACTTGAAGTGGTGATTGAGGTGTTGGTGCTGGCTGAGATACCATCATTTCTTCAACATGTGGCTCCTCATGAGTAGGTTGTTGTTCTTCCTGTTGAATCTCCATATTTGTAGGTTCATCCACACAAGTCTCTAAACCAGTTCCATCTTCATAAGTCCCCATAACATCTTCATCTAGCTGAAAATTGATGTCATTTCCAGAGATCCTTGTTTGATTATCAAAAGAAGGTGGTTGTTCTTCATAATTACTCCCCTGTTTGGTTGCATTCAGTTGCCTTTTATTGTGGTTTCTAAATCTTTGCTTCTTGAGTGCAGCCTGCTGAATAGATCTATGTTTCCTTATCCAAGGTGATACTTTGTTCCTCAACCTGATTAGGCTAGCTTCCAATTCAAAAATTTTCTTGTCTTGAACAAGTTTTGCTTTCTACGACACCTGTACCTGTTGGGATAAACTAGTACACAAAGCAGTCAAATTTGCAACATCCACCACCTCTGGTGCTTGTGCTTGTGGTGAACCACTAGCAGCAATAGAAACAACAGGTGTATGGATCATCTCATCATTGTTTGGTGAAGCACCAACATTGTGAGAAGAAGATTGTGAATCTTCTAGGGAATGGGAACTCTGGTGAGAAGGAGTTTGCTAAGAAGCACTATCATTGCTAGGATACTCACCTTTTTGATTGGCATGTTGGGTAACATATGGGAAGACAATAGTGTAACTATTCCTTTAAAGGCATTGCCTTGTTTGGTCAAGAAAGAGAAAGTTCTCTTTGGGAATGTAGGAACATCCCATGTATCAGTTAACTCTGGTAGGTTAGGTATTTGGTCACTAACTAAAGTCTAAATGAATCTAGGATACATCAAAAACTTTTTAGTTCCTTCCAAATTCCTAGTCATGCCTTCAAAAATTAATCTTGAAAAATTAAAAACCCTGTTATTTGCTAGACAAATACCAGCTGATGCCAATGCAGCAGGAATTTGATCAAAAGATGTACTTTTAGAGCTTAAACAGTGAATAATAGCATGAAAAAGCAATTTCCATTGAGGTGAAAATAAAGCTTTAAAGAAATTAAGACTTTCCCTACCACCCTTATAGCCCATGGCTGCAAGGCCATCATGAATCTCTATGTTATTAAGAATACTAAGTCCATTTTCATCATTTAATCTCAAACTTGCCCTTAGCAGTACCTCAGTTACATATATATTTCTATGATTCACCCTAGCCTTAATGCAAGGTTGATCAAACCGAGTACCTAACATAGCAGTGTTCCAAAATTGTTCAACAATGGAAATAGAGACAATGGGACTTACAGTGAGTGCAAAACGAACATGACTTCGAGATAAGAAACCAAGAATCTCATGGAATCCAAGAGACTCATCATTCATAGCAAGATTCGCAACCAAATTATGCTTAGGGACACTTGTAAAGCAGCCATTAGTATTTTTGATGATCGAAAAATTAGAGAGAAGGTTATAGAATCAAGAGATAAAAGTAAAAGATTAGGTGAATCAATTGTGCAATTGGAGTAAGTATTTAAGTAAATAACAAACCCAAGCGCGAAGAAACCGCCAAATTTACAAAAGAGACCCTTAACGGTACAACGGACATGTAGCGGTACATGGAATATACTCGGTACTTGAATTTGTGCTAGCGGTACTTGGAGTTATTGCGGTACCTCACAATTTTGACCAGTTCATGCATTCCACTATCATAATTACATCTTTTATATTTTTCTCTCAACCTGCAATCACATCAAAAACACAAAACATAGACTATACAATAAAAATTAGTATAAAAATTTGTACAGCTATTACCTCCCCTCAACATATGCAGCAGTCTATTGGTTTTTCATACCAATATGTGTCACCAAGAATTCAAATCTCTTTGCATCAAATGCCTTGGTCAATAAATCAGCTACATTGTTGTGTGTATGAATCTTCAAGACTTGAATAAGCTTCTTGTCATAGGCATCACTTATAAAGTGATGTCTTATTTCAATATGCTTGGTCTTGGAGTGAAATACTGGATTCTTAACAATGCATATGGTACTTTCATTATCAATATAAATCTTTGTGTTCATGAAGTTAAACCCATAGTGTAATAATTGATTCTGAATCCAAAGTACTTGTCCATAGCAATGAGCAGCAGCTACATATTCAGCATCAGTTGTAGAAGTAGCAACAATGGTTTGCTTCTTACATTGCCATGATATGAGTCTTCTGCCTAGGAATTGACAACCTCCTGTTGTGGATTTCCTATCATGATTAGCTCCAGCATAAACACTGTCTGAGTAAGCTTCCAATTCAAAGGTGGAATCTCTAGGATACCATAATCCTAAATTGGGTTGACTTTTAAGATACTTAAAAAATCTTCTTCACAGCATGTAGATGTGACACCTTTGGATGGACTTAGAACCTTGAACAGGCACACACAGCAAACATAATATCTGGCCTTGAAGCAGTAAGATACATCAATGAACCAATCATTGATCTGTATAGATGAATATCAACATTTTCTCCATGTTCATCTTTTGATAAAGACTTCTTATCTTAAAAAGGTGTGCTTGTACTTCTTGTATCAATACATGAAAATTTCTTCAAGATTTCAACAACATACTTATCTTGGCTGATAAATATTCCATATTTCCTTTGTTTGACTTGTAGTCCCAAAAAGAAAGTTAGTTCTCCCATAGAACTCATCTGAAATCTTCCTTTCATCAAAGCCTCAAACTCTTCACACCATGACTTGTTGGTAGAACCAAAAATGATTTCATCAACATAGACTTGAACTAGAATGATATCCATAGCATTCTTCTTGATGAACAGAGTTTTGTCAATGGTCCCTCTCCTGTATCCATGATCTAGCATAAAATTGGATAAAGTTGCATACCAAGCCCTTGGAGCTTGATGCAGACCATAAAGTGCTTTGATAACTTTGTAGACTCTATTGGGGAATTTAGGATCTACAAAACCTGGAAGTTGTGAGACATATACCTCCTCTGAAATAGTACCATAAAGAAAGGCACTTTTCACATCCATTTGATAGACTATAAAACCCATATATGATGCAAAGGCCAAAAATAACCTAATGGCTTCTATTCTTGCCACTGGTGCAAAAAACTCATCATAGTCTATCCCTTCTTCCTGTCTATAGGCTTGAGCAACAAGTCTTGCCTTGTTCCTCACAACAACTCCTCTTTCATCCTTCTTGTTCCTGAAAACCCATATAGTACCAATTGCTCTCTTACCTGAGGGAAGATCCACAAGAATCCAAACCTTTTGTAGCTCAAATTGTGTTAATTCTTCTTGAATGGCATCTACCCAACTTTCTTCATCAAGAGCCTGAGAAATGTTTTTGGGCTCTACTTGTGATAAGAAACAGGCAAACAATCAATGTTAAGTATATTTATGATTAGTTATTTGTTGTTGTTTGACATAACTCACAAGTGCATGAGTTTCATTATTGGTTTGAAGTTGTCTTCTGGTTTGTACAGCAGACTTGGGATCTCCAATGATCTGTGTAGTAGGATGGTTGTTGTTGAATTTATGAGTGGGAATAGAATTGACTGGAATTTCTGTTTTTAAATTGTTTAAATCAGTTACTACACCCTGCTCATCATAGGAAGCTTTAGAGAAGATTCCTTCAGTTGGACTAGCATACACGTCTTCATCGTCCATAGCTTGTAAAATCTTTTCTAGTGAATCAACAGATTTAGCAGATTTTGACTTAGCAATACTTGTAGATGAAGTACCGCTAGGCGTAGTATGTACTGCTGAGTGTTGTGACTCAAAAGATTCTTCCCCTGAATGCTTATTAGCAGATATAACATTCTTTTCTTCATCTTGAAGCCTTTTTATCTCTTGGGAGGCTTGATCATCTTTTCATGGCATGGTTTGCTTCTTGGGAGTAGCAGACATGGGAGTAACAGTAGGCATATTAGGCGCATAGATAGGAGCATCATCATCTGATGAAGAAACATCTTCTTGAGTACCTGCATTAGTTGCACTTGACTCCTCAACTGCATTGTTAGTTTGACAATCCTTTTACACAGAATAGTAATCAATGGAGTTAGTTAGATAATTTAAATCAAACATCCAAGCATAACCTATTCCTGGGACATTGGGTTTATTTTCTAAGAAATTAACATGGGCATTTTCTTAAACCGTTTTAGTTTTCAAATTATAAACCTTATATGTTTTACTTTGCAATGAATATCCTACAAGATATCCTGGATCAGACTTTCCATCAAACTTTCCCAAATAATCAAGTGTATTTAGTATAGACACATGACACCTAAAAGGTCTTAAATGACTTATGGTAGGCTTAACACCAGTCAAAAGTTCATAAGGTGTTGTGTTTTGAGGCTTGGTCACTAAGACTCTATTTAACACATAACATGCAGTGTTGATTGCTTCTACCCAAAAGGTTTTTTGGCAAAAGAGAGTCAGCCAGCATAGTTCTAGCAGCCTCAATTAGTGTCCTATTCTTCTTTTCAGCTACTCAATTTTGTTGTGGAGTCCTAGGATTACTAAATTGTCTCTTATTCCTTTACACCTATAGAATTCATCAAATTCAACATTCTTGAATTCTGTCGCATTATATGTCCTAATGATTAAAACCTGTTTAGTGAACTGCTTTTCAACTAAAGTGAGAAAATCCTTAAGTAATTCATTGGTTTCACTCTTAAGAGCTAAAAAGAAAACCCAACTGAATCTACTATAATCATCAGTTATGACTAGACAAAAGGTCTTGTGACTAATGCTTCTTACAAAAACTGGACCAAACAAATCCATATGCAAGAGTTGCAAAGATTTTGTCACAGTATTGATAGTCTTAGTCTTACAAGAGGCTCTATGTTGTTTACCTTTTTGACAAGCAGCACATGTGGAATCCTTTTGAAAAGATTTGTTAGGTAAACCTCTAACCAAATTCCTATTCACTAATCTGTTAAGATTCTTGAAATTCACATGACCTAACCTTCTATCCCATAAATTAGACTCATCAAAAGAAGCCTTAGCTAGCAAACATGTAATACCACCTGTTGGAGTAATAATATGAAGATTAAAGGTGTACATATTTTCTTGCATGGGTGCTTTAAGCAGTACTTGAGATTCCTTAGGCATCTCAAAGTCTTTAGACAACACCAAGCAGTCTTTGTCTGTGAACAACACCTTGTTCTTCTTATCACACATTTTTTATACAGAAAAGAGATTGAACTCATTCAATTCTTTCACAAAGAACACATCTTCAAATTCCAACTTCCCTGTGTTGATTTTCCCTTTGCTAGTGATTCTACTTTTGCTACCTCCAAAGGCTACTGGTCCTCCTCTGAATTCTTCAATTTCAGCAAGGAAATCTTTGTTTCCTATCACGTGTCTTGAGCATCCACTATCTACTATACCTTTGTCTTTCAACTTTAACAGTCTCAAATTTCGTATCGGTACAGCGGAAGGGTCTTTTAGAGTGTTACGGGATAGCACAATAACTCCAATCATAGAAACCACATAAAAATGGTTGTACAAGGTTCAACATACATTCATTCGATAAAAAGTTTTAAAGTGTACAACAGGTCCCAAGTTATACAGGTCATCAAGTTTACAAAACATAGATCGAATGATCATTTTTAATATTATGTGGGCCATCAGAGTCGATCTCCATCCGTATTACCTTCAAGCACCTGAGATAAAAACATGCAAAAATCATATCAGCGAATGCCGAGTGAATTCATAGAGTTTAATAAAACCGTTATATAAAACAATCGTTGAAATCAGAACACAAGTATAAAATCGGAAGTAAGTCCTCGTATTGCTAGTCAGGCAATATATAAATCAAGCATACATCTTAACCCGTCCATGAGACCGTAGCCTCAATATTACCATTATAGGTAATATTTTTATCGTTATTCATATCGTTATAGGATCACATTAGATTCATTTGGATTATTATTAGCCGCATGACATTGTTACCTAACTATCAAAACAACGGGCCGCGAACCCGATAAACAATTTGCCCATCTAAGTTAGCGTGTCGTCACAAAAATCATGCTATGTAAATCTTCTCATACATAAATTCTCTTACCAATCAATGTGGTACGACGGGGATCAACCGTCAAGGCGCGAACTGGGGTGATCGTCCCCAAATAGTACTATCATATGCATAAGCGTCTACCAAATCCCGGTAGTTCACAATTGATGCTAATGGGACTTTGAGTGACATAACCTAACTACTAATAATCCTTTTTATCTCTTTTATTGGGTCATCGCATCATTCGTGTCCATATCATTAAGCATACCATCGGGAATACTTGTGTTCTATTTTTATCAAAAACTAGCATGTTATCTCCCTCGCGGGTTTATAAATCATTTTATAAAACATTTAAAAGAGTGCGAGGCTATGAACTCACGTTGATAATGAAAGGCGGATTATTGGCTACGGGCATGCTTCGGTCACGGAAACCTATATAAATAATAATTGGTCTTAGACTTTTGTCCAATGACTTTATCAAAATAACAAATACTCATATGATGATTTTGTACATATGATGATGATCAAGTGGGTTTATATATTCTTATTTACTCATTTTAGTGTTTATGTATTGGTAACTTTTTACTAGTTTACTAGTTTTACCTATTTACATATTTTAAGTCCAATAAGCTTATTATAAGTTCTTTAACTTGTATTAGTCCATTTTATACTTGTATTATCAGTATTTATACTTTACATGTTGGTCCCAAATGGATTAAGCCCAATAAGTACTTTTTATAAGTGTTTAACTTATTTTGTTAAATTATTAGTCCAATATGCTAACTTAGCTCGTTAATGTCCGTATGTACAATAGTTCGGGTTTTATCGGTTTTTAATTGTATTAGGTACTTATAAATCAGTATATGACTTTACATTAGACGGGTTTGATCGTCTAAGTTTTAATTGGCGAAAAACGTTAATTTTACGGTAATAGACGAAAAAGTCGTAAAAATCATGTTTATAGTTTTTTATAACTTATAAATATTGTTAAACTATCATTTTTATAGAGTTTCCATTTACTTAACCTTATACATATTTATATAAATGAAATTTATAAGTTAGTGGGTTTTAATTTCACATTTTATACTATATTATTTGAGTGCTTATATAATACTATTAAACATTTATTCTTCAAAATCTGATTTTTAGTTTCATCTTCACTATTTTTATCATATCTTGAGTTCTATAAGAAGATAGAAGCTCATTTTTGGATGGCATAAACTTCATATTATGTGCTAAAATTAAGTTAGCTATAGATACTGCTCATTCTATGTCTAACTATCCTTAACAGTCCCTACAAAACAGACTATTCAGATTGGTACACTCATCTTGTTTTGATCATATCTCACTCATTTTGATGATTCCATTGCATGGCCAACTCTCACATGTGTATGACATCTAACACATACTGTAAATGGATTCCACCATGCAATTTTATCAGTTTAAGTATTGGTTACTTACTGTTTTTATACAGCCAACAATTTAAGCATGATTTTAGCCTTGTTTCTTATGGTTATTCATCTTTTTAAGCATATTTATCAACACTTGATCCCCACACAACATTTTTATCATCATATATTCATCATATACATATACAAAAAGAAAGAAAATACATTTGATCTTTACAAAAATAACAAGAGAAATGGAAAGGATGATCTTCTTTACCAACCAAGATTATATCTTGTTTTTGGAAGACAACAACTTGATGAACACCAAATATATCTCCAAGATGATCAATCACCAAGAATGTTTGTAGAGAAATTAGCCCTAGGACACAAGCAAATCACCTCCTTTGTAGTTAAAATGGCCACCAATCAATCAAGGCTTCAAGGTTTCTCCATAATATAGCTAGATAACATGTATCTTTTGGATAGAAAAGATCAAATGGTGGTGTATGGTGGTGGAGTGGGCGGCAAAGGTAGAGAGAGTGGGAGAGTTTTAGTTGTTTTGCATGTTAGAAATGGAAGCTAATGGTAAGTATGAGTGGTTTTGTTAGTTTAGTGGGAAGAGTAGCTTCAAAATGAAGCAAATGTTACAAGTGTTAACTTGTAGAGTGTAAGGATGCCACATCTTTGATGTGGTGTCCTAGTTTGGGCCGTCCCTAGTTAGTGGGGTGGGATAAATTATTTTGTCCTATCGCGCTAATTTACGGGTATTCCTCGATTCTAGTTTCCTCGATTTGCGTGCCCTCGGGTCGTTTTACGAAAAATGTTTTTATAAACTATGAATCAACGGCACAAAACGAATCTAATAAAAATTGTTTCATCAAAAACGGAGTTCAAAAACGTAAATACGTAATCCTAAGGTTTCCGGTTTAGTCGTAAACGACGCTAAAATATGCACGTAAGCCCAAATTTAAATCCGTAAATTGTGAGTTCATCAACCAACACAAACATAAGTTTCAAAATATTATACGAGAAAATAATTCACTACCTAAATATGTTAGATTTTCACAGCTTTTCCTCCTAAAAGGGATCAACGTCCTCGTGATCCATTTCATTTTGATGTCCGTTTCTTATTGAAATCGAAGAGGTGCGGATATTTCTTCCACATTTCATCCTCTCGTTCCCAAGTATATTTCGGTCCATGCTTTGAATTTCATCGGATCTTGACAATAGGTATCCGACTTTGTGTCAGATGCTTTACCTCACGATCCATAACCTCTACGGGTTCTTCGATAAAATGAAACTTCCCATCTATTCGAACCTTATCCAACAAAATTTTCTCATCACTCACTGCTAGACATTTCTTCAGATTAGATACATGGAATGTGTTGTGAACACCATGAAGTTCTGGGGGTAACTCTAGTTTATAAGCCACCGGGCCTACTCTAGATAAAATCTTAAAGGGTCCAATATAATGGGGATTCAATTTTCCTCGATTTCCAAATCTTATAACGCCTTTCCATGGTGATACTTTCAACATTACTCGGTCACCCACTTTAAACTCCATCCGCTTCTGCCGCACATCCGCGTAACTTTTCTGTCTACTACGGGCAGTCACCAACCTATTATTAATCTAAACTATCATCTCCGTAGTCTCCCGGATTAATTCCGGTCCCGTGAGCTGGGTATCCCCAACTTCACTCCAACATACAGGAGATCTACACTTCCTACCATACAAAGCTTCAAACGGTGCAGCCTTAATACTAGAATGGTAACTATTGTTATACGAAAACTCTGCTAACGACAAATGTTTATCCCAATTTTTACCAAAATCTAACACACAAGCTCTCAACATATCTTCTACTGTTTGTATCGTTCTTTCACTATGCCCATCAGTCTGGGGGTGATAAGCAGTGCTCATGTCGAGATTCGTTCCCAAAGATCTTTGGAGAGATTTCCAAAAATTCGATGGGAATCTAGAATCTCGATCTGAAATGATCGATACAGGCACTCCATGCTTGCATACAACATTATCAAGGTAAATACGAGTCAACTTCTCCAGTGAGAACTGCTCTTTAACTAGAATGAAGTGTGCGGATTTGGTCAATCTGTCGACAATAACCCAAATCGAGTTGTTTCCAGATGATGTTCTAGGAAGCTTGGTGATAAAGTCCATCGTAATTCGCTCCCACTTCCATTCAAGAATCTTTGGCTGTTGAAGTAGTCCTGATGGCTTTTGATGTTCATCTTTGACTCTAGCACAAGTCAAGCATTGAAGAACATACATAGCAATATCAGCTTTCATATTCGACCACCAGTACGACTTCTTCAAATCATGATACATCTTATCAGATCCCGGATGAATGGAATACTTAGATTTATGGGATTCTAACATAATTAAATCTCTTAAGCCTCCAAACTTAGGTATCCACATACGACCTCTTTAGCATTTCACTCCATCAGCTCTAACCTCTAAAGGATCTCCTTCTCCTCGGAACCCTTCATTAACAAAATTTTCTTTCTTACAAGCTTCTATTTGCGCATTTCTAATTTGCTCAGGCAAATTATTGTGCACGGTCAAGACTAGAAAACGTACCCTGATAGGCTCTCTATCTTTCCTACTTAATGCATCGGTAACAACATTGGCTTTTCCTGGGTGATATTTTATATCACAATCATAATCACTTAACAATTCTATCCATCTTCGTTGCCTCATGTTCAATTCCTTCTGATCGAGAATATACTGTAGGCTTTTGTGATCGGTGAATACCGTACACTTGGTGCCATACAGATAATGTCTCCACAACCTAAGAGCATAGAATACAACTCCTAACTCAAGATCATGAGTAGTATAATTCTCCTCATTCTTCCTTAGTTGCCTGGAAGCATAAGCTATCACTTTTTCTCACTACATCAAAACAGCTCCATAACCTCTAAGAGATGCATCACAATACACTACAAAATCTTCACTCCCGTCGGGTAATGATAAAATTGGCGCACTACATAATTTTTGCTTCAATGTCTGAAATGCTCCATCTTCATCACTTCCCCAAACGAGAGGTTTATTCTTCTGGGTAAGCTTAGTCAAGGGTTTAGCTATTAAAGAAAATTCTTTAATGAATCTCCTATAATAACCAGGCAATCCTAAGAACTGTCGCACTTCCGTTGGCGTTGTCGGTGCAGACCAATTCTTAATAGCTTCAACCTTTGCAGGATCAACATGAATTCCATCCTTGTTAATCACATGACCAAGAAATTGCACAGAATCTAACCAAAAATCACATTTCAAAAACATAGCATACAACCTTTCATCCTTTAACAAACTCAAAATAATCCTTAAATGTTCTCTATGTTCATCTTCATTCTTAGAATAGATTAGAATATCATCAATAAACACAATCACAAATTTATCCAAGTAGGGCTTACACACTCGATTCATTAAATCCATGAAAACCGCAGGTGCGTTAGTTAACCCAAATGGCATTACTTGAAATTCATAGTGTCCATAACGAGTTCTAAATGCAGTTATAGGAATATCTTCTTCACGGACGCGAAGTTGGTGATATCTTGTCCGTAAATCTATTTTAGAATACACACTATATCCTTGCAGTTGATCAAACAAATCATCAATCCTTGGTAAAGGATACCGATTTTTAATTGTCAACTTATTCAGTTCCCTATAATCAATGCACATACGGAAAGATCCATCCTTCTTCTTAACGAACAAGACTGGAGCTCCCCAAGGTGACGAGCTCGGTCGAATAAAACCTTTATCAGACAACTCCTTAAGTTGTTCAGATAAATCGATCAATTCAGAAGGGGCCAATCGGTAAGGCGCACGTGCCACCGGTGCAATACCAGGAATTAAATCGATCCGAAACTCAACTTGCCTTATCGGTGGAAGTCCGGGTAAATCTTTAGGAAATACCTCAGGAAATTCATAAATAATAGGTACATCTTCTAATCGTTTCTCCCTAGACTCATTCCCGGTCACTTGAGCTAAGAATAACTCACAACCTTTCCTGATGTACTTTTGGACTTAAATACATGAAACGATTTTCAAACGGGATTCACCTCGATTACCATCAATTACTAACGTCCTATTCCTAAGAGGAATCTTAACCTTCTTCTCTCCACATAAAATAGTAGCATTATTCAAAGACAACCAATCCATAACAATAATAATATCAAAACTACCTAATTCTATCAACATCAAATCAATCGAAAAGGAATTGTTCAAGAGATTTAGAGAGCATCCTTCTAATAGCTTATTAGTTTTCACTAATTTACCATCAGCCAATTCCACCTCGTAACTCGTATTTATCTCAACATGTTCAACGTCAATAAGGGCACTAAATTTAGTGGATACAAAGATCCTATCAGCACCCGAATCAAATAAAGCAACATCATAATGATTGTTGAGTAAAAACGTACCGGTAACGACATTCCGATCCTCTTTCTTCACCTCGATTGTTCCAAGTTGATAAACACCACCCTGGGGGTTTCTTCTAGGTACAATGGCTTTCAACTTGGGGCATTCCGATTTCCTATGACCTTCTTCATTACAGTTGAAGCAAATGGTTCCCTTCTTACACCTTTCAACCTTGTGTCCAAGCTTTCCGCAATTTCGGCACTTCCAGCAGTCGCCAGCATGCCTCTTGTTGCCTCACTTAGGACATCTATCATCGTTGCGCGGTGTCTTGTTGGTAAGAGCATTTGCATTCCCCTTTCTTTGGTTCTGACGGCGATTGAAATTCTTCCTATTATCACCTCTATCTACACGATCACCATCACCCATTATTTTCTCACCAACACGGGCTTCATCTTCCCTATCCTGAATTATCTGTCCAATGAGTTGGTAAGCCATTCGAACAACATCATCAATGGTCAGTGGTTTCGATGATGTCACGTCCCCCCGGATATTCTTGGTCAACCCTTTAATATATTGTTCAATTAGGATCTCTTCGGGTTCCACCAATCGAGGACATAGCAAGGCCAACTCATGGAATCGGTTTGTATAACTATCAATGTCCACACCTTTCATTCTCAAATGAATCAACTCTTGTTCTAACCTAATGATCACACTACGAGGACAAAACTCCAAAGTCGTCCACTTCTTAATTTCAGCCCAAGGAGTAGCATTAGCAGTATCAATACCCATGAAAGCAATTCTCCCGTTCCACCAAGTCAATGCACGACCTTTAAGAGTAGCCATAGCAAAAGTCACTTTATCTTCCTCCTTACACTTACTAATCCGAAACACCGACTCAATCTTCTCAATCCACTGGCTTAATCCTACAGCACCTTCAGTTCCATTAAAAGGTAGAGGTTCACACTTCATGAACGTCACATAAGTACAACCACCAACTTCAGTTGCATTAGTTCCAAGTCCTCCTATATTTCCTCCAGCATTTGCATTCACATTATTAGCATTCACATTCACATTAGTACCACCAATTCCACTACCGCTAGCTCCACTACCGCCAGCTCCACTACCGCCAGCTCCACTACCGCCAGCTTCATTTCTAGCATTTGTCATAAATTCAGTCATAGATGCGGTAACTTGCTCCGTAATAATCCTACTTACATCATCCTCACTCACAACTTTATCGGACGGCATAGTTCTATAATTTCACAATTTCAAAGTATTAAGCATTCACCCAACAAAGGATTCATATAATATGGATTGAATTCATAATCACGATACAAATAAGGCACAATATGGAATTCAAGACAAGATACATATTTCATTGGATTTGAAACAAAAGCATTGTCTTAATTACATCCCATATCAAAGTTTCTAGCACTATACATACTCAAAATTCGTGCCAGGTCTACTACTAACAAGTCGGTTCAGTCAAAGTTACAAAAGTACAAAAGATACAAAGGTCACTACTTAAACACAGACTGGTCTACTGAGAACCGCCAGATGGTCCATCATCCATCGTCTTCTATATCTTTTTCAGACGATCACTAGACACGTCTTCAGCTGGGCGCTTACGGATCACTCCTCTTTCAACCATGTCAGTATAAAATCTACTGTTCCAACCCACAGATATATTCAACTCCTTCTCAGCTTTCTCACGTTTCGCACGAGCTACATTCAACTGAATCTCCATAGAGTTCACCTTTTTCTTCATAGAAGCAAACTCACCACTTTCTAACACCGATAACCTCCTAAAAGCCTCATTCAAACCACGCTCTACATCAGTCAAATCCAAACTAAGCAATTCCCGCTCTTTCTCCCCATCCTTAATCTTCGACTACAAATAAGCAACATGAGTCTGAACAACACCAAATCCAATCTCTGTCATACTAATCTTAACACGGGAAGCATCTAGATCACGTCTCAAGGCCCATGGTGCAAGACCATCAATATGAGTAGCCTCTCGAGTACTTGACGACTCTCCTATCACACGTCTACGAGTAGCAATACCATCAGTACCGTCAGGTGCATTATCATCATCATCCTCCTCTGATTCAGAATCAGATTCAGACGATTCAGACATTTCATCCCTAGGTAGCTCAACCTCAGAATCAGACAAATAAACTGATGGGGGTAAGGGCTCGCCCTCTGGAACATCATAAGGGTAAATAAGCTCAGCTTCCTCATCATCATGAACCTCATCGTTTATACCTATATCCTCCTCGACATCCTCGTCATCAATCTCATCATCTAAATTATATATCCTAGTCTCATCACTATTCTCAATATCAACATTATCAATCTCATTCTCTACCATATCAACCTGAGAGGCAATCTGATCTCCTAGTCCTATCTCGGGCTCGGGATCCTCAAATGGTTCCTCCTAATCATCATCCATATCATAATCCACTAAGTCTAAATAAGGGTCATCATTTACATTAGGTTCGGGAATAGCATGGTTCTCTACAGGAATATTAGGGTCACCCATGACAATCTACATTTATATATATCTCGTATTAGGATAACATACTTATTAAACAGTTACATACTGAAATCACGATATATACATATATATAAATTAAATTATATATATCAAAATATATATCTTCTCTATAGGGTTTGTTGGTAACGTCGGAGATCTTTGGCACCGTTATAGTCAAAAGATTTTTCAAATATTTTCTCAAATGTTCATAGTTAAAAGATTTTGAAAAGTTTTGTTCAAAACCTTGGTTTTTAAAATCTTTTGTTCTCTATAACGAGAGCTCTGGTACCAAACTGTAACACTCTCAAATTTCGTATCGGTACAGCGGAAGGGTCTTTTATAGTGTTACGGGATAGCACAATAACTCCAATCATAGACAACACATAAAAATGGTTGTACAAGGTTCAACATACATTCATTCGATAAAAAGTTTTAAAGTGTACAACAGGTCCCAAATTATATAGGTCATTAAGTTTACAAAACATATATCGAATGAACATTTTTAATATTATGTGGGCCATCAGAGACGATCTCCATCCGGATTACCTTCAAGCACCTGAGATAAAAACATGCAAAAATCATATCAGCGAATACCGAGTGAATTCATAGAGTTTAATAAAACCGTTATATAAAACAATCGTTGAAATCAGAACACAAGTATAAAATCGAAAGTAAGTCCTCGTATTGCTAGTCAGGCAATATATAAATCAAGCATACATCTTAAACCGTCCATGAGACCGTAGCCTCAATATTACCATTATAGGTAATATTTTTATCGTTATTCATATCGTTAGAGGATCACATTAGATTCATTTGGATTATTATTAGCCGCATGACATTGTTACCTTACTATCAAAACAACGGGCCGCGAACCCGACAAACAATTTTCCCATCTAAGTTAGCGTGTCGTCACAAAAATCACGCTATGTAAATCTTCTCATACATAAATTCGCTTACCAATCAATGTGGTACGACGGGGATCAACCGTCAAGGCGCGAACTGGGGTGATCGTCCCCAAATAGTACTATCATATGCATAAGCGTCTACCAAATCCCGGTAGTTCACAATTCATGCTAATGGGACTTTGAGTGACATAACCTAACTACTAATAATCCTTTTTATCTCTTTTATTGGGTCGTCGCATCATTCGGGTCCATATCATTAAGCTTACCATCGGGACTACTTGTGTTCTATTTTTATCAAAAACTAGCATGTTATCTCCATCGCGGGTTTATAAATCATTTTATAAAACATTTAAAAGAGTGTGAGGCTATGAACTCACGTTGATAATAAAAGGCGGATTATCGGCTACGGGCGTGCTTCGGTCACGGAAACCTATATAAATAATAATCGGTCTTAGACTTTTGTCCAATGACTTTATCAAAATAACAAATATACATATGATGATTTTGTACATATGATGATGATCAAGTGGGTTTATATATTCTTGTTTACTCATTTTAGTGTTTATGTATTGGTAACTTTTTACTAATTTACTAGTTTTACCTATTTACATATTTTAAATCCAATAAGCTTATTATAAGTTCTTTAACTTGTATTAGTCCATTTTATACTTGTATTATCAGTATTTATACTTTACATGTTGGTCCCAAATGGATTAAGCCCAATAAGTACTTTTTATAAGTGTTTAACTTATTTAGTTAAATTATTAGTCTAATATGCTAACTTAGCTCGTTAATGTCCGTATGTCCGTATGTCCTATAGTTCGGGTTTTATCGGTTTTTACTTGTATTAGGTACTTATATATATCAGTATATGACTTTTAAAAACTTTACATTCGCTGGGTTTGATCGTCTAAGTTTTAATTGGCGAAAAACGTTAATTTTACGGTAATAGCCGAAAAAGTCGTAAAAATCATGTTTATAGTTTTTTATAACTTATAAATATTATTCAACTACCATTTTTATAAAGTGTACATTTACTTAACCTTATACATATTTATATAAATGAAATTTATAAGTTAGTGGGTTTTAATTTCACATTTTATACTATATTATTTGAGTGCTTATATAATACTATTAAATATTAATTCTTCAAAATCTGATTTTAGTTTCATCTTCACCATTTTTATCATATCTTGAGTTCTATAAGGAGATAGAAGCTCATGCTTGGATGGAATAAACTTCATATTATGTGCTACAATTAAGTTAGTTATAGCTACTGATCATTCCATGTCTAACTATCCTTAACAGTTCCTACAAAACAGACTATTCAGATTGGTACACTCATCTTGTTTTGATCATATCTCACTCATTTTGATGATTCCATTGCATGTCCAACTCTCACATGTGTATGATATCTAACACTTACTGTAAATAGATTCCACCATGCAATTTTATCAGTTTAAGTCTTATTTACTTATTGTTTTTATACAGCCAACAATTTAAGCATGATTTAAGCCTTGTTTCTTATGGTTATTCATCTTTTTAAGCATATTTATCAACACTTGATCCTCACACAACATTTTTATCATCATATATTCAGCATATACATATACAACAAGAAAGAAAATACATTTGATCTTTACAAAAATAACAAGAGAAATGGAAAGGATGATCTTCTTTACCAACCAAGATTATATCTTGTTTTTGGAAGACAACAACTCGATGAACATCAAATATATCTCCAAGATCGTCAATCACCAAGAAAGTTTGTTGAGAAATTCCTTTGTAGTTAAAATGGCCACCAATCAATCAAGGCTTCAAGGTTTCTCCATAATATAGCTAGATAACATGTATCTTGTGGCTAGAAAAGATCAAATGATGGTGTATGGTGGTGGAGTTGGATGACAAAGGTAGAGAGAGTGGGAGAGTTTTAGTTGTTTTGCATGTTAGAAATGGAAGCTAATGGTAAGTATGAGTGGTTTTGTTAGTTTAGTGGGAAGAGTAGCTTCAAAATGAAGCAAATGTTACAAGTGTTAACTTGTAGAGTGTAAGGATGCCACATCTTTGATGTGTTGTCCTAGTTTGGGCCGTCCCTAGTTAGTGGGGTGGAATAATTTTTTTTGTCCCATCCCGCTAATTTACGGGTATTCCTCGATTCTAGTTTCCTTGATTTGCGTGCCCTCGGGTCGTCTTACGAAAAACGTTTTTATAAATTATGAATCAACGGCACAAAACGAATCTAATAAAAATTGTTTCCTCCAAAACGGAGTTCAAAAACGTAAATACGTAATCCTAAGGTTTCCGGTTTAGTCGTAAAGGACGCTAAATTATGCACGTAAGCCCAAATTTAAATCCGTAAATTGTGAGTTCATCAACCAACACAAAAATAAATTTCAAAATATTATACGAGAAAATAATTCACTACCTGAAAATGTTAGATTGTCACACAATTCATCAATTAGATGCCCCTGCACACAAACAAAACTTATTAGTTTTTAACAGGGACCCAAGCCACATTTAGCCAGGACCTTGTGGGACCTACACACTTAAGAGTCTGTTAAGAAGCATTCCCAGTAATGCTGCTTTTGCTCTTATACTTCATGGTTTCAGTTATGTAGTCAAAGACATAGGGTGACTCTATGTGCTCACACTTCTTTGCCTAAAGTACTGCTTTAGCAGTACTTGCTTTAACACATGATTTTTCTCTTTTAGGAATCCACATTTGCACTGGTTTGTTATTAGCCAAGTTAGACTTTGTTGTAGTCGCTGCCTTATTCACCTCAATGCCTTTCACATCCATCTCATATGCTCTAAGATTGTTGTAGAGACGATCAAAAGGAATTGTTTCCAGATCATCTCTTGTGATGAAGTGCATAGCTATTGCTTTCCACTCTGGTCGAACACTTCTTAAGAATTTTAGATTAGCTTCTTCATTAGGAAATACGTGTCCATAAATTGCTAATTGATAAGCAGCTTACTAAATGACAAGCATCAAAAACCACCTTGGTTCGGGGGGTCGGGGATGATCAAAGAACATGGTAGACATTGATAGTTCTAGTGAGAGAAAGTTAGAGAGAGGTGAAGGAATGTGTGTGTATTATTCCAAGTGAAACAATACAAAATGACAAAACTTCCACACCCCCATGGAGAGTCATGGGGGGTATTTATAGGCCTAACTAACCTAGACTATCCATCCTTTGCATAATAAGTCCCTGCGTATAGTAAATGATGTATATCTAGTCCAACTCACGTGAAAGGCGCCAGCTTACCAAAACGTAAGTCTAACAATCTCCCTCCAAGATGGTGACTCACGTGAGTTGGTTACAATGTTTCCTACAAGCAAAAATAAAGAAAAATGATAAGCATGAATTCCAGCATTCCTTGAGACAGTCTTCAGCGACCTTCATCTTCTTGAATACTCCAGCTCTATTTCTTCAGCTTTGTAGAATCTAGTTGAGTTTTACTCCCTCCCAACTAGAAGGCCTTTCATAAAACAAGCAGTAAAGACTGCTCCGTCCCAAACAGATCCTACAGAGGAAATCTGTGGGAGGTGATAATGTCATCAACATTTTCTCACAATTTGAAGCAATCCTAGTCTTGATTCTATGATAGATAACCAGAAGTACACACTCTATCCCGAACATGATGTAAAACCATAGCACCAGAGTCAATTAAGTCCCAGAAATGCACATTTCTCCTGACAGGACAGTGATGATAAAAAGATGCCACATCAAAGTCATTTAAGTCACAAATATAGACAACTTATCCCTTTATGTAGAAACGGTAACACCAAAGTCAAGTGACCCCGCTTGTAGACATTTCTCCCTCTAGGATGATACCTATTAAGGGAATCATCCTTCATGTGCGTACGTGGTATGCCAACTAGAACCGCTTACTTAGTAACCTCTATAATGTGAGAAGATGTCAACAATATCTCTCTAAACAAAATTCTCTCTTGATCACCCCGAACTGAATCCCCTTATCAATTCTGTTGGCTATTGATAGCGACCACTATTGAAGATAACCCGATAATCCTAACTTGAAACTGAAGTAGAATTCCCCAAACTTGAGCTTAAGCTTGCACTATTGTAGAATGAAGAACGGTGTAGAAATAACATTGCTGAGAAATTTCTGAGTACCCAGTACATTACTGACGAAGTATATAAGCACATCACCTCTTAAAGATATCCACGTCGACTATGCGCGTGACACTGAGTACAACTATGTAACTCATTTAAGTGATTGTTATCCATGTCGTCGACCGTCCTCCCCTTGACACTGGAAACCAGATACTTCAAGTCTTTATTCATAATCGAATATGCTTGAGTAAGTTATCTTATAAAGTCGTAAGTACTCCTTTAAAGATAAAATAAGAACGCCTCTGAAAAATCTCACTTCAACCTCAAATAAGTAGCATCGAATCATCTTCGTAATCATATAAACCGTAATAGCCGTTAGGAATTTAGGTGAATTTTTTATAAGGATCGTTTTAGTGTAATGTATCGTGTTTGTTGTGTTTGTTGTGTTTGTGAAGAAGTGTCATGATCGAAAACGGATATCCGGCCTTGATTGTCACTGTTTAAACGGCCCGCCAAAGTAATAAAATCCTGTCACATAAACATTTAACACGACAACAATTTTACTACCCGGTTCTTTTGAATATCCGGATCAATCCAGTAATAACTCATTAATCCATCATGATTGTTTTGCAACATTCGGCCCACAATGTACCTTCTTTACATGAAGTAATTGGCCCGTTAACCTCAAAGTATTATAACCCGAATAATCAACTATCAATATGGCCAGACTATAATATTTGACATATCACATGTGTAAGTATCTGCGTTTAGTTTTCTCAATTGTAGCAATTAATAGAAAAAAACAAACGTAATCCAAGACTTCATAACAACACATGGCAAACCAATATCCACGTGGCCCAAGAAATAGGGGTAATACCCAGTCCATCCAGATAAGATTGAGATATAAAATCTCACCACAATCCCTAATTTTTTTCTCTCATAAAAAACAAATCATACATAATCCACTAACCTATCTCGATACATCTGCCCCCCATCTCTAAAACTTATTAACCTCCATCTCTTAATTCCTCTGCCTACATTTTCATTCGATACATATCTCATCTAAACTTCATTCACAATCCATGTCAAGCTACCAATCACATGACTGCCATCTCAAATCTATCAATATGAACAGCCACCATATACACCCTTAAACCATCTCATACATTCTTACAATATACCCCACAAAAGCAAATCAGTATGATTATCATTGACCGAACCGTAGAAGATGAAATAGATGCGGTAAAAAGATTAATAAAATGGTCTCGGGTAGGTGAAAGTTAATGCATGTGGTGATTTGATATTTAAAATGAATTAAACAGAGTTCTATGATGATTTATAGATAAAACACAAAAAAATATTTTATAGATTAAAAAACCGTTTTAACGAAATAGAGTAAGATGATTATCGGTTGAGGATGGTGTTGGTTTTGATGTAGATGGTCACACGATCTGAGGATGTCACAGATAATAAGATTTGTTTGAGTAAGTAATGAACGGTGATGATGTACTGTATAGTGTAAGATCCTTAAAGATCTCGACATGCATGTCGAGACACTAACAGGATCTGAGATCAGATGTGATAAAACAGATGGGTTTGGTTAGAGTCGGTATCGAAAAAAATGGTTTGGATAGAGTCGGTATTGGATAGAGAGGGATAGAGTCAGTTTATCATTTAAAAAAACATGGCAGTGAGACGGTTTTGATGTATTGTTGAGATAAAAAATTGCATGGTCTCGGTTTATAGCAATGTTTAAAGAAACCATTGCAAAGTTTTTGAGTCAAAGTATTTTTTGGATACCCATCCAAATAAGTCCCATCTGATATAACCCATCGGAAAGTCACCATCCGAATGTCACCATCGGAATGTCACCTTCAGAATGTTATCATCGGAATGTGACATCGAAATGTGACATCGAAATATGGCCATCGGAAAAACCATCGGAATAAGTATCGGAGTGAGAAAACTGAGAACACCATCGGAATATGCATCAGAATATCCATCGGAAAGTATAAACCCTTTTCCGATGGATTTCATTCGGAATGTAAACTTTTTTAAACACCTAAAAAAATGGATCTAGTCCATATTTTGTCCTTTTTCCCAAAAGTTTAGAACAAATGACGTAAGACATGACAAAAACTAAACGAGTACACAAAGATTAATCATATAAAAATATGACGAAGCATATTCAAACCCACGATTCGAACAAAAGAATGATATTTTGAGATATGAATTGATAAAAAATACTAACCGTGAATCATCAAAGTATGAATTTGATAACATAACACAAACACCACACGGATACAAGACACCCCCGGTTAGCTCTAATACCAATTGACAAGCATCAAATAGTTCGGGGGGTCGGGGATGATCAAAGAACATGGTAGACATTGATAGTTCTAGTGAGAGAAAGTTAGAGAGAGGTGAAGGAATGTGTGTGTATTATTCCAAGTGAAACAATATAAAATGACAAAACTTCCACACCCCCATTGAGAGTCATGGGGGGTATTTATAGGCCTAACTAACCTAGACTATCCATCCTTTACATAATAAGTCCCTACGTATGGTAAATGATGTATATCTAGTCCAACTCACGTGAAAGGCACCAGCTTACCAAAAAGTAAGTCTAACACTAAATCTTCCATAGCCACCATGTATTCCCTCTATACTGGAAATTGAGAAGCTATCAAATTCTTGCTTAAGAACCATCTTCTTTATCTTCTTAGATTTGTCATTACCTCCAAATCTAAGTTTTATGGCATCCCACATAGCTTTAGCATCCTTATAATGATGAAAGCTTGGTAAGATGTCTTCTGAAAGAGCCATAGCCAAAGGAGTTCTGGCTTTTCTCTCTCTGATCTGTGCTTGTACTTCCTCAGTAGTCACAGCAGGTAGAGCATAGCATGTACCATCAGGCAACTAGTGTAGCTTCTTAGGTGTATTCCCATTCTTGATAACTTGCCACACAGTGTGATCTGTGTGATTCAAGTAGTGTTCCATCTGCATAGCCCATGTCTCATAATTGTCACCATTGAGCACTGGGAGTTTGACAGAAGAAAGAGTATGAGAAGGTGTTGTAGTTGTAGAGGTAGCTACAGCATTAACGACTTGAACACCTTGTGTTGGTGCAGGATGCACAACTTGTGGTTGTCCCTGTGGTATAGAATCAGGGTTTTGAACATCATCCAAGTGAGCATCATCGCCTTATGGTTGCGACATTGAGTTTTGGTGTGAGTGGAGTGTTTGGGGTTGTGTTCTTCTTTTTCAGAGTTTCTAAACAAGCTCTGATACCACTTGTTGATCCCTTTGATTGTACCTATATTCTGTTAAGAACTAGTATATTAGTTTAAACTAAAACAATTTGAGAACTCTTACTCAAACTAAATAAGTTATGCGGAATCTAACCTATAAAGCACAGAAGAACATAATTACTTTTAACTATTCGATTCTCTTATTTATCGACTTGAATGAGGTACATGAATGACATTGTACCTATGTTTCTTTAATAGAGTAAGGAACCCTAGAAATCTTAGAATATTATATAAAGATAACTATATCACAGACGATATATTGTCAATATTCTAACTATTTAAGTATATCACATAAGATATACTCTAGCTATAACTATGACATATCTTATACAAAGATATATTCGTCCTAATCAATATAGCAGTACATACTTTATAAGAAGCAGTACTTACTATGTACCGCGTTAACACTAACGGTACTTGCATAATACTAACATTACTTAAATTACACTGACGATAATTGACACTTAACAAATAATTCCCAACACGTTCTATGATGTCGAATGATCTGATGAAGCGAGGACTGATCTTCCCTTTGATTCCAAAACGTTTAACCCCCCGTGCAGGTGATACCTTGAGGAAAACGTGATCACCTACATTGAAATATACATCTCTACGACGTTTATCAACATAGCTCTTCTGGCGAGCACGAGCTTTCTGAATCTTCGCCTTAGCGACAGCGACCTTCTCATTGGTCACCTCAATCATCTCTAGACCCTTAATTAGTCGTTCGCCCACCTGATCCCAGCAGATTAGGGCGCGACACTTCTTGACATACAACATCTCAAAAGGTGCACACTTAATGCTAGCTTGCCAGCTGTTGTTGTATGCAAACTCCATGATAACACCCAATTTATACATGTTTACGTGTGCGTTATCTGTATATATTTAGGTTAATTATTTGAACTATCGATACTTAATGGAGTATATTTGATGTATAGGTTCCAAGTACGTTTCGTTGAATGAAATGGAAGAAAACAAGAAGATATGAAGATTAAACGAAGAAATAAAGTCAAGCTTTTGATCTCCCGACACCTGTCACTGTTTTGGCCATATCTTGAGCATACGAACTATGTTATAGTTGATTCAAGCGGCCACGGAAAGAGGAAAGAAAGATCAACAACTTTTCCATTTGGTCTAAAGCTGGAATGACCAAATGTGCGGCTCAAAATCCAAAAAGTGCGGCGCACTTTTTTGTAGGCAAATGTGCGGCGCACAAATGAAAATGTGCGGCGCACTTTCCTTCTGCACAGCTTAAAAGTTATTTTTATGACTCTCAATTACTCATTGTCCGATCATATTACTTCTCCTTGGTCCCCAAGTGTTAGAAAATGATAAATAGACTTCATTTTGGCCAGAGGAACATATATCTTATCATCTATCCGCAAGAACACCACTTGGGAAGAAAGAATTTGGTGATTAAGGCTTGACAACCCTTTCATAGAATCATCCTTGGCATCACATCACCACCACCACCATATAGCCACGTTTTCTAGTGGTCATCCACCATTCTCAGACCCCAACAATCCATTTCCAGTACCTACAAATACATATACTTGGAGAATAAACCATAATTCTCTTAAGAAACTCATATAAAACCTGTAACCAAACACTCCTTTAAATCATTGTTAGAAGCTTAAATCTTCAGAACTTGTGACACTCTAGAGATCATTGTTTTTACTTGTTAAATACAATCTTGTAGAACGACCTAGAGTTTACCTTAGACTATACTATACACGAAAGTGTATACTTTCCCGTGTTGTGTTTTTAGTCCCTTGTTTGGTAATCATCTAGTAATATAAATTTAAAACTCGCTTTCCCAACATCAAGTTTTTGGCCCTTTGTTAAGACTATGTGAAACACATCACTCCAATAGATAGATATAATCATCCCAGCTTCCTGTCCACTCTCCGTCGGTTGCTCCTTGTCTGAATTGTACGTTCTGACTCTCCGTCGGTATGAGGATGAAAGACAGTGCTGAGCTTCAAACTGGTGCCCCAAGCTTTCTGTAGACTCTGCCAGAAACGTGATGTGAAACGGGGATCTCTATTAGAAATGATTTCTGATGGAGTACCATGCAGTCTCATGATCTCCTTTTGAAAAGTGTCTGCCAATTTGCTGATCGGATGCTCCTTGCGGATCGACATAAAATGATTAGATTTAGTCAATCTATCAACAATAACCCAGATGGCATCGTTCTTCCTCTGAGTAACAAGAAGACCAGTAACAAAATCCATGGAGATTTTGTCCCACTTCCATGCTGGAATGTCTAATGGTTATAGTAAATCACTAGCTCTCTGATGTTTGATCTTAACCTGCTGACAGATCATACATTTAGAAACGAAGGTGGCAACATCCTGCTTCATACCACTCCACCAAAAATGCTGCTTGATGTCGTGGTACATCTTAGTAGAACCAGGATGTATGGTAAATTGAGAGTTGTGAGCTTCAGTCAGTACAGCTTCCCCGAGTGTAGAGTCATCAGGAACCACTAGTCTAGTGCCCTGCCATAAGATACCGTCATCATCAAAATGAAACCCCGTCTTCTGATCAAGGTTCTGAATGATTGGCAAATCTCACCATCGTCCTTTTGAGCTTCCCTGATCCTAGAATGTAAGTCTGGTTCCACTCTAAGATTCACCTAGTAACCATGCTGTCCTCGCACACAAAACTCAATATCAGTCATCTCTAGGTCATGGATGATCTTCTTTGCAATCCATATGCCAGCAATCATACTCGACCTTCTACTTAGAGCATCTGCCACCACATTCGCCTTATGTAGGTGTCGTAATCCTTCAGTAGCTCTAACCATCTCCCCTGTTTCATGTTCAGTTCCTTCTGCGTGAAGATGTACTTGAGACTCTTATGATCTGTGAATATGTCACATGATTCACCATACAAATAATGTCTCCAGATCTTCAGTGTGAAGACAACTACTACAAGCTCCAAATCATGAGTAGGATAGTTTTCTTCATAAGGTTTCAGCTGTCGTGATGCATATGCAATTACCTTCCCATGTTGCATGAGAATACAGCCTAGACCCTTTCCTAAAGCGTCACTATATATCCGAAATCCACCTGAGCTAGATGGGAGAGTAAGACTAGGTGCAATCACTAACTTCTGCTTAAGATCTTCAAAGCTCTTCTCCCGTTCTTCCGTTCAGACGAATTTCTCTCCTTTCCTCATCAGCTTAGTCAAAGGTAAGGCTAAGCGTGAAAAGTTCTCTACAAACCTGCGGTAATAGCCAGCTAAACCTAGAAAACTTCTGACCTTTGTAGCAGATGTAGGTCTCGGCCATTTGGTGATAGCTTCAACCTTTGTAGGATCCATGGTGATCCCCTCTACAGATACAATATGGCCTAGAAATGCCACTTTGCTTAACCAAAACTCACACATGGAGAACTTGGCATTCAGCTACTTCTGACGAAGAATCTGCAAGACTGTACCAAGGTGTTCCTCGTGTTCCTGCTTGGATTTGGATAAAATCAGGATGTCATCTATGAACACAATAACGAAATTGTCCAGAAACTCATGGAAGACACGGTTCATAAAATCCATGAAGACTGTTGGAGCATTTGTGAGTCCGAATGACATGACTATGAACTCGTAATGCCCATAACGTGTGCGGAAAGCATTCTTAGAGATATCCACCTCTTTAACCCGTAACTGATGGTAGCTGGACCTTAGATCGATCTTGTAGAAATACTTGGCGCCGTGAAGTTTATCAAAAAGGTCATCAATATGTGGCAAAGGATAACGATTCCTGATCGTGATCTTGTTCAGCTCACGATAGTCTATACACAAACGCATGCTGCCGTCTTTCTTCTTCACAAAAAGTACCGGTGCACCCCATGGAGATGCACTAGGACGGATGAAACCTCGTTCCAAAAGTTCATGCAGAAGATCTTTTAATTCTTTAAGCTCAATAGGAGCCATGCGATAAGGAGCCTTGGAAATTGGCTCTACACTTGGAATGAGCTCAATTCCAACTCGACTTCTTGAACAGGTGGTATGCCCGGAAGTTCATCAGGAAAAACATTAGGAAATTCTGACACAATAGGCTGATCTTGGACTGATGGAGACTCGGCAGTAATGTCATGAATATTGGCTATAAAGCCCTGACATCCGTGTGTTAGTAATTCACGCGCCTGCATGGATGAAATAATTTGTACCAACCGCCCTGGCAGAAAACCACGGTGTATGTACTCTAGGGATTTAACATCACTAAAGATAACTCGATAAGTGTGTCAGTCTATTGTAACCTGGTGTTTGGATAACCAGTCTATGCCAAATATCAAATCAAAATCGCACATGTCCAAAGGAAGTGCGTCAACTCTGTGGATTTTATCATCAAGATCTGGGGTAAGATTTTTGTACACCTGGGTGATTCGTACAGAGTCCCTAAGTGGCGTGGAAATGCTTAAGGCATTATCTAACGGCAAAGGGGAAATGCTAACATCTAAAGCAAAAGTAGTGGATATGACTGAATGAGTCGCTCCAGTATCAAACAGAACACATGCTGCCAAACCATTCATAAAGAGATTCCCGTTGATGGTACCTGAAGTCTTGTTTGCCTGATCCCTAGTAGTAGTAAACACGCGACCAGAAGTAGGAGGTGGTTTGGAGTCGGCATGTCTAGTGGTGCCTTCTATCTCACCTTGGCGACATTCCTTCTGTTGTCCCATAGATTTCGTGATGATTAAACAAGAATGAAAGGTAGAAGATAGATGAATTCTAGAGAGAGAAAATAGTGAGAGAAAGTAGAGAGAATGGTTGGAACTTTTTGAGGATTAGATTAAAGAAAGAAAATTAGACATGACCAACACCCTTCCTAACATGCTAGGAAGGGTATATATAGTCCACCCACATGCGGGCTTGTTTATGAACTATAGTCTAATGGGCCGGTATTTCCTTTTGGGCTTTGGTTACTTATGAATGAACCTTAGCTTAAAGTTAAGCCCATAATACACGACTAACCTACTACCTATTACAACGTTCTAATATACGATACATAATAAACATATGACCGAGCATTCTTGTTTGACTCAAAATATTGAGGCTCACAATCTCCCCCAATGAGAGGTCATTACCCTTTATGAGAGGTCATTACCCTTTTTCATTTGGAGATTTGTAGAGATTACTAATCTCGCCATAAATGAGTCTTGAACGTGTAATAGTAATATTTTTTCTTCATGATGTAATCTTTGAGCCTTTGTCGTTGTCTTTCGACTTTGTCTTTTAGTCTTGAAATCTTCAAATCATCCTTGACTAGACTTTGCCATCTTGCGATCTTGTGTCTTCATCCACATGCTCACGCTATTAATTGTTGAATATGTCTTTAGGCATGAGTATGTGGTTTTGAATCTTTGACTTTGCAGAGTATACCGTGATGCCACCTTCTTGAGACAAAACATAGACACAGACTGAATGGCTTTGACATTCGTCCTAACTCGGTAGCGTTTTACCTCTGGTCGGTGAAGACCGTTATACGATATTAAATATCGTACCTGTGATAGGTAGATTCAGTTAAGAATCTCCTTGACAGGGTTTAGCGGTTGTACTAACCGTTCTCTTTACTCGACCGTCTCAAAGCAAGACTGCGAACATAAAGAGCGAATCAATTGGATAAATATTCGCTTGATTAATGTCGTCAATTCAAATTCCTGGAAAAAGTGTGATTCATAAAGAATCTTACCATTGTTGCTTTCCAGTTGACACAAGCTTGATTCATAAGAATCTAGCAAGTTACCTACCGTAGCGCTGTTTGATGTTGACGCTAGAAGGATTTCCATTCGTTACTGTGAATATTAATGAATATCACTCTGAATGTTCTGGCAAGATCATTAAGATATTGCGTAGAAACCTGAAACGAGTTTGAATCAATTCAGAATCAAACCACTATTGCTTTTCAGTTATACACATGTTCAATTCATAAAGAATCTTGCATATAACCTACTGCATTGCTGTTTGATGTTAACACTGGAAGGATTTCTACTCATCACTGTGAATACTAAGTAGTATCACTCTGAGTGTTCTAGAAATATCGCAAGGATATAGTGTAGGACTCTCTTTATCGTCATTCCGTATGTCCTAACGAGATTTGATTGATCTCTAGGCTCTAGACTCGATTTGTGCACTTGTAGTGGTTGTAGGCTGGAGCAGATGCCACCTATTCAATATCCGTGACAATAAAACAAACTTCTTTTGAGAGAAGCCTGAGTAGCTAGGGAAGGGTTGTGCATACATCACTGGGTCCATGATGAGTTTTTCTTCATGATGTGTTAACCCGGTTTCTTCCTAAGTTGAATGGAGGGCTTCTTTCTTTACACCATTTATCCTTACATTTCTTTTTCATTCTTCAACCCCTTCAATGCTTACCAAGACCTCATTAATAGCACCTTATTATGATTGTTCCAGTGCTATCATCAGTACTTAGTCGGCATTCAGCTATGTTCACATTCTACTCCATCTTTCCTAAGGACTTCGAATAATCTATTGGATTGTCCTTGGGAAGATCCCTCCGGTTCTGGTTGGATCATAGGACTTAAACCTAACCAACCTTTTGACACCAATAACGTCGTGAATTAGAGATGTTGTGGGTATTTGATCGTAACCATAAAACCACTTTTAAAAAGTCTATCAAAGTGTTTGAAAAACTTTTAACACCTTGATAGTTTTGTCATTTTAGAAATGCTCCCCCTTTACATGTGCATCGATAACCGAAAGTGTTTCGCACATGTAGGTAAGAGTTAAGGTGCTTGAGTCTTATATAGGATCACGTTTTAATCAAATTTTCTCCCCCATCTCTAATATATAAAATCTTTTGATATTAGAGATACCAAATTTGATTAAAATATATTTTGAAAAATAGTCTTGAAAATCTTCAGGAGAAAGCTGTGTCAATCTTTTGCATGAAGTTGAAATGCTCCCCCTCAAAAATTGATCCAATTGAATAGTCATTGTTAGAATTTGATCCACATTTCTCTTTTTTAGTATGGGAGTTGTTGAACACACAATTTTTGAAAGATTTTGAATAATCATTGAAAAATTCTTGAAAAAATTGTGTTCAACGCTTTTTGAAAAATCCTATTTCTTTTTGGCGAAAAGGTTTTTCTAAAGCATAAACTTGAGTTCATAGACTTTGAATGTCTTGACAAATCCACTCAAGTGTAAGAAGATTTCTCTTCTTTTGCTGAGGGTAAGCGCACTAAAACGTACACTCCCCCATGAATATAGATCCGGGTTGCAATCTGAACGTGATTACAAGCCATGGTGTTGAGCTCAAAACGTTGAATGTTTTGTGACGAGCTCAACCCGTGATAGATTGCTCTACCCGTTGTTTGGAAATATTGTCCAAAATAGACAATTTCCTTTATTAAAAAAACAATGACATGTTTTGAAAAATATTTACAACTTTCAATCGAGCTTTATTTGTGACAATCCGTCAACTTCAAGTCGTTATTTTAATCTCGACTATTACGTATTACGCGTTTACTTTAATGAGAATTTTAAATTATCGACTACCGAGAAGGTTATAGTTTGAAACTTAACGTAAGAATGTCGTTTCGATGAAAACCGACAAGGAATACATTAAGTATCGATATTATATTCTCAAATTATCAAATAAATGATTTTATTGTATTTATTTTTTATTTTCGTGTTTTACGTTTTAACGAATGACGAGAACTACTAATGATCGCGATACCGACGCATGCCAAAAAATTTATGTTTTGTTATCGGTCGTCTCGATATTTTATATTTTCAACGTTTTCGATTTAATTACGTTTTAAGTCGTGTCGAAGTGATTTTATTATTATTAAGAAGCGTTTTAACTTTTAAAAGGTATTTTTACGAAACCCGAGTCCCGTAAATATTTTCGAAATTTAATATTTACATTTTCTACCCTTACAACTATTTAATTGCATTTTGGACCAAAACTATGCAAAATTGGCAAAATTTACCCCTCCACCACTACGATATTTAATTTTACCACTTACAAAAATACATACAAAATTACTTTAAAAAGAAAATTCACCCACCCCTTCCCTTTCTTGTTTTTGCCGTACAAAACCAACACCAAAACCCTTCAAAATTTTTTATTTTTATCTTGAATTTGAAGAAACTAAATTAAGACCAATCTTAATCTTGAGCTACCCATCATATTGGTATGATTTTTATACACATGCATTAACTTTTTCAAAATTTTATTTTTCTTGATGGACTAGTAGTGTTTGATCCATTTTTATCATGGTATGTAGGTGTTATTATTACTATATTCAAGTATTGTTGTTGCATGTTATTTATTTTGAGTGGGTAAATTTTTGGATGATTATTTGAGGGTGTTAGGAGTTAAATAAGTGTGTTCTGATGATATTAGGGTGATATTAGAAGTATAAAGATTGTTAAAATGGGTTGAAAAATTGTTTTAGTACGATTTTTAAAAACCTAATTTTGGGCAGTTACTTAAAGGGCATTTTTGAATTACTTACTGAAATAATCTTGTTAAACTAATAATATAGGGTCGTAGAGAATTTCGTTAGCTTCGATTTGATATAAAGTAGGACTTTCAACTCCAAACAAGTGCGAAGTTACAACAATTTTAGTATTCGTGTACCGGGAGACGAGTATCGGCACAATCCGAATATTGTTGTCGATATATGGATCGAATCTCGGGGACTATAGAATGAGTTTTGAAAATGTTCAAGTACTGATGTTGGAGTCTAAACCTCAGGTCATGAGTGTATTTTTAAACCCGAGTGTCGGTTTTATAAATGGAGTTGTTTAGATATGTCAAAATTGTTTTACAAGTAAAAGGCGTAAAATTGTCCGGTTTTTATAACGCGAAGGTGTGTCGGGCAGAAGGTCTTAGAAGTAATATTTTTGAATGAAACTTAAACTAAGTCTTCTTCGTATTATATGTGAGTTTGTGACCAAGTTTTATCGAAATCGGACAAGTCTAGATAGGGTAGATTGGTGTGTACATTTGGAGTGTACATGCTGATTGGTATTTTGGACATGTAGTTCAATAATTATGTGGCGTGAGTTGAGTATCACTATTGGACATGGTGATTTACTCAAGTGTTAAGTCATTATATAAATGACTTAGTTACTGGTCTGAGGGAAGTAAAATGATAATTTGACTTGCGTTGACTTGGCGTCTTAAGACGGGTCAATATCTTGAGTGCAAGTGTTTAAAAGAACAGTGTTGAATAAAAGGGTATAGTAATAACACTTGTATTGTATATTTTTCGGGATTTTCATGGTTTTGTAATTTTGAGTCATGTAATATTTAAGTATGATTTATACTTGAGTCGATTATTAATGAACGCGCCTTATTTTGGTAGGTTGCGGTTTTCGTGTTTAAACAGGCATCACTAATCGTCGGCGATCGTCTCATTACCACTATTGGCTAAGGTGAGTCTATAGCCTCGCTTTGAACTTGTTTACTTGTTTTATAAAACCCGCGAGGGGGATAACATGCTTTTCTATTTAAAAATAAAGGGTACAACGAGAAGTTGTGAAAACCTTACTTATTAGAAAAGTATAGGTGCAACGAGAAGTTGTGGAAACCCTACTTACTGGAAAAGTATTTATTGAAATTGAAAGATACAACTATAAGTTGTGGTAAACTCATGATTCTTTTAAAAATGAACACAAGGAACTTAATTGTATGTTTAGATGGAAGTTATTACATAAGTTTGTTTAGCCTTAAAAGACCCATGAATCATGAATTGTTAATCGAGATAACGCTAATGCTATGGATAGATCTATCGGGGTGACGCGCATTCCGGTCGCGACTAGCTCTCGCGTGGTGTTGTGATGCACTAGTAATGAAACATCGGATACATTGTATAAGAGAAATATACGCACTTGGCTATGTGTGTTGGGCTGAAATAATATATGTTAACGTTCAATGTCACGAGACTTATGTAATGACATGATAATTATGTCCGTACAACATAACTGTCTTTGATAAATTATTAACCAAGGAAGGTTATTTTGAATACTTGTGTTCTCTTTATTTAAATTAAACTCTATAGATTCATTCGGCAAATTTTGCTGACTTTTTAGCATGTTTTATCTCAGGTCCATTGGGAATGCACTCGAGGAAGGCTGTTTCGTGAAGCTTGCTTATTTGAAATGTTTTGGCCCGCTTTTATAAATTATATCCATTAAAATAATTTTTAACATTTAATAAGTTTTGTAAACTTGAAGTTAATTGGGACCGTGTATGAAATTGTACTTTTATTGAATGAAAATGAATGGATGTTTATTAAAACAACTCGTTTTAAGCTGTTTTCTATGATTATGAGATTGAACCATGATAGTAACACCCAATGACCCTTCCGCTGTTATGACCGAAATTTGGGGGTGTTACAGATTGGCATGAGAGCTCAAGTTATAGAGAACGAAAAGATTTTCCAAAAATGAATTTTTGAAATCTTTTAACTATAACTGTTGCAAGCGAAACCTCCGAGTTGCCAATGGACGAGAATGAAAGTATTTATATATATATGGGATTATATATATGTTGTAATCTTTATTGATTATTTTTACTTGTGAATTACAAGGTATGTTTTCATTTATTTAATTATAAATGATAATTTTATACTTATACGAGATTTATACGACGTAGATTGTCACGAAGCCACCCTAGTCATTTTTATGTTAGCGCTGAAGCTATTCCTGAAATGAATCCTGTTATTCTCGAGATTAACTAGGTTGTGGACAGACATGATCCCAACGAAACAGTTAATATTCTTGCTGATATTCTTTTGGTTACAAGGATTTTGATTTCCTTGGTTCTTATTCTTGATTTATCGATTCACTCAATTCGTTTAGCAAATTTAATTTGCCTTTTCATTAATCTTCGACATTATACTGTTTTGATAAAAACAAGTTTGTCCGAGATGGTACTATTGATTGTTAGGAACTGAGACTGATTGTTATGGTGTTCACATGCCAACCAGGATTCCATATCATAACACTGATCATTTTCTGTTAAATCAGTTTCTCATTTGTTTCTATCTTGATCTTTTGCGTTGAGCTGGCGATGCTTAAATAAAGTGATTTATAATCGTTGAAATAAATTGGCCATTTATTTGAACAAGGAAATTATAAATTGTTGAACTACAAATTTCTGAATCTTATTTGGAAGGACTTGATCAATCCATGGAAATAATGATTCATAAATGTGTGGGCTTAAGCATATATCATCTGTGTGATTAAACTCTTATTGACTCATAATTCGTTTTCTCGATTCATTCGTTAATTTTGTTCTTCTAATTCTTTGATCGTGAGATGGTTGTATTAGGGCTTTTCCAAAATCGCCAATTGAGGAGGATATCAAGCGTCTCTGAAAAATACTGAAGAAATCTTCTTCTTGTGGGACCGAGGAGCTTTCTTAGCCATGTGAAATACCTAGTAACTCTTAGTAGATTAGTTTATCATTGTAGTATCTTCTCATTAATCCCTAACTAAACTGTGACAACAGTTAGTAGGACTAGTCTTTTAAGATGTATGGCATTAGACGATGATTACCTATAATGTTTAACAATACAACTTGTACTAGTTTGTGATCAATGGAATGACTATCTTTTGATTCTTAATTCTACATCGTTATATTATTATCTTTCTTTGCTTTTCTCTTTAAATTCCTGTGGTATAACGCAATCATTGAATGAATACTCATTATGATTTGATTTGTGTTGCACAAGACTCATGCAGTCATTGAATGCTATGACTGAAGCACGAATGCGCCAAGTTATTAGTGAATAAGTTGTTGTATCTTTAGTTGAATTCATGGCCAACATGAATGATGGATTTGGAACTGGAGATGAAGCTAAAACTGGTGGAACTAGAACCGGTGGAGCTGAAGCTGGAGTCGATAATGTTTGTGGCACGGATGGAACAAATGTACCTGAAATTTGAAGCTATAACTACACTTCATTCATTAAGTGCAAACCGTAGACTTTTAAGGGGACCAAAGATGATGGAGGATTGTGTTAGTTGTTGAAAAGCTGGCGTCAGTCTTTCGAATCAGTGACCCTAATCAGGAGGATAAGGTGCAGTCTAAAATCGCTACTCTCCAAGGTCGTACATTAGTTTGGTGGAATGGCAGACTTGCTTCCATAGGTATCGTTACTTATGGGACACCATGGACTAAGGTGAGGAAGCGGTTAACTAAGGAGCTTGTCCTCGAAGTATTTCCAAAGTATGGAGCAAGTGTTGTATAATCTGAAACTGAAGGTAACTAACATTGGTAGATATATCAAGTGTTTCCATAAGTTGACTCTTTTATGTCCAAGAATTATGGCACCCGAACCATCAAGGTTAAGCAGTATATTCACGGCTGACGAAGAGTATATGCGGTGATGTGACTTTTTCTAAGCCAATTGCTTTTGTGAAGCTGTCTGTGTGGCTTATTAGCTCATGGGACACATAATTCAAGGCAAGGCTGACAAGGTCACTGAAGGGAAAAATAATTCCACATTGACAATTATTTTCATGCATTAGAGCTCGTAAGTATAGCGAAAAAGGTTGTGGATTATTCATGGCTTAGGTATCGTAGAAGGAATCGTAAGAGAAGTAAGTAGAATTACTCTAGTCATTTGTGACTATTCTGAAGTGTTTCTGGAAGATTAGCCAAGGCTTCCGCCTCCAAGGCAAATAGAATTCTTAATTGATCTAATTTTTGGTGCTGCAACCGTGGCACATGAGCCATATTCATTAGCACCCTCTGAGTTGAAGTAATTACTTTTGCAGTATTAAGAACTATCTGATAGAGGATTTAGTCGATCGAGCTTGTCAGTTTGTAGAACTCCTATTCTATTCGCTAAGAAGAAAGATGGTTTGTTTCATATGTGTATCGATTACCGAGAGCTGGATAAGCTAACGATCAAGAATTGTTACCCGTTTCTAAGAATTTATGATCTATTTGATCAACTTCTAAATTCTCGTGTTTTCTCCAAGATTCTAGTGTTTCCTCCTAGATTGACCTTTGCTTTGCTTATCATCAACTTTGCATACGCGAGGAAGATATTCCTATTATGGCGTTTAGAACTTGTGATGATCATTATGAGTTTAGTGTTATGCCTTTTGGTTTGACCAATACGCCTATTGTATTCATTGACTTAATGAATTGTATGTGTAATTTGTGTCTTGATAAATTCGTGATTGTTTTCACTAATGATATGCTAACCTGCTCTAAGAGCGAGAAAGAACATGCCGAACACTTAGGGATTATTTTGAACTTGTCAAAGAACGAAAAGATGTACCCAGAATTCTTAAAGTATGATTTTTGGCTTGTTTCTGTACAACTTCTCTGTCATGTGATTGACAAAAGTGGCATACATGTTGATTCTGCGAGAATCGAAGCCCTCGAAAATTTGAATGTTCCAACTATTCCAACTGAAGTATGACAAATTCTAGGTTTGGCTGGTTAATACTGAAGGTTTATTAAAGGACTCTCTTTGATATCAAAACCAGTAACTAAGCTAACTCAGAGAATGACCGTATGTGTGTGGCATTGATGAAGAGAAAGCTTTTCAAACCATGAAAAGAAAACTTTGCAGCACGCCGATCTTATCGTTACCTGAAAGAAGTAAAGATTTTGTTGTTGATCGTGATACATCTCCTTTACGATTTGGAGTTGTTTTGATTTGTATATACTTGTAGGAAACCTAGGAAGAATGAGGAAACTGCACAACCCATGACTTGTAATTGGGCGCGGTGATTTTACTCTTCGTCTATTGAGACATTAACTGTATGGCACTAAGGTACGGTATCCACCGATAGTAAGAGCCTAGAATGTATTCTGGAATAAAAGAGGTAACTTAGCCTTTTAAGTGATTACGATTGTATTATTCGTTATCATTCGTGAAGTTGGAGCAAATTACAATGGATTCATTGTTAAGCTCTCGAAAACTCAGTCTGAATATGACTCGATTTCTGTCAATGTTGATTGATTGACTCTGCTCATTTTATTTCGATAAATAAATCGATCGTGCTAGTTAAGAATCGTTTGTTAACTGCTCGTAGTAGACATAGAAGTTATGACGATGTGAAGCGAAAAACTTTGGAAATCGAGGTAGGTGGAAAATTTATGCCAAAGCTATCACCCTGAAAAGGTGTTATGTATTTTTGAAAACGTAGGAAGTTAAGTTCCCGTTAGTTTGGACCATTCGAGATGATATCGATGGTAGGTCCGACGAAATGAAAACTTAAATTACCTCGAGAACTACAAGGAATTCACAATACTTTTCATATGTCGAACCTAAAGAAATTCCTTCCTGACGAAGATCTTATTATCTCTCTAGATGAAGTATGAATCGACAGTAAGTTGCATTTCATTAAAGTACTTGTTGATATATTCGATAAGGAAGTTAGGCAACCGAAGCAAAGTCGAATTCCTATTTTCATGTGTGATGGAACTCTAGACGAGAACCAAAATACGTTTAACTCTTTGATTTCAACGAGCGATCGAGGAAGAACGCGAGTTGATCTTCGAGACGAAGATCTCAATTTGGTGGGGATAATGTGACAATCCGTCAATTGCAGGTCGTTATTTTAATCTCGACTATTACGTATTACGCGTTTACTTTAATGAGAATTTTAAATTATCGACTACCGAGAAGGTTATAGTTTGAAACTTAACGTAAGAATGTCGTTTCGATGAAAACCGACAAGGAATACATTAAGTATCGATATTATATTCTCAAATTATCAAATAAATGATTTTATTGTATTTATTTGTATTTCTCGTGTTTTACGTTTTAACGAATGACGAGAACTACTAATGATCGCGATACCGACGGATGCCAAAAAGTTTATGTTTTATTATCGGTCGTCTCGATATTTTATATTTTCGACGTTTTCGATTTAATTACGTTTTAAGTCGTGTCGAAGTGATATTATTATTTTAAGAAGCGTTTTAACTTTTAAAAAGTATTTTTACGAAACCTGAGTCCCGTAAATATTTTCAAATTTTAATATTTACATTTTCTACCCTTACAACTATTTAATTGCATTTTGGACCAAAACTATGCAAAATTGGCAAAATTTACCCCTCCACCACTACAATATATAATTTTTCCAATTACAAAATACATACAAAATCATTTTAAAAAGAAAATTTACCCATCCCTTTCTTGTTTTTTCCGTACAAAACAACACTAAAACCCTTCAAAATTTTTGATTTTTATCTTGAATTTGAAGAAACTAAATTAAGACCCATCTTAATCTTGAGCTACCCATCATATTGGTATGATTTTTATACACATGCATTAAATTTTTCAAAATTTTATTTTTCTTGATAAACTAGTAGTGTTTGATCCATTTTTATCATGGTATGTAGGTGTTATTATTATTATATTCAAGTATTGTTGTTGTATGTTATTTATTTTGAGTGGGTAAATTTTTAGATGATCATTTGAGGGTGTTAGGAGTTAAATAAGTGTGTTATGATGATATTAGGGTGATATTAGAAGTATAAAAATTGTTAAAATGGGTTGAAAAATTGTTTTAGTATGATTTTTAAAGAGCTAATTTTGGGCAGAAACTTAAAGGGCATTTTTGAATTACTTACTGAAATAATCTTGTTAAACTAATAAGATAGGGTCGTAGACAATTTTGTTAGCTTCGATTTGATTTAAAGTAGGACTTTCAACTCCAAACGAGTGCGAAGTTACAAAAATTTTAGTATTCGTGTACCGGGAGACGAGTATCGGCACAATCCGAAAATTGTTGTCGATATTTGGCTCAAATCTCGGGGACTATAGAATGAGTTTTGAAAATGTTCAAGGACTGATGTTGGAGTCTAAACCTCAGGTCATGAGTGTATTTTCAAACCCGAGTGTCGGTTTTATAAATGGAGTTGCTTAGATATGGCAAAATGGTTTTACAAGTAAAAGGCGTAAAACTGTCCGGTTTTTATAACACGAAGGTGTGTCGGGCAGAAGGTCTTAGAAGTAATAGTTTTGAATGAAACTTAAACTGAGTCTTCTTCATATTATATGTGAGTTTGTGACCAAGTTTCGTCCAAATCGGACAAGTCTAGATAGGATAGATTGGTGTGTACATTTGGAGTGTACATGCTGATTGGTATTTTGGACATGTAGTTCAATAATTATGTGGCGTGAGTTGAGTATTCACTATTGGACATGGTGATTTACTCAAGTGTTAAGTCATTATATAAATGACTTAGTTACTGGTCTGGGGGAAGTAAAATGATAATTTGACTTGCGTTGACTTGGCGTCTTAAGACGGGTCAATATCGTGAGTGCAAGTGTTAAAAAGAATAGTGTTGAATAAAAGGGTATAGTAATAACACTTGTATTGTATATTTTTCGGGATTGTCATGGTTTTGTAATTTTGAGTCATGTACTATTTAAGTATGATTTATACTTGATTCGATTATTAATGAACGCGCCTTATTTTGGTAGGTTGCGGTTTTCGTGTTTAAACGGGCATCACTAATCGTCGGCGATCGTCTCATTACCACTATTGGCTAAGGTGAGTCTATAGCCTCGCTTTGAACATGTTTACTTGTTTTATAAAATCCGCGAGGGGGATAACATGCTTGTTTATTTAAAAATAAAGGGTACAACGAGAAGTTGTGAAAACCTTACTTATTAGAAAAGTATAGGTGCAACGAGAAGTTGTGGAAACCCTACTTATTGGAAAAGTATTTATTGAAATTGAAAGATACAACTATAAGTTGTGGTAAACTCATGATTCTTTTAAAAATGAACACAAGGAACTTAATTGTATGTTTAGATGGAAGTTATTACATAAGTTTGTTTAGCCTTAAAAGACCCATTAATCGTGAATTGTTAATCGAGATAACGCTAATGCTATGGATAGATCTATCGGGGTGACGCCCAGTCCGGTCGCGACTAGCTCTCGCGTGGTGTTGTGATTCACTAGTAATGAAACATCGGATGCATTGTATAAGAGAAATATACGCACTTGGCTAGGTGTGTTGGGCTGAAATAATATATGTTAACATTCAATGTCACGAAACTTATGTAATGACACGATAATTATGTCCGTACAACATAATTGTCTTTGATAAATTATTAACCATGGAAGGTTATTTTGAATACTTGTGATCTCTTTATTTAAATTAAACTCTATAGATTCACTCGGCAAATTTTGCTGAATTTTTAGCACGTTTTATCTCAGGTCCATTGGGAAGGCACTCGAGGAAGGCGGTTTCGTGAAGCTTGCTTATTTGAAATGTTTTGGCCCGCTTTTATAAATTATATCCATTCAAATAATATTTAACATTTACTAAGTTTTGTAAACTTGAAGTTAATTGGGACCGTGTATGAAATTGTACTTTTGTTGAATGAAAATGAATGGATGTTTATTAAAACGACTCGTTTTGAGCTGTTTTCTATGATTATGAGATTGAACCATGATAGTAACACCCAATGACCCTTCCGCTGTTATGACCGAAATTTGGGGGTGTTACATTATGTACATACCCGTGTCGTTATTGAGCGACATTTCTAGGTACATCTATATTATTGATACTGAAAGACATGTCGAGAAGAATATTTTTGGATTTTGAAAGATTTTTAATTTTGTGTTTTGTTTTTATATGTTTTATATTTTTGTATTTTGCTTTTTCAAAGATATTTACATGTTGATGTTTGATAGATAAATCAAGCTAGCACCTTTGCCAGAATCTCCAGGTCTGCTGGAGTCAAACATCTCATACCAATTTGCCTAACAAGGTACTCAAACCTATCTTTCGACAGAGCTTTCGTAAACAAGTCGGCTAACTGGTAATCCGTTCCAACAAAGTATAGTTCAATGATACCTCTTTCAACTTGTTCCTTTATGAAGTGGTACTGACATCGATGTGCTTCGTGCGGGAATGCTGTACCGGATTGCAGGAGATGGCTATGGCCGACGTTGAGTTACAGTACATAGGTACTTTATCAAAGTGGAAGCCATAATCCGTGAGTTGTGTTCTCATCGAAAGAACTTGAGCACAACACGCAGATAGAGACACATACTCCGCTTCCCATGATGAAAGTGACGTGAAATCCTACTTCTTGGAAGACCATCCCACAAGCTTATCTTGACCTAGAAATTGTGCACCACCATAAGTACTTTTTCGTGTATCAATACACCCTGCATGATCAGAATCTGAATAGGCCGTTAGAAAGAAACTGGTTTCCCTCGGATACCTGATTCCCAAATGAATGGTATTCTTGAGGTACCGAAAGATCCGTTTAACATCCTTGAGGTGCTTTTCAGTGGGTCGTGCTTGAAATCGTGCACAATAACACGTAGCATGTGAAATATCAGGTCTGCTTGCTGTCAAGTACATGAGGGAACCGATCATGGAATGATATCTCGTTTGATCTATGGCATTTCCCTCCAAGTCAGCATCTAGCGATGTGGTTGATAATTGTGTCCCAACGGGGTCACATGAAGGCATACCATGCTTTTTGATTATCTCTTGACAATACTTAGCTTGGTTTATAAAGATACCACTTGTGGATTGGTGAACTTGAATTCCTAGAAAGAATTTTAGTTCGCCCATCATTGACATTTCAAATTTGTTGTGCATGACTTTTTCAAACCATTTTGAAAGTTTTGGGTTTGTAGACCCGAAAATAATGTCATCAACATAAATATGCACAAGCAAAATATCATCCCCATATTTATAAGTGAACAGAGTTAGATGAATGGAACCTTTTGAGAAACCTTTAGATACCAGAAATTTCGATAGCTCATCGTACCACGCCCTTGGAGCTTGCTTGAGTCCATAAAGTGCTTTGTGGAGACGATGCACCTTTCAGGATAATGAGGATTAACGAATCCTTCCGGCTGCGTAACATAGACTTCTTCCTTCAAAGGACCGTTAAGAAATGTTGTCTTCACGTCCATTTGATAAACAGTGAATCCCTTATGTGCAACATAAGCAAGGAAAATCCTGACCGCTTCCATACGAGAAACTGGTGCAAATGATTCGTCAAAATCAAATCCCTCTTTCTGGCCATACCCCTTAGCCACTAGCCTAGCTTTGTTCTTGATGATCGTGTTTTCTTCATCCATCTTGTTTTTCCAGATCCAACGAAGATTTAACGGAATCACATCGTATGGTCTGTCAACAAGTTCCCAGACTTTAAGTCTTTCAGATTGTTGAAGTTCATCCGTCAACGATTCAATCCAAGCATGATCAGCCATGGCTTCTTTGATGTTTTTCGGTTCAGCAGTACTCACGGTGAGTGCAAACATACAAACATCGCCATCGGTGGCTAGTTGTCATCTTGTACGAACAGGTTGTGAAGGGTTTCCAATTACTTGAACCAAAGGATGTTCTCGGGTCCAATGATGTGTTGAAGGATTTCATTGATAGAACATATGCATATTAGACGGATCAACATGGCGAGTAGAAGACTCTCCAATTTCGTGTACCGGTGTACCGAATAGGTTGTGAAAATCGTCATTGTCATATAATGCATCGTCTGCTTTATTTGTGTTCTCTGGAGCAATAACAGTGGTTGTGGATGTTGTAGGATCGATTGTTGAAGTGATATTCTGAGGAGGTAAATCTGCAGCAACCCGTGTTGAAGTAGATGAGGTTGTATCCTTTTGTTGACGATGATCAGTATCATCATTCTTATCATGAGTGACAACGTAAGACTTTGATACAACATGTTTCTCCCCCGTGAAATATTCATCAAACATTGGTCCATATAACATTTCTAGCTCTTCAAGTGTCGTGTCCACTGTCATATCTGCTCTAGGAACATGTTCAGGAACCAGCTTTGAACTTGACGGTTCATTGATGGGGTCTTGAGTTCTGAGTTCCGTGCGGTTGTGCACAAAAGTCTTTTGTCGTTGTGGATCGGGACTTAAATTATTTTGTTCAAGTGCCATTTCTTGTAATTCATCAAATCGGATATGAATAGTCTCGACTATCAATTTTTTTCTCTTGTTGTATACTCTTTATCTCTTAGACTGAGTTGCATATCCCACTAGAATGCATGCATCACCTTTCTCTTTCATCTTGTCCAGATTTTCACCATCTCGAATAATGTAACACGTACATCCAAAAACATAAAGGTGTTTGAGTGAAGGTTTGCGATCATTAATTATGTGATATGGTGTCTTTTCTTGTCTTGGGATAATTAAGGAACGGTTTTGTTTGTAACATGCGGTTGATACGGCGTCGGCCCAAAAGAATAGTGGTAGTTTTGAAGCAGATAATAATGTTCGAGCAGCCTCAACTAATGTGCGATTTCGTCTTTCGACAACTCCGTTTTGTTCAGGTGTTCGAGCAATAGATGTTTCATGTTCTATCCCTTCGGCTTCAAAATATTTCTTCAGAGTTGAATTCAAGAATTTTGTGCCTCTGTCAGTACGTACCACTTTTACTTGAGCTTAAATACCACGTTGTACCAATTTAAGGAAGTTATAGAGAACCTCAGGTGTTTCATCCTTGGACCTTAAGAAGAGGGTCCACGTGTACCTTGAGTAGTCATCGACAATTACCATAACGTATTTCTTCCCATTGATGCTTTGAACACGCATGGGGCCACACAGATCTATATGAAGAAGATCTAACCGTCTTTTAGAGCTTGGTGTAGTCTTTGTCTTGAAACTACTTCGTTTAGCTTTACAAAGCACACAAGAAGAACAAAGATGATCTTTGATGAATTTCAAGTTAGGAAGGCCTCGCACAATATCTTTCTTGGAAAGCAAGTTCATGGTATCAAAGTTAAGATGAGATAAACGTTGATGCCATAACCAAGCTTGAGTCGTTGAAGCTTTAGCCATGAAACAGATTAGAGTTAAAGATGTGGAGTCTTGTAGTGAAATGGTGTAGAGATCAGTACCCCGTGAACCGGTAAGTAAGTCATTCCCATCATAATCACGAACAAAACATGTCTTCTTTCTGAAAGCAACCTCCAAATCCGCATCACAGAATTGACCAACCGAGAGAAGATTGTGATTGAGCCCTTCGACATAGTAAACCCTTTTGATAGTGATATTCCCCTGAACCAAGTCTCCATATCCTAGTATCGGTGCAAATTGATCATTTCCGAATCGGACCTTACCCAGGAACTTCTCCACGAAGTTAATTAGAAGCTTGAGATTCCGCTTGAGATTCCACGTCATGTGCTTCGTGCATCCGGAGTCCAGTATAAAGATAATTATCTCGATCACCTTTAGAAAGAATTAGAACACGATAGAGCTTTTGCTAAATTGGATTCCATGTTAGTTGTGATTTATAATACATTAGTTTCCCTAGTTTCATCACTTAAAGGCATACTAACGCTCGTAGTCACATTTTCTGTCCTAACCTTAGGAATCCATTTATATCCTGGAGGACATTGATTAGCAAACCACGATTTCCAAGACTTCCTAGCAGACTCATATAATTCTCTAATTTTGCTTCTAGGGTTCTTAGTGGTGGAGTCTGATGCAATACTTTTCTCAGGGGGGGTTGCACCAGAATAGTTTACTTTTCATGTGGGTGTTCTAGCACTAATAGGCATCGCAGTTTGCTTCTTAGTTCTAGTAGCTACGCTTTTGACATTATTCGAAACACACATAGCATGATTGGCATTAGCACATTTTCCACATTTCACACAAACAAACTTAACACTCAATGCATTCAAAGTCGAATCATTCAAATCGTCATTACACGCGATTAAAGATGTTTTATTCTTAGAAACATTGAAAATCCTAGGGTTGTCTTCTACTGTCTTCATCTTCCCTTGACTTTTATGTTGCCAAACCTTTTCATTCATGCGAGTGCTCTTAAGCTAGGGCCGACTAACAATATCAGTGGGGACTACTCTTTTAGTAAAAGACACACGTCTAATAGTGTTTCTAGACGTCTGAGGTGATTGACTTTCTTTGTTGTGTGTAGGTGTAGTGGCCAATCTATACATCCCTGGTTTAACCACATTTGTGCTCTTAATTCTTTGTGATCGAATATGTGTTTTGGGAGTGTTTTGTGGTAACCTATCCTTCCCATCCGTCTTAGGGGCAAACACATGTTTTGAAAACAGATGGTTTTCCCTAGACAGAGGGTCTAGTCACTTTTTGCGAATTGGGTTGTCTTACAACAGGTTTCTTAACACTAGGTTCCACAATTTTCCCACCCATCTTAGCAATGAGTTTCTTCAACTCTGCTATCGCTATTTCCCTGTCTTGTAACTGATCTTTCAACCCTTTAATTTCCAAACTCTGTTCATTCATTTCTCGAAACGTTTTGGAAAGTTTTTCTTGCAAGTTATTATCTGTGGAAAACTACCAACGTCTTTTTGCAAAGCAAGTTCAAGAGAATGACAATGTTTTTGAAGAAAATCAGCTTTGTGTTGAAGTAACTCAAAAGCCTTTTTATCAACATTTTCTTTACGTTTCGAAAGCTCAAGTTCAAGACGCTTACATTCTTTGATCTTATCAAGATATTTTCATGCAACATCAGAATATTAATTGATATCAGCACAAGATTGAAGAGTAACACACAAAATAACTTTGGAGAGACATTCTTCTAAGAGTAGATCATATTCGTTTGAAAATTCGGATTTTTCATTTTAAAATTCATCAATTTCTTTTTCAAGAGACTCAACATATTTCAAATCATCAAACATTTCAGACCGAATCAAATTTCAAACTCAATAACATGTTCTTTTATTATCTTCGTATTTGGTATTAAAAGTTCTTTCACAAGCACAGTTATGTCCTGAGGAATCTCGGTTTTCCACTTATCCTTTTGACGTTTTTCCCAATCGCGTTCAACAATTTATTGAACATTATCAATGTGGTGTTTAAGAAAACCAAGTGTTTTTCTACTTTTGCTTTTAGAAGCATCAAGAGGCAAATAGTTAATATATTTAAAAACATTAGTTTTCCTCTTCGTGCCAAAAGCTTTTTTCCATTGAATTCTTCTTTGTTTGCATTCTAAAACCAATTCCTCACGAGACTTCTGTTTTTGTGGAGTGAAAAGACCATAAAGACTGTTTTCATAAGCATAGTTATATGGTTTCACAAAATCTTTATTGACCGGTGATCTACTCTCATCATCCCAAAGGGACGTCTCTTCACTATCGAGGTTAGCTACTGGGCAATCATTATCAGTCCATTCGGACTCATCAAGATATAAGTGAGGGTTTGCAGCTTGAGCTTGTTCGAGGTAATTGGGTGTGGCAAAGCTAGGTTGACCCTAAAAACGACCGAGGTGCTATTATTCTAACTGTTTTAATAGAGTCATGCGTTGTATAAACAACTTTTTTCAAAAAATCGACTTGTTCTCCGAGATCCTTTACTTTTTCAGTATCTTTGGTTTGTCTATTTTTGAAATCTTGTTTTAATGTTTCAACCTCTTGTTTCTTTTCATCAAGAATTTTAGCAGAATCGGTGGTATTCATAGACAGCCTCTGTTCAAGTTCATTAATTTTTGTTGTGGCAAGGTACGTTTTTTGACGTTCATCACTTAATAAGACATTAAATTGACGTTTTTCTTTAGTTAACAAAGCAAGAGCTTCGTTGTATTTATTTTCAAACTCGTCCTTTTTAACGTTGATGACACGACTTTTGTACCCCTCAAGCTCGTTGGTCTTTTGAAGAAGCTCATCCCTATAACTATCAATAGTCTCACTAGATTTTATAAGAGCGGCTTTGAATTCTTCAAAGTTTTGAGTGAGCGCTGCGTTTGCCTTCTTTAATGGGTTTTGACTCTTTCTATTTTCATTGACATCTTTTTGTAAACTAGCAATTAAATTAGCAAGCGCGACACGCTCCTCGTCATCATACTCATTTGCACGTTGATCATCCTCAAACTCATTATTGCACATGTGTGATGAATCGGGTGTGGTATTGCTATCAACCGTTTCCATCATACACGTGTCAGTAATTGTTGTTGGTGAATCACTATGCTCATATGTATCACCAAACACATTATATTCATCATCATATTGTACCTTATCAATTGGCTCGGTATCAAAGATAGGACCATTGTCATCTTTAGTGACGTTAAGGACTTCATGAATCTTTGTCATGTATGAATAATGTGCCTCGAGTTCTTGGTCGGAGAGTTCATCATCTGTGTCGTCAATTATTTCTCCTTCCTTAGCTGATAGCTTGATTCTAGCTTCCATTTTCTTGCACAACAGAATCTTTTCCTTATGATAACCATAATCTTTAACCCTCTTTGGCTGCCTGCATTCCCTAGCCAAATGCCCAAAACCTCTGCAGTTAAAACACTGAATCCCACTTTGTTGCACAACTTGAGTACCAACAGTTTCCCTATTTCCAACAAAAGTAGCCACCCTCTAATTAGCATACTTAGGTTGTCGATCATACTTTGGAGGACTCTCAGCACGCCTTCGTGTGTCATACCTTGGAGGACTCTGTGCATAAGTGTTCCTCGAGTTTGAAGATGTTCGAAGGTTGTTGTTGGTGGGTTTGTAGATTTTCCTGTATTGCTTCATAATGAAAGCCATTTGTTGCTTGAATTTCCTATCCTTTTGAGCTAGTTCTTCATCACTGTCATCTTCGGATGATTGCTCAGGTGTGGGTATGGTGCTCATGCAACTTCTTTGCCTCGGGATCGTGTTAGATCATGTGACTTGGATACAGTGGATGATTGTGGTGATGATGATTGAGTAGAGTAGGTCTTTGAAGTACGAGATTGATAACTTGGGTAATGTTGAGTGGTAGACACCAAAGCAAGTGGATTGGAAACCTTTGCAACTCGTTCAGCTCGAAGTTCATTTGCCTCATTTTGAAATTGTTTGAAAATGTCAAAGAGCTTGTGATATGAAACTTCGTCTAACTTTTGTTGTTGTTTCACCAAGGTGTCAAACCGTGTCCACTCTGGTTGAAGTTGTAGTAGAAACTGGACATTGACTTGCATGGTGGAAACTTGCAAGTTGTTTCGGGTCATATCATTCATCATTTTGTAGAATCAGGAGTAATAAGAATCAATTGATTCCCCATCCTTTGATGTAAACTTGCAAGAGTTCCAAAACATCTTAGTTTTCACATCTTGTTTGTTAAGTGATTTACCTTGTTGCAATCTTTCAATAGCCGTCCACATTTCTTAAGCAGTAGGGCATGCATCAACCGTGAAATAAATATCATCTCCAATTCCACTTAGAATTAAGTAGATTGATTCCTTCTCAACATCAAACCAAGCACGGTTCTCTGGTGTGAGGTCGTTCCTCTTTTCATCACGTTCATAAGCTGGTTGTTCTTTTGTAGTGTCTGTGGCTGGTACTCTGGGAACTTGAATCCTTGAGAGTTTATAGGGTCCTTCCAAAATACATTTCCTTAAAGCATCACCTTTAGGTTTTGTTTAAAGATAACGTAGAAAACGTGATTGCCATCGATCATATCAACACGACACAAGCATTGGTGGTCTCTCTTTGTTACCCGCCACCATGATGTTGTTGTTCGTCACACGATATTCTGCAGTAGAATCCATCTCAGTATTCTCTAAAATGATGAAGTGAATATGGATCTTAAGTAGATGTTATAGTGATTGAGTTGTGGATGAAATTCCGAAAATTCCTTTTTTTCTCAGTCCGACAAAAATTCCTCAGTCCGACAAAACGGTAGGCTGGAAAAATTTTGTATCGCCAAATTTTGAAATTGAGTTAGAAATAGACAAAAACTAGTAGGGAAAAAATCTTCGTGTAAACTAGGTTCCGGGACTAGTCTAGATAGTGGCTAAGTCTAAAAAGTACTCAAAAAAAATTTAACCAAATAGATCTCAATGTCCCATCGCAGTGTTGTCCCATCGCAATGTTGTCCCATCGCAATGTTGTCCCATCGCAATGTATGTCGCAATGACCTGTCGCAATGTCTGTTGCAATGACCTATCGCAATGTCCTGTCGCAATGACCTGTCGCAATGTCCTGTCACAATGTCTGTCGCAATGACCTGTCGCAATGTCTGTCGCAATTTTCTGTCGCAAAGTCAAACTTCAAACCTGTCGCAATATTGAAAACAAAACCAATCACAATCTGAATCGCAATCTCGATCGCAATGATAAACCCTAGTGTATTGCGATGGAAGACAAGGTATTTCTGTCGCAATATGGGTACTTTTCCGAAACTTTAGGTCAAAACTGAGATTTTTGCCTAAAAAATGATTTTAACAAAACCAAAACACCCAAATCCCTACCACAACTATGTAGGAGATTGATATCAAGATTTAGAGCACGGAAAACATAAAAAGAATTTGAAGCCGAGATGATTTATTGATTAAATCATGCGAATCAATTAAAATAACAACAACCAATCACAAATCTACCCCATGGCGATTGATACCAATTGTTGTCCCACAGATTTCGCGATGATTAAACAAGAAAGAAAGGTAGAAGATAGATGAATTCTAGAGAGATAAAATAGTGAGAGAAAGTAGAGAGAATGGTTGGAACTTTTGGAGGATTAGATTAGAGAAAGAAAATTACACATGACCAACACCCTTCCTACCATGCTAGGAAGGGTATATATAGTCCACCCACATGTGGGCTTGTTTATGGACTATAGTCTAATGGGCCGGGCTTTCCTTTTGGGCGTTGATTACTTATGAATGAACCTTAGCTTAAAGTTAAGCCCGTAATACACGACTAACCTACTACCTATTACAGCGTTCTAATATACGATACATAATAAACATATGACCGAGCATTCTTGTTTGACTCAAAATATTGAGGTTAACACCTTCTGTTGATGGCCTTGGTGGCCACACTTGAAACAACAACCAGTACCTCGGCGACAAACACCATAATGTCTACGCGAACAAGTAGGACAGATAGGATGCGTGAATCCTCCAGTAGGCGTCCTAGCAGGCTGAGAGCCTGTTCAAGGATTTACATGCATGAGACATGATCATGGAACATAGTATGACTACATAGAAGGTTTAATAGTTACTAGAAGAAGTAGAACGGTTAGGTTGTGAACCTCTACGGTCGTGATCCCTACCGTTGTTGTTGTTCCTGAATATGAGTCGTTGGAGTGTAAGAATACCATAACATAAGATAGTTTAACATGAAAGAAGTTAAATGTAGGGACGTGTTTTTGTTCGAGTTATTAGCGTTGTTACAGTAATTATCATTACTTCCACGCCTCGCTAAACCAGAATGGTCGTTGGTCTGACCGTTTCCCTTAGATGCTTGCTATTGAACGCCCGCAGGCTTACGGTCGTCAGTCTTCTATCTGAAATGTAAAGTTGAAAAGAGGATGATATGGAAATGAAAATATTGATAGAAATGAATGGTTAAAATAGGTGATTTAAGATACCTCTTCACTGCTCGATCATCACCAAACTCCTCTCGTTCTTGAAGCATCTCAAGCTTTCTGGATGCATCGGCCACCTGTGCCACTGTATTGAACGTAGCACAAACCAAACTATTGGCGACCGAAGTGCGAAGAGCCCAACGAAATTTCTTAGCTTTCTCCTCAGCAGTACTAGTTGCTTCTCCCAAGAAACTAGCCAAACATAGAAACCTCTACATGAATTTGTTGTTGTTCTCCCCAGCAACCTGTCGGATATTATGATAATCCCTCTTAAGATTCTCATGCCCAGCATATGGGAAGTACTGAATAAGGAAGAGCTCCTTAAACTAGTCCCAAGTCAATAGTGCAACCCAATTATCACCACCATTGGACTGCTTGACAAATTTCCACCACTGCAGCACATTACCTTCAAACTTATAGCAAGCCATTCTTGCCTTGAAAACGCTCTCACAACCCATCGCATCGAATATCTTCTCGATGTAAGAAACCCAAGCCTCAGCCTCATTGGGGTTGTCAGTCTGCTCAAACGAACGGGGTCGTTGTTTGTTGAATCGATGCAACCAAGTCATAAGGGTAACATGTGGTGGAGGTGGAGGATTCATGTAGTGGTTCTCAGGATGAGGGCCAAATTGAACGCCCTGAGCTTAAATTTCAGCATGAACTTCGTCCCTGATATCATTGTGAAGTTGGGGAAGGATGGCTTGCAAAGTTGCATTGACAGCTACAGCCAATTCTTGAGCATTGTGTGTGTTCACCATCTGACAGTTTAAAACAAAATGCAACATAAATAATAAGTCGGATAAAATATGACATGGACAAAATGCATGAACAATGTATAAAACATGAATTTATTTATGATGCATAAAAACAGTTTTAAAACGCATGGTAAATTTATTATGATGATATGTCCATGAGTGAACGCCTATGGATCGGTTCACAAAACAAAAGGGAAAGTGTGGACGCCTATGGGTCGGTCCACTAAACACACAAAAGTTTCGATAAAAGCACATCTGACTAAACAGGGCCAGTCCTGTACCAACCATTACTTAGTCAAAATTCCTATGACAATGAGATGAAATGCATGAAATGAATACATGAAATGAAAATGAAATGAATGCATGAAAACCAACTGTCAGTTCTAGGAAGACGCTGGTGACTACCCGTAAGTCACAGGTCATGTTTTACAGAGCTACAGTTCGAAACCTTAGGCTCTGATACCATAATTGTAACACCCCATTTGTTAAGATGGAATGCTACAGTAAGATATGGCGTGTCATCAAAGCATGCAAGGTAAATGTCTAAACATTCATGACCATAAATAGAAATACCGAAATAAAACATCGGTAGTCTAAGTAACTCACATACAAGCAAATATAAGTACTGTAAATGAAAGGACTAAAAAATGTCCAAATGAAGTAAGGTATGAGAAAGTAAGAATAAATGCATAAGGTAAAAGAGGCTAGATAGCTTCCATCTAAATGCACATACTCTTGAGATCCTACTTGCGACTAGTACCTACCGTTTGGGAACATGGAAATGGAAAACGGCTGAGCATAACGCCCAATGCACAGACATACAATAAAGCATGTAAATATAAAGTAATGAAAGCATAGAAGAGCATATAAAGCATGAAAGAAGCAGAAATGAATAAGTCATGGAAAATCTAGATGTATCTCAAGTTTACTGGTTTTAGTTCTGAAAACATAGCTTATGTTATTTATGAAAATCTTTATTAGTTTAATATACCAAAAGCCAATATAGGCCATGAGGTCAACAACGTGCATGAATACTTGGAGGGGTGACCTCGTCATGCAATTAGAGGGGATGCCTCTAATTAAATGGTAATGGGTAGGAGGGATCAGCTGCTTGTGAAGGATGCAAGGCACACACCACATTCACCATGAAATCCTGACTGACACTATAATTAGGATGCACCCATAAGCCCCACATGATAATATAATAATAAAGGCCAAATAAACTGAAAAGTACACCACGAGCTATCACTCCGCCATGGTGAAGTCATAACACTAGTACCTCTAGTGTTATGGTTATGGTACCTCCATAACTAAGTGAAACTGGCATGCATGTATATGGCTAAGGTCACTAATAAAACATAAGCATTTAATTTTGTAACTACTGGGGAAAACAGTTGGCTGCATACGGGAAATCCTAATAAAGGAAGAGATTGTCCTTACTGAAGGACGGGAAATCCCTAACTTGTGTCCAGTAGAAGCTAACAGAAACTCTGAAGAACCTACTCCGCCTTGACTGGTAATACTACATAAGAATAGGGATATGTATGAGTTGTCTGAATTACATGTGTTTTACTGGTTATGTGTGTTCTTAGTCTATTATTCATGTTCAATCATGTTTTAACTGTTTGAAGTGTTAACTGTAGTTATTCTTGTATTCTGTTGTTTATTATTCATGTAGTATAGTATTATAATACTTGTATTGTAATACTAAGCAACTTTCTAAAAATAGTAGGTTTCCATAAATAGTAAGTTTCTAAAAATAGAAAGTTTCCAAAAATAGTAAGTTTCCATAATTAGAAATAAGCTACATTATTAATGTCACGTAAAATAAAATTAGTAAAATACAAGTCATAGTTCAAGTATTATAGTTTATTAAATAATTAACTTGGTTAAACAAATAAACTATACATTATAAGAATTTAATTAAAATACATGTTTTAATTAAATTAAGCCAAGTAAAATACTTTAGGTTATACATGAAATATTAACTTTAATATTTAACCTAAGTCATGCATTTAATTAAATTAAATAGTCAAGGAAATAATTTAATTAAAGATATTTTCTAATTTTTAATACTTTTCCCGAAACCCGAACCCGTGATTTAAAATTAACCCGAGCCCGTACCCGTGTTCCACATATAAGCCGAGCCAAACACCCTTGACAATGGCTACCCGGCCTAGCCGGTTGCCACTGTCCGAGTGATTTACCCGCTGCCGAGCCATGGCTAGCCGCTGTCGGGCTCGGTTCCTACCGGTTCGCCACCGGTTCACACCAGTTCAACCCGGTTCCCACTGTTTTTGTTGTTCGGTTCCCACTGTCCAAAACTAAATGTCCCACTGAGACCCTATTGATCTCGATTGACACTCGATCGAAACCAAAACCATACCACGACTCGCGGTCGGGGTCCCTTGCCTGCGGCCGAGCCAACCAACCCAAGCCGAGACCTTCAATGGTCTCGGTGGTGGTGTTGTAGCCATGCCGAGAGCTTCGGCTATAGGTTTGTGCGTCTGGGCCAAACAAGAAACACCAAACAACCCTTTTAATCATTGATATATTTAGTCCCAAATGTTTTATAACTTTTCGTAAGATTAATTAAAATAAGAACATGAATTCATAAAAGAATTAATAAGAAAAAGAAAATTTTGCTAATACCGAACACGTTGAAGAAAAGGTTATGATCACAGACACGTACACACAAAGAATCAAGTAGCAAATTCGTCCCGAATTTCCTTGGTGGTGAGCTATGGCTGGCGGCAAGAAGGAAAAAGGGAGGCAGGGGTTTGTTTTTCTGTAACCTAAAATTATGAGAAGAACTCCCTGTGTTTTTCTTATTATTTGGTTAATCATGGGTCATGGGCCAAAAGGACCAATCCCTTCTTTCTTTTTCTCTTAGCCGCAACACCCTTAAGCCCAACAAGGGAAACTCGTATCTTTTGTTAAGTTAAAATATCCGTGATCGTTCGTGTTTAATTATCATGAATTTATATGTCGTGGTCGTAACATATTTATAATATATATACGTACATACATGTTATTTAATATAATGACACGTGAAATATATTACAAATGGAAAGTTTTAATTTTATCTCATTTTCGTGTATTTACTGTTCATGTGTACTGTTCATGGTATTTTAAAACAGGTTTTACAATCCTACTGCTCAAATTATTGGAGACCCTAAGTCTGCAGTGTAAACCCGAAGACAACTTCAAGCCAATACTGAAACTCATGCACTTGTGAGTTATGTCAAACAACAGCAGAGAACAAATCATAAGGATACTCAACATTGTTTGTTTGCTTGTTTCTTATCACAAGTAGAGCCTAAGAACATTTCTCAAGAAATTGATGAAGAATGTTAGGTAGATGCTATACAAGAAGAATTAATGCAATTTGAACTACAAAACGTTTGAATTCTTGTGGATCTTCCCTCAGGTAAAAGAGTTATTGGTACTAGATGGTTTTCAGAAATAAGAAGGATGAAAGAGGTGTTGTTGTGAGGAACAAGGCATGGCTTGTTGCTCAAGGCTATAGACAGGAAGAAGGGATTGACTACTATGCGATTTTTGCACCAGTGGCAAGAATAGAAGCCATTAGGTTATTTTTGGCCGTTGCATCATATATGGGTTTTATAGTCTATCAGATGGATGTGAAAAGTGCCTTTCTTTATGGTACTAATTCTGAGGAGGTATATGTTTCACAACCTCCAGGTTTTGTAGATCCTAAATTCCCCAACAGAGTCTATAAAGTTATCAAAGCACTATATGGTTTACATCATGCTCCAAGGGATCAGTATGTAACCTTATCCACTTTTCTGTTGGAACATAGATATAGGAGAGGGACCATTGACAAGACTCTCTTCATCAAAAAGAATGCTAAGGATATTATCCTAGTTAAAGTCTATGTTGATGACATTATTTTTGGTTCAACCATGAAATCATGGTGTGAAGAGTTTGAAGCTTTAATGAAAGGAAGATATTAGATGAGTTCTATGGGAGAACTTACCTTCCTTTTGGGACTAGAAGTCAAACAGAGGAAGGATGGAATATTTATCAGCCAAGATAAATATGTTGCTGAAATCTTAAATAAATTTTCATGTATGGATACAAGGAGTACAAGCACACCTTTTGAAGCTAAAAAATCTTTGTCAAAAGATGAACATGATGAAAATGTTGATATTCACCTATATAGGTCAATAATTGGTTCATTGATGTATCTTACCGCTTCAAGACTAGATATTATGTTTGTTGCGTGTGCCAGTTCAAGGTTCCAAGTTAATCCAAAGGTGTCACATCTACATGCCGTGAAAAGGATTTTTAAGTATCTTAAAAGTCAACCTAATTTAGGTTTATGGTATCCTAGAGATTCAACATTTGATTTGGAAGCTTACTCAGATAGTGATTATGCTGGAGCCAATCATGATAGGAAATCCACAACAGGAGGTTGTCAATTCCTAGGCAGAAGACTCATATCATGGCAGTGTAAGAAGCAAACTAATGTTGCTACTTCTATAACTGAAGCTGAATATGTAGCTGCTGCTCATTGCAGTGGACAAGTACTTTAAATTCAAAATCAGCTATTAGACTATGGTTTCAACTTCATGAATACCAAGATCTACATTGATAATGAAAGTACTATATGCATTGTCAAGAATCCAGTCTTTTACTCCAAGACCAAGCACATTGAGATAAGACATCACTTTATAAGGGATGCCTATGACAAAAAGCTTATTCAAGTATTGAAGATTCATCCATATAACAATGTAGCTGATCAATTAACCAAGGCATTTGATGCAAAGAGATTTGAATTCTTGGTAACACATATTGGTATGCTCAACCAATAAACTATTTCATTTGTTAAGGGGAGGTAATAGTTGTACAATTTTTATGCCCATTTTTATTGTATAGTGTTTGTTTTGTGTTTTTGATGTAATTGCAGGTTGATAGAATAAGATAAAAGGGGTTATAATTATAGTGGAATGCATGAACTTGTCAAATTTGTGAGGTACCATTTTGGAACCAAGTACCGCTAGTGCAAATCTAAGTACCGTGTATGTTCCATCTACCGCTACATAACCGTTGTACAATTGAGGGTCTCTTTTGTAATCTTGGCGGTTTCTTCGCGCTTGGGTTTGTTATTTATATCAATACTTACACTCCAATTATACAATTGATTCACCTAATCTTTTATTCTTATCTCTTAATTCCTTCTTTCTAATTTTTCGATCATCAAAAATACTAATGGCTGCTTTACAAGTGATCTCTAAGTACAACCTAGTTACGAACATTGCTCAGAATGATGATTCTCTTGGTTTCCATGAGATAATTGGATTTCTATCTCGAAGTCATGTTCGTTTTACGGTTACTGTAAGTCCCATTGTCTCTATTCCTATTGTTACACAATTTTGGAATACTGCTGTCTTAGGTACTCGTCATAATCAACCTTGCATTAGGGATAGGGTAAATAATAGAAATATTTGTGTGACTGAGGTACTGTTAAGGGCTCGTTTAAGGATTAATGATGAAAATGGACTTAGTATATTGAATAACACAACGATACATGATGGCCTTGCAGCCATGGGCTATGAGGGTGGTAGGGAAAGTCTTACTTTCTTTAAAGTTTTATTTTCACCACAATGGAAATTGCTTTTTCATGCCATTATTCACTGTTTAAGCTCAAAAAGTACTTCTTTTGATCAAATCCCTGCTGCATTGGCATCAACTGGTATTTGTCTAGCAAATAAAAGAGTTTTTAACTTTTCAAGATTAATATTTTAAGGCATGACTAGGAATTTAGAAGGAGTTAAAAAGTTTTTTATGTATCCTAGATTCATTCAAGCTTTAGTTAATGACAAAATCCCTAACCTACTAGAGTTGAAAAATACATGGAATGTTCCTACATTTACAAAGAGAACTTTATCTTTCTTGACCAAACCAGGCAGTGCCTTTACAGGAACTATTACACCCTTATTTGCAAACAGGTTAGCCCAACCAGCTAATCAAGAAGGTAAGGAACCTAGCTCAGCTAGTGCTTCTCAGCAAACTCCTTCTCACCAGAGTCCCGAATCTTCTAAAGATACTCAATTTTCTTCTCACAATGTTGGTGGTCAACCACATTATGATGAAACGATCCACACACCTACTGCTTCAATTGCTGCTAGTGGTTCACCACAAGAAACAACAACAAAGGTGGTGGATGTTGCAAATTTAACTGCTTTGTGCACTAGCTTGTCCAAACAGGTACATGTATTGAAAAAGGAGAAGCTTTCCCAAGATAAGAGAATTGCTGAATTAGAAGCCAATTTAATCAAGCTAAGGAATAGAGTCACTCCTTGGATGAGGCAAAACAGAGAAATTCAGAAAGCTTCTCTTAAGAAGCAAAGATTCAGGAACCTCAAGAAAAGGCAACTGAGTGCAACCAAACAGGGGAGGAATAATGAAGAATAAGGACCTTCTTCTGAAATTCATACAAGAATCTCTAATAATGACATCAATTTTGAAGCTAATGATGCCATTGGAAATTTTGAAGATGATGATGGCCTATAGATTAATATGGATAAAGAAAGTTTTGAGCCTACAAATATGGAGCTTCAACAAGAGGAACCACAATCTGCTCATGTGGAACCACAAACTGAAGAAGTGTTGGTAACTCAACCACAACCACAACCTCCATCACCACAACTACAAGTTAATTGGAGTAGTTTCTATGAGAAGCTATAGGAAATCCATGTTTAATTTCCTGTGTCTTCAACTCCACCTCAAAGACAATTTTGGTTTCACAAGAAACAGTCTTTCTAAGTATTGTCAAGATCAAGAATAAGTGTTGGATCAGACAAGACTGGGGAGTTATAAATTGAGAAGACTGTTTCAAAAGAAGGAAAAGTATTTGGAGATACTTTGGTGATTCAAGAAACAAGTGTTTCTTATACTGGTGAAGTAAATACTGTTGAAGAGCCAAGTACTTCTAAGCCAACTGCAAGTACCGCTGGTAAAGAACCTTCACTACCTTCTTCTGTAGAAAGTCAAACTCCATCTTTTGGAGAGGATGAGACTTTAGCACAAGTACTGTTTGATCTTAAGGAGAAGAGCTCAGCTGAAAAGACAAGACAAGTAGAAGCAAAAATGAAGATAATAAGTGTGTAAACACTTATCCTTTCACCATTTAAAACAATTAAAAACGAGACCAAAACGTGTATTTAATATCGTAAATATCAGAATTATGCGTGGTTTGTATATTTGTTGTGAAATAGGTACAAAATATCAAAAGGAAATAAAACACGGGATTTCACGGTCATTTATCGAAGAAAAATCAAAGATAAAGTCAAAGGACCAAAAAGTACCAAGAATGAAGTTTAGAGGTCTAAAGATGAAGATTTGATGAAGATTTTACAACAAGGACCATTTTTTCCAATCTCCAAAGTCATCTACTAATAAACCACATTGAAGAGCATAAAAATACGAAGCCAACAGTCCCGACCTTGCATCGTAACTCCTCACGTTTGTTCTCTATGAATTTTGTAAGTTTAATTTGTTTTTAAATTAAATAAATAGTTTTTAATAAATAAATAAATAAAAATATATTTTCGTAAATTAATAAAAAATAATAAAAATAAAAGCTTTTTATTTTATAATAGTTAGTTTAGTATTGAAATAATTAATTTTGATTTTTAAATATTTTTAGTTTTAGTAGTTTTATTTTTATTTATTTTTATCTATTTTTAAACTAACACAAAAATATTAAAAAGAAAAAAAATAGCATGTGTGTTTCTTTTGTGAGTAATTAGGTGCGTGTTTCTAGAAGATTAAAGATGGTAGAGTTGGTTAAAGTAGATTAATCAAGAGCCATTGGATAAAATAATAATGAAAGGTGAAGATGGTGATACATGTGAAGTGCTCCCATTGGTCTATCTAAAAATATATTTCATCCTATTGGTGGAAACACATTATCACATACCAAATGACCAAGATGCCCTGAAGTTAATGAAGAGAAGGTGATTAAAAGATTATAAAGACTAATCTACCCCAAACACCTTGACTTCAACTATAAATAACACCTCATTTTTCTTCATTTTGTATGTAGATTTAAGATAGCTATATAATGTCAATTTTATTTCTTATTTTTAATGTATTTTCCTTTCAATGTTTGTAGTAGATTATCATTAAGCACTTTATATTAATAAAAGTTTATGTTTTAGCTTACTCTCTTTTAGCTTATTCTCATTCTACCTTTCTTTATCTTTTTACTTTTAATAATCTAGCTTATTATTTTAGGATTAGTTTTTTATAACTTTTTCTAAATAAGTTAAGATTTATATAAAAGCTTGGAATAAGTCATCTTAATTTAAGCTTATTGTTGCCTTATATTCTTATATCTAGCTTATTGTTGGAGGATATATTTAATTAGCTTTTTAGCTTTTTAAATCTCATAAGTTCTAAGCTTAGACTTACAACTTATTTATAAACTAGCTTTTTAATTAAGTACTTTTAGTTTATATCTTTTTATTTTTTAGATATATTAGTTTTAAGTTTTAAAAATTAAAAATACTTTGAATAAAAAAAAAGAATAGTTTAGATCTATTAGGTTTTTAAATATATTAAGTAGATCTATAAATTTTAACTTTAAAATTTAGGGTAAATAGCATAAAAAGATACTCATCTTAAGTCAAAACTCAATTAAAGGTATTCAACTTTTTTTTCTCAATTTAAGGTATCGATCTTTTTTCTTGTTACAATGTTGGACAATTAACAAATTTAATATTAACGATCGTTTACTTTATTATTCCATCGTTAATCCTTTATATTAATGACACTTTATAATAAACACAAAATTCATTTTTCTTACAGTTTTAGACCGTTTTTATCCTTTTCGTCTGGTTTTTACCGTTTTCGTTCGGTTTTTAATCATTTTGGTCCATTTTTACAACATTCGTCGTTCTTTTACCATTTTCCACTATTTCGTCCATTTTTTTACGTTTTCGAGCCCTTCTGACCGTTTGTGTCTATTTTACGGCTTTTAACTGTTTTCGTCTGTTTTTTTCGTTTTCTGATTTTTACCATTTTTTACTGTTTTATTCGGGTTTTTTTAATATTTTCGTCCGTAAAAAAAATACGTGTAAACGGCAAAAAACGGACGAAAACAGTAAAAACGGTCAAAAACGATATTAAACACACCAAAGAAGGTCGAAAACGGTAAAACAGATAAAACGACAAAAAATGGACTAGAACTCTTAGTTTTTTTAGATCTATTAGTTTTAAGTTTTAAAAATTATAAATACTTTCATAAAACAAAAAAATAGTTTAGATCTATTAGGTTTTTAAATAGATTAAGTAGATCTATAACTTTTAACTTTAAAATTTAAAATACTTTTATAAAATATAAGAAAAATTCTAGATCTATTAGTTTTATTTGAATCTCTTTATCATATAATAATTATTGCTTATTATCCTAACCTTTTATGTTTTCTTTAATCTCGGCATATCGATCAATCATTTTTGAAGAAAAGCAAATGGGTTGAATAGTTTTGGTTGATTAGTTCAATCAGTTACATCGATTGGTTGGCGAAAGTTGTGTAGTTTTGGAAAACTTGAGAGGTCGTGTACTTTACAGGCCAAATTCGGGTTTTGCTTTTGATTATCTTGGTATTGGGAGGCCGTGTACTTTACGGGCCATATTATATTGATTATGTTGATGATTGTTTGTTTAGAGCGTTTATCTTCGGACTACGGATACTAGTTTTTTCCCTTTTTAATTTTTATAGCTTAATTGCTTTAGTTTAATTAATTAGATCGTTATATTTTAAATTGTTTTCATAAAAAGTTATATTTTTCATAAAAATCGGTTTAATTAGTTTTAGCTATTATTATTGTTTTAAAATATAGATTTAAAAGTTTTTAAATTAGATTTCATTTATATAAGCTTATTATTAGTAAAAAGTTTACACCTTTTTGTGATTATTAAGCTTATTAGTATATAAAGCTTGTAGCTTTATCATCTAAAAAGATTAATAAGCTTAAAAGGTTGAAGCTTTATGCTTATTTTTAAGTTTATCTTTGTGATTTCATTTTTCGTCACTATTACTTGATATTACTTGCTTGCATTAGATTAATTTCGCATTTAGATTTATTTTTAATTATAGTTTATTTTTGTTGCATCTAGATCTAAATTTGTAGTTTAATTTAGCATTGCATTTTAGAATAATTTTATGTGAATTAATTGAGCTTTTATTTTTATATATTCCTTAGCCTGCATATTTTACCCATTTTTAGCTTAAATGGACATAGATTACCAAACTATTATTATTAACCAAAAACAAATAAAGTCTTAACGATAAAATTGGATTTCAATTCGAGTCGATTTGAGGAATTTTAAATACATTAAATAACTTGCTAAAAATGGATATTAAAATGGCGCCGTTGCTGCTTTGCTCGTTACGATTGACGATTTTTCGTGAGACGATTTGGATTTTGGGATCCGTTCAATTTTGAACGTTATTTTTCTTGTTAAAAAAATCACAAATATAAAAAAAAAATCAAAAATATTAAAATACAAAAAAATAAAATCACAAAAACAAATTCTTTCCTAAGATTTGCACAAAAAAAAATAAAAAAATATAAAAAAGTAATAATTTTCCTAAAGTATTACACCAAAAATATTAAGTATTATTGTTATTTTTCTTATTTCGATTTCTCTTGTTTTTATTGTGAATATATTTTATTTTAAAACATAAAACATACAAAAAGATTTTTCTTTTACTATAGATATTACGTATAAGAACCTTAATACACAATATTTCCATATGTATTGCTTGCAATACCCTGTATTTGGAGGCGTTCCGGTTCCATATACGTGTATTGATCAAACAAAAATAAAGGGAAAAAGAGATAAATACTTCCGTTAAGCAATAATTCGAAAAAAATACGAATTATAAGGTGAATAGAAAGGCGACGTGCTATAAAAGGCCGTCTAAGAGAAGCTAGGTACTTAAGTGCTTCGCGCCACCTCATTCCCCCCGTTCACTTGTAAGTATTTTGAGAAGGAAGGCTAATCGAGGGTTTTGCCGCCCAAGTAGTATTACGTATATATTTTTTGTAGCTGTTTAATATTGAACCTCGAGAGGGATAATCCCTTTCCTCTCGAAGTCGACTGAGGTCTCCTACCTCATTCCTCGAGTTTAGTTATATGCGCACTCGCGCGCGTGCACACATACCGAGTGGTGTACCAAATACTTCTAATTCTTCCAAAAAGAAGAAGAAGAACAAAAACACCGTCAATCAAGCTGATCCCGAGAATCAAGCTTTGAACAATACGATGGAAACGGATAATCGATCGATTATTGAGATCTTGCAATCCCACGTGGAGGGCAATGATGATGCGATTGTGGTGCCCGAGATTGGAGCTAATAATTTTGAAATTGAAACGGGTTTTATTCAAATGGTTTCCGCTACACCATTTTTGGGCCGTTCCCAAGATGACCCTCATGTTTATATTAAGAGATTCATCTATTTGACCAATACGTTAAAATACAATGGGGTGACTCAAGAGGCAATACGTTTGTTGCTCTTTCCTTTTTCCCTCGAGGGACAAGCCCGGATTTGGCTTGATAATGAACCACCACAAAGTATTCTTACATGGGCGGATTTAGAGACCAAGTTCATTAACTACTTTTTCCCACCATCACGGACCACCGCTTTAAGGAATGACATCATTACGTTTGAACAAAAATATGGGGAAACGTTTAGTGAGTCTTGGGACCGTTTTAAGGAGCTTTTAAGAAAATGTCCACAACATGGTTTTACAAAAGTACATCAAATTAACACGTTTTACAATGGTTTAATTCTTAATGACCAAGACTCACTCAATAGTGTCTTGGGGGGTAATATTCTTGTGAAATCCACAAACGAGGCTTGTGTAATAATTAAAAACAAGGCAAAAGTTCAAACCAAGAGTGTAAGGGCTACAATGGCTAGTGATAGTGATAATGAGGTGAATAATCAAATTAAGGAGTTTACTTCAATTGTGAAACAACTTGCTTTAAGAGATAACCCTCCCACTACACATGTACATGCTTTAAAAGAGACTTGTGAAACGTGTGAGACTTATGGTGGACCACATTCGTACTATAATTGTGACAAGGTTTACAATCAACAACAAGAAGTCTATGCTTATAAAACCAATGAAAATAAGAGGGTTCACTTTAAACCGAACGTTGATGTTAACCATTTGTCTTTTAAGAGTACTAACTATTTGGCTCCCCTGGGTTTTGTAGCTCCACAAAGACCACCCCCACCCGCCTAAAATACCCAATACCAAAATAGGAACCAAGGTCCTCAAAGGGGTAATTTTAAAGGGAATTCAAATGCAAGGGGTTTTAATCAAAATCAAGGGAATTTTCAAGGGCAAAACCAAGGTTTTAATATAAATCAAGGCTTTAATAACCAAGGTTTTCATAATCAAGGCTTTAATAACCAAGGTTTTCATAGTCAAGGCTTTCAAAATCCTAATCAATTTCAAAACCAAGGTTTTCCAACTCAAGGGTTTCATTATCAAGGTAATCAAGGGTTTAATCAAGGGAAAGTTACTAATCCTCAAATGGTCTTGGTTCTTCAAAAATTGAACGAACATGAGAAAACAATGAAACAAATGCAAGAGTCCACCGATAGGAAATTCGTGCAAATGTTGCAAGCCCTTAGACCCCAATGAGCCTTACCTTCTAATACTGAAACTAACCCTCCTGATAATGTGAGTGCTATAACTACTCGAAGTGGAGCCACTTTAGTGGGACCTTCCATCTGTTCGCCCATAAAGGAGAGACAAGTCCCGGAGATCATAATGAGTAATCCTACTCCCCCTTCGGTGATTCCTCCCACTACCACTCCTAGTACTAGTTCTCCATTGCCTAATGAGCCTAACCCTAAGGTTGTTCAAGAAGTGAGTCCTTCTCCTTCTCAACCTTCAACTTCAAAGCCTAATATCCCTTATCCCTCTAGGTTGGACAAGGCTAAGTTGCTTACCAAAGAAAACGTCCACGTTTCTAACTTTTTAAAAATGATTTCCCAAGTGGATGTTAACATTAGCCTTATTCAAGAACTTGCTCAAATGCCTAAATTTGTGAAAATGTTCAAAGATTTGCTCAATAAGAAAGAAAAAATGGTAGAGCTTGTGAACACTCGTTTAAATAAGAATTGTTCCGCGATTCTTCTCAAAGAGATTCCCGAAAAGCTAGGAGATCCCAGACGATTCGTGTTACCTTGCTCGTTTCCTCAAATTAATGATTGTATGGCTTTAGCGGATCTCGGTGCTAGCATCACTCTTATTCCACTCTCGATATGGAAAAATTTATCATTACCCGACCTTGTACCGACTCGAATGACTCTCGAATTAGCTAATAGAAGTCTCGCATACCCAGTTGGTATTGTCGAAGACGTTTTTGTTCGAGTTGGTACCATCACTTTCCCGCGGACTTTGTCGTAGTCGACTGTAAGACGGATCCTCGTATTCCATTAATACTTGGTAGACCGCTCTTAAGAAACGGAAAAGCATTAGTTGATGTAGCCGAAGGGGAATTAATTCTTAGGGTAGGGGATGATCAACAAGTGTTTAAAATGAGAAAAATCACAAATAAATCAAATGGAAAAGAATCGGTCAATATGATTGATGTTCTTAATTTTGATAATGAAGAAAGTTTTATCAATCCTTTTGAAACTAAAAAGTTTAATCTTCATGATTTTGTAGTACAGTCAAATCCAGTTTTTGAAACTTCAAATGATAATCCACTTTTTGAAGAAAATAAGGGAGCTAATGATAATTTTAGTGATGTCTCTTCTTTAAGTGATCATTCCACTTCGGATTTAGAGGAACCACCTTTTGAGCCTCCACTTTTAGATAATCCCATTTACGATACCGATAGTGATGACACTTTTTCAAGTGTTCATTCTCATTTAGATCTTGGGGAGACACCTTTAGAGCCTCAAATGTTTGATACCCCACTCTACGATGACTATGATGACGACACTTCTTTAAATGATCTCATTTCTTCGGGATTTGAAGAGACACCTAGTGACCCTAATGATCCTATTATCTCTATGAGTGATCCTCCTACTCTTGAGTCTCCTTTTGATGAGGATCCTCCACCACCAACGTTTGATACTACTTTAGAGGATTACTCTTTTGAGGACGATTTCAACACCTTTCTCAATACTTACTTTCCTAATGAGCATGATTCTCCTACCTTGGATTTCGATTATGGCCTTTACCCTCCTTCGGACTTTAAGAAACCCGATTCAAAGGAAAAGAAACCGGACGACACCAACATTCGGAGTACCTATGTTTTGAAACCTCTCTTTCCACCTTCTTCGGATGAGATTGTGAGGTATATGAGCGGATCTTCTTCAAGTTCCGCTGAGTGTCTTTCTTATTTTCCCCTAAAGGAAAAGGTGTTCGATCCTGGTACCAAAGTTTTTGAGCCATCTTAGTATCCATCTGATGAAATAAAAGGAAACATTTTTGGAATATTCGAAGCTACGCTTTCACCTTACCACACCTTCTACTATCACCATACCACCCTTTCCTTTAAGAGATCGTTGCTTAAGGATACCCCACTCGACTTATACTTGTGTGATTTTACCACCATGAGGTTTATTTTCTTTTCGTGATGGAAATTATGTCTTTGACCCAGGTAGACTTTCGCGGGGTTTTCCTTATTTGAGTTTGCTTCACCCTTTATCATGGAGAGATTTTCCTCCCACGAAAATCTCGGCTTTTCCATGATATTACCATTTAAACGATGATATTCGGGGAATCGAGTCGAGCTAGAGACTCGTGATAAATAAATCAAGCATCATATAACTAGGTTAGACTGTCTTTACCTTTTTCAACCAATAGGTGTAAGGGGAGCCAAGTAGGTTGTGTTTTGTGATGTTGTGTTGGGATATGTGCTTTAATGATCCACTTTTGGTGCTTTTTACGCGACCCGTGATCCCGTGTTCCTGTGTACCCGGTTATCTTTGATTTGTTTTTGCTATTGTGATTCGATTTTGTATATAAATAAAGTTGTAAAATTGATCACTTTAGTTGTCTCTTCCTTGGCTCGATTTAAACAAAGTGCACAATGTCCTAAGTGTAGGGTATTTTACTTCCACATCCTTAAACATTGAGGACAATGTTTATATTAAGTGTAGGGGAGACTTCTATCGAAGTAATAAGTGGGATTTTCCATTAATTTGTCCTCATTTTAACCGGAAATTAATATTTTTCAACGTTTTCAAAAGTTTTGATTTATTTTGGCCTAGTAGTATTTTTTATTTATTTTCTTTTATCTACTTTCCTTTTTGTCTTCAGCATCATATGTATATATTCCATTTCATGAATAAAGTAAAAAAATGGTTTTAACAAGTTTAGACGTCTATGATATATTAGGCCCGTCGTGAATATTTTGACTCAACCCGAGTTTACTTATCCAAGTTTACTCTAGCTGGTATCCTTAACCATATGGACCTTAATTGGTTTATTAGGCTAAGCATCCGCGAGTCTCATTACTTGAGATTTTAACATGTGGAGAAAGAGAAATGATATAGTCAATTAAAAGTTTTGTATTATTTCATGAACTTATGTGAGTTAATTATAAGCTTTTTCTCCCATCACTTGTAAATAAATAAATGTAATAAATAAGGTCGTACTATTTGAAAAAATACTTAGATTCTAGCCCAAAATAGTTTAAAAGTTGATCAGGATTAATTAGAGTTCATAGTTAAGGTATAACTTATTGAAAAGGGACGCGAAGATTGGCGTATCCAAAATGGCCCTAACATGGTATGAGGATATCCGAATCCAAAAAGGCCCTCACAAGGCATGACGATTCACCGTTTTGCTAAAGATCTAAAGATGATGTGAAGATCATTAATCCAAATCAATATGAAGGATCAAGACACGCGACGAGAAGCAATTACTCCCATAAAGATCATGGAGAAGTCTATCCAAAAAGACCCTAACAAGGTATGAAGATAAATAGATCGAAGTTCGAAAAGGAGGCGGATCGTTATATATCAAAATCCTAAATAAAGACAAGGAAAATGAAGAATTCGTTGTCAACGTTTGAAGCATCTCTCACTCCAAATGAAGATGTATACCAAAATGAAGAGAAGACCATAATTTCAAGATCGTGTCTCAAGATTTGAAGTTTGAAGTCAATGCCAAATATCGTTCTGAGAAAGGTCTCAAATCGTGAAACAAGTTATGCCAAGATATGAACTTTATGAGATTTTGAGAAGCCGTTTTAAAAGATTTTTTCCTTTAGCTAACTATTGATTAAATCGTCCTACTTTATTTTCGGCCTTAATAAGTTATCGAAATAAGTCAAAATTGCATCCTCGTGATCATTCAAGACAAAAATAAAATACAAGATATACACCGTAGGAATAAGGGGGTCTAAGTGACTAATTAAACACATGAGTAAGTGTTAGATTTACTAACTTGTAATTACAATTATCTCGTTTTTATGCTTGGTATGGGAAACGTGAAACTTGGGGGTGATAAATATTCATGACACCAAAGCCCTAATTTAAGTCTTAGATTTCTTTACAAGTTTCTTCCATAAAATAATTTCAAATAAATGAATAAAATGGAAATTGTTATATCTTTTGAATATAGTTTTAATCCTTTTATCGTTTTAAGTTTCTTTTATTGTAGTAGTAGTAGTATATCGTAATAAAGGCCGAGATGGATTAATTATGATGAAAAATGTAAAATTTTGCTTTAAAATTGTGCATTGCATGGGGAGATTGCAATGGTCAAGTGTAGGGGATTTAATAAGTGTGTAAACACTTATCCTTTTACCACCTAAAACAATGAAAAACGAGACCAAAATGTGTATTTAATATCGTAAATGTCGGGATTATCCGTGGTTTGTGTTTTTGTTGTGAAATAGGTACAAAGGATCAAAAGGAAATAAAACACGGAATTTCACAATCATTTATCGAAGAAAAAGTCAAAGATAAATTCAAAGGACCAAAAAGAGCCAAAAGAATGAAGTTTGGAGGCCTAAAGATGAAGATTTGATGAAGATTTTACAACAGGGACCATTTTTGCCAATCTCCAAAATCATCCACTAATAAACCACATTGAAGAGCAAAAAATTATGAAGCCAACGTTCCCGACCTCGCATCGTAACTCCTCACGGTTTGTTCTTTATGAATTTTTTAAGTTTAATTAATTTTTATATGAAATAAATAGTTTTTAATAAATAAATAATAAATAAAAATATATCTTCGTAAATTAATAAAAAATAATAAAAATAAAAACTTTTTATTTTATAATAGTTAGTTTAGTATTGAAATAATTAATTTTGATTTTTAAATATTTTTAGTTTTAGTAGTTTTATTTTTATTTATTTTTATCTATTTTTAAACTAACACAAAAATATTAAAAAAAATAGTATGTGTGTTTATTTTGTGAGTAATTAGGTGCATGTTACTAGAAGATTACAGATGGTGGAGTTGGTTAAAGTAGATTAATCAAGAGCCCTTGGATAAAAGAATAATGAAAGGTGAAGATGGTGATCCATGTGAAGTGCTCCCATTTGTCTATCTAAAAGTATATTTCATCCTATTGGTGGAAACACATCATCACCTACCAAATGACCAAGATGCCCTCAAGTTAAAGAAAAGAAGGTGATTAAAAGCCTATAAAGACTAATCTACCCCAAGCAACTTGACTTCAATTATAAATAACATCTCATTTTTCTTCATTTTGGATGTAAATTTTAGGTAGCTAAATAATGTCAATTTTATTTCTTGTTTTTAATGTATTTTCCTTTCAACTTTTGTACTAGCTTATCATTAAGCACTTTATATTAGTAAAAGTTTATGTTTTACCTTATTCTCATTCTACCTTTCTTTATCTTTTTACTTTTAATAATCTAGCTTATTATTTTGGGAATAGTTTTTCATAACTCTTTCCAAATAAGTTCAGATTTATATAAAATCATGGAATAAGTCATCTTATTTCAAGCTTATTGTTGCCTTATATTCCTAGATCTAGCTTATTGTTGGAGGATTTATTTAATTAGCTTTTTAGCTTTTTAAATCACATAAGTTCTAAGCTTAGGCTTACAACTTATTTATAAGCTAACTTTCTAATTAAGTACTTTTAGTTTTTTAGATCTATTAGTTTTAAGTTTCAAAAATTAAAAATACTGTCATAAAACAAAAAAAATAGTTTAGATCTATTAGGTTTTTAAATAGATTAAGTAGATCTATTATTTTTAACTTTTAAATTTAAAATACTTTTATAAAATATAAGAAAAATCTAGATCTATTAGTTTTATTTTAATCTCTTTATCATATAATAATTATTGCTTATTATCCTAACCTTTTATGTTTTCTTTGATCTCGGTGTATCGATCTATCATTTTCGAAGAAAAACAAATGGGTTGAATAGTTTTGGTTGATTAGTTCAATTAGTTAGAGCGATTGGTTGGTGAAAGTTGTGTAGTTTTGGGAAAATTGAGAGGCCGTGTACTTTACGGGTCAAATTCGGGTTTTGCTTTTGATTATCTTGGTATTGGGAGGCCGTGTACTTTACGGGCCATATTGTGTTGATTTTGTTGATGATTGTTTGTTTAGAGCGTTTATCCTCGAACAACGGATACTAGTGTTTTCCCTTTTTAATTTTTATAGCTTAATTGCTTTAGTTTAATTAATTAGATCGTTAAAGTTTAAATTGTTTTCATAAAAATTATATTTTTCATAAAAATCGGTTTAATTAGTTTAGCTATTATTATTGTTTTAAAATATAGATTTAAAAGTTTTAAAATTAGATTTCATTTGGATAAGATTATTATTAGTAAAAAGTTTACACCTTTTTGTGATTATTAAGCTTATTAGTATATAAAGCTTGTAACTTTATCATCTTAAAAGATTAATAAGCTTAAAAGGTTGAAGCTTTATGCTTATTTTTAAGTTTATTATTGTTATTTCATTTTTTGTCACTATTACTTGATATTACGTGCTTGCATTAGATCAATTTCGCATTTAGATTTATTTTTTGTTATAGTTTATTTTTGTTGCATCTAGATCTAAATTTGTAGTTTAATTTTACCTTGCATTTTAGAATAATTTTATGTGAATTAATTGCGTTTTATTTTTATATATTCCTTAGCCTACATATTTTTCCCATTTTTAGATTAAATAGACATAGATTACCAAACTATTATTATTAACCAAAAACAAATAAAGTCTTAACGATAAAATTAGATTTCACTTCGATTCGATTTGAGGAATGATAAATGCATTAAATAACTTGCTAAAACGGATATTATAAGATACAACAAGAAATTCTTGCCAAGAAGGTAAGAAGAATCAAGCTTCACAGCCCACTAAAGGTATTATCATCCAACAGCAATCAAACAAAGATGAAGAAAGAAGATCTTCAAAGCTATTGAATAAAATACCTAAGATAAATCCAAAGGATAAGGGCAAAAAGGTGTTACAATCTGAATCTGAAGAAGAAAGTGATTCAGGTGATAACATAACCAAAGTCATGAACAGATTCAATCAACTAAGGCATGATGAAAAGTAGCTTTCAGATTACAAGAACAAATGCATGAAGAAGATCTACATGAAGAATTTGCAGCAAAGCAAAAATTGCTTGAAGCCCAAAGAGTGCAGCAAGAACGGAACATTGAAGAATATGATAGGATTCAGGTTGAACTTAAGGCAAGTGAGCTTCTTGTAGAATTATTTCTAGCTGAGGAAAGGGATGCATATGATGAAAAGGAAAAATACAAATTGATTGATGATTTAGTGAGGGAGCAACAAATATTCTTTGCAGAAAAGAAAAGAAAGGGTTAATGATAGGTGTGTAAACACCCATCTTTTCTACCACTTAATTACAATAATAACCGGACCAAAACGTGTATTTTATGTCTTTTATGTCGGAATTATGCGTGGTTTGTGTTTTTGTTGTGATTTAGGACGAAAAAGTGAAAAGTGGAGAAAACACGGGAATTCACGGGCATTTACGGACTTTTATTGAAGAAAAAGATGAAAGACGAAGTCAAGAAGTCAAGAGTGCAAAAAGAACGGAAGTCCACGACCAATTCTGAAGATTTATCGAAGAAAAAGTCAAAAGACGGAAGTTTATCAAAAGCCGAAGAATTCAAGTCTATTTTATTGAAGAATTTAAAGACGAGTTCAAAGAAATCCCGAAGCCAAAAGTCCCTTAAGTCCAAGTTTAAAGAAGATTAGAAGAAAAGGACTAAGTATGCAATTAATGAAGATTAAAAGAAGGAGGGACTTAATGACGCAATTAAGAGAAAAGGAAAGAGGGGAGGAAGCTTCCTTAATCCTCCCCTATAAATAGTCATTAGTTGTAATCTTTTCATTTTGTTGGCTAAGTGTGACAATTAGCTCTTCCACCATTTACTTACCTTGTCATTTATTTTCTTGTCAAATTTAAATACCTTGTCTTGCACCTTAAATTCATTTAATTTCAAGTAAGTTTTCATTTAATTATTGTCAATCTTTACTTTATCTTGTCAATCTCTTATCTACCTTTCTTAATCTTTGATTTATGTGTTTATGTTTATGTTCATGTTCATGCTTTTATTTTGATCCAAGTGGTTTTTGATTATTGTAGTTAAAGTTGTTAGATCTCTTGATATTGATGGTTTGTTTATGATTTATTGATGTTTTGTTATTGGTTTTATTAAATCGTTTGGTTGATTTTGGTTAAATTAGTTTTAGATCTGCAGTTACTGTTTTCCTTGTTCTTCGGAAAGTTTGTTTCTGTTTCTTTGTTTCCAGGAAAAGTTCCGAGCCAAAGCAAGGAGAGGAGTGTTCATTCGGAAGTCCAAAGTTCCGAGCCAAGGGGTTTCATCCGGAACTTCAAAGTTCCGGATCAAGAGTGTTCATTCGGAACTCCAAAAGTTCCGAATCAAATACTTCCGAACGAAAGTCCGACTCAAGCATTAGTTCATTCGGAACTTGAAAGTTCCGGATCAATTCACTTCATTCGGTACTCAAAAAGTTCCGGATCAAGGAGATTCATTCGATGTATCTCGGAAGGACCCTTCAACATCACAACCTTCACCAACTACACCTTCACCGTCTCCCTATCAACCCAAAATCCCATACCCTTCTCGCATAGGCAAGACCAACGAGCTAACCAAGAATGACTGTCAAGTATCGAAATATGTGGATATGCTATCTAAAATGACCATCAACATTAGCCTTGTTGAAGCACTTTGCCACATGCCGAAATTTGTCAAAACATTCAAGGAATTGCTTAGCAAGAAGGAGAAGTTGATTGAACAAGCCATAAATGAAAACTGCTCTGCAGTCATTCTTAAAGAACTTCCGGAAAAGCTTGGAGATCCCGGTCGTTTTGTGTTGCCTTGCGTGTTCAACAAAACTGAAGAATTTACTGCCCTTGCTGATCTCGGGGATAGTATTAATCTTATGCCACTGAGTGTTTGGAAAACACTATCATTACCTGACCTCATTCCAACAAAGATGACTCTCGAACTTACAAATCGCACTCTTGCTTACCCCGTTGGTATAGCCGAAGACGTGTTTATCAAAGTTGGCACATTTACTTTCCCGGTCGATTTTGTCGTAGTTGATTATGAAGTGGACCCTCGTATTCCTTTAATACTTGGTCGGCCATTCTTGAGAACCGGACGAGCTTTAGTGGATGTGGCCGAAGGTGAGTTAATCTTACGAGTCGGGGATGATTCAAAAGTTTTTAAAATGGGGAAGCTTACAGGCAAATCCTTTGGAGGCCGAGAATTAGTGAATATGATTAATGTGCTCGATGACTTTGTCGTCTATGACAATCCTCTATTCGATTCTTCCATCGATAATCCACTCTTTGACGATGATGTGGATGATTCTCGATCCAATTTGGAAGCTTCTCTCATTTATGATTCTCCACCGGTCTTTGATGCTTATGATGATGATTCTAGCTCAGATTCGGATGATTTTGATTGTACTTCTGAGTATCCCGAGCTGCCTACTTTCGATGATTTTGATGAGGCCGATACTCTCTCGAGCGATTCTTCACATGATGAAGATCCTCCGCCATCACTCGATCCTACTTTGGACGATTATTCATTTGAGGAAGATTTCTCTAAATTTCTCAACACTTACTTCCCTCATGAGAGTGATGCTCCTCCTTATGACTTTGAAGATTATCGTCTTGATCCTACTTTGGATTTGAAGAGCATTCTGTCAAAGGAGAAGAAACCGGTCGACACCGAAATCCGTTGCACATATGATTTAACACCTCTTTGTCCCCCTTCCGAGGACGAGGTTGTGCTTCTTTGCGGATATTCTTCACACTTGGCTGAGCCTGAGTGCTATTTTCCCTTAAAGGAAAAGGTGTTCGACCCTGGTATTGAAGTCTTTAAGCCATCTCAGTATCCACCTGATGAAATAAATAGAAAAATCTTTGGAACCATTGCAGACATGCTTGCACCTCACCCTACTTGCTTCCACCGTGCTCAATCGCTGCTTAAGGGAACCTTGCCTACTCTTCTTTGGCTTGCCTTGTTCGCCTTAAGCTTCTGCTTATTGATGGACGAAAACTATGTCTTTGACCCTGGTGGATATGTTTCATGCTTCTTCCGTTGATGATCAAGGTCGAGTCAGGCTCACGACTCGGTAAACAAAAACCAAGCGCTTCTTGGGAGGCAACCCATGCATCTATCTTTTCGCTTTCTTTATCATAAGTGTAGGGGAGACCCTTTGGTTTGCTATTTCCTCTCCTCACTTCTTAATCAGGGATTCGAGCTTCAATGATCCACTTTTGATGATTCTTGACGACCCGTGATTCCATGTTCTACTTTATCCTGGTTCTATCCTAAACTCTTTTCGATTCACTATTTTATATTTTCTCAATATTAAAATAGGAATCTCTTTAGTTGTCTTTTCCTTAGCGAGATTTAAACAACGTGCACAATGTCCTAAGTGTAGGGGAGTCTACTCCCACATGCTTAAACATTGAGGACAATGTTTATCTTAAGTGTAGGGGGGACTTCTATCGAAGTTAAGTGGTCTTTTCCTTGTATTTGTCCTCATTTTAACCGGAAAATCAAATTTTCGACATTTTTCAAAATTTTTGATCTATTTTGGCCTATTAGTTTTTCCCTTTGTATAGTTATTTTCTTTCCTTATTAGAATAAATGTTAAATAAGTGGTTTTAATTCTCAAACGTTGTGAATCTTTTGACTCAGTCCGAGTTTACTTATCTTAAGTTACTCTAGCTAGTATCCTTAATGTGTTTAAGTCAAGTTTTGCTAGGCTTTTATATAGGGAGCTATAAAATGCGAAAGTCTAAACTCTCACTGGTTAAGAACAAGAACTTTTCGCAAGTTCCTATAATTGATCCTAGAGAGTCGTTTATCAAGGGAACTTTAAGATGCGATTTCTAAACTTGAAAGAGTCTAAGAATTTGCAAGATCCTATAGGCGACTCGAAAACCCAAAACTTTGATTTAATAGGCTAAGTATCAACGAGTCTCATTACTTGAGATTTTAAACTGTGGAGAACGAGACATGATAGAGCCAATTATAAGTTCGGTACTCTTTCGTGAATTTATGTGAGTTAATTATGAGCCTATTCTCCCATCGCTTGCTAATAATTTATCTGCTAATAAATAAGGTTGTACGATTTGAAAAGTTACTTAGCTTCTAGCCCAAGATCGTTTAAAAGTTGCTCGGTATGGATTAGAGTTCATAGCCAAGGCATAACTTATTGAAGCGGGAGGCGAAGATTGGCGAGTCCGAAAAGGCCCTAACAAGGCATGAGGGCTATATTTTGTTGCTAAAGATCCAAAGTGATGTGAAGAATCATTTATCGAAAATCAATATGAAGGATCGAGACACACGACGTAAAGCAAAACTCCCCAAAAGTCATGGAGAAGTGTATCCGAAAAGACCCTAACAAGGTATGAGGATAAATAGATCCAAGTCATAAAAGGAGGCGGATCGTTGTATATCAAAGTCCAAAATAAAGATTAGAGAAAAATGAAGAAGTCGTGGTCCAAGTATGAATCTCTCAAAACTTTAAGTGAAGAAATTCTATTATGAAGAGAAGACCATAATTTCATGAACGTCTCTCAAGATTTGAAGTATGAAGTCGCTGCCAAATATCGGTCCGAGAAAGGTCTCAAATCGCGAAGCGAGTTATGCCAAGACATGAACTTTATGAGATCCCGAGAAGCAGTTTTAAAAGATTTTGTCCTTTAGCTAACTATTGATTAAATCGTTCACTTTATTTTCAGACTTAATAACTATCGAAATAAGTCAAACAATGCATCCTCGTAATCATTCAAGACAAATAATAAAATATAAGAGATACCCCTAGGAATAAGGGAGTCTAAGTGAGTAATTGGCCCACATGAGTTCGTGATAGTTTACTAACTTATAATAACAATGATCTCGTTTTTAAGCTTGGTTTGGAGAAAGTGAAAACTTGAGGATGATGATTATTCATAACATTTTCAAAACCCAAGGTTTGCTTTTGATTTCTTTATTTTGTATGTCTTTAATTTTCTATCTCTTTAATAAAGGCCAACGTGGATTGATTATGATGAAAAGTGTAAACGTACTTTGTAACTAATGCATTGCATGAGGACATTGCAATGGTCAAGTGTAGGGGATTTGATAGGTGTGTAAACACCCATCTTTTCTACCACTTAATTACAATAATAACCGGACCAAAACGTGTATTTTATGTCTTTTATGTCGGAATTATGCGTGGTTTGTGTTTTTGTTGTGATTTAGGACGAAAAGGTGAAAAGTGGATAAAACACGGGAATTCACGGGCATTTACGGACTTTTATTGAATAAAAAGATGAAAGACGAAGTCAAGAAGTCAAGAGTGCAAAAAGAACGGAAGTCCACGACCAATTCTGAAGATTTATCGAAGAAAAAATCAAAAGACGGAAGTTTATCAAAAGCCGAAGAATTCAAGTCTATTTTATTGAAAATTTTAAAGACGAGTTCAAAGAAATCCCGAAGCCAAAAGTCCCTTAAGTCCAAGTTTAAAGAAGATTAGAAGAAAAGGACTAAGTATGCAATTAATGAAGATTAAAAGAAGGAGGGACTTAATGACGCAATTAAGAGAAAAGGAAAGAGGGGAGGAAGCTTCCTTAATCCTCCCCTATAAATAGTCATTAGTTGTAATCTTTTCATTTTGTTGGCTAAGTGTGACAATTAGCTCTTCCACCATTTACTTACCTTGTCATTTAATTTCTTGTCAAATTTAAATACCTTGTTAATAAGTGTGAAAGCACTTATCCTTTTACCACTTATGTCCAATAATAACATGACCAAAACGTATGATTTATGTCGTAAAAGTCGGAATTATGTGTGGTTTGTGTTTTTATTGTGTTTTAGGACCAAAATATGAAAAAGGAAGAAAACACGGGCTTTCACGGGCTTTTATAGAAGAAAACGGGAAAAGACGAAGTCAAAAGATCAAGAGTGCAGAAAGAACGGAAGTCCAAGGCCTATTCTGAAGATTTGTCGAAGAAAAAGTCTAAAGACGAAAGTTTAACAAAGTCGAAATAGAAGAAGAAAATTAAAAGACAAGTTCAAATCCCGAGACGACAAAGACAAAGAATTAAAGTCGAGTCGAGAAAACGTGAAGAAAGAGAGAAAGAAGATGCAACACATGCACTCCTTCCACCTTCCCTATAAATACCCTCCTAATAGTCATTAGGAGGGTGGTTAGATTTTAGTTAATTTTCACTTTTTCTTAGTTTTCTCTAGTTTTAGAGAGAGAAAGTCTTAAACTTTCTCTCACTAAATTTCATCTTTTTCTTAATCTTTCAAAGATTAAACACTTTGTATTGCTTATTTTTATTAATCAAGTTCTATATTTAAGCTTTTATCTCTTAATCTAATTCTACTTTTCTTTGATTTAAGATTGATTTTGGTACGATTATCATGTGATCCGTGTTGTTCTAATTGATTTCGTGCTTAAAAAGTTAATCTTTTGATCATTTCATAAGTTTTCATTTGATTAAGCTTTAAGACTTTTGTGCTTATTGGCTTATTTTTATGATTAGCTTATGTAGTTTATAAAAATCTTCCTTAAAAAGTTTATGTTTTTATTGTTTAATCTAAAAAGTTGCTTAATTTCGAGTCGGATAAGTTGATTAGAGTGCTTATTTGATCCGGTTTAGGCATTGATTCGGGTTAGTTTTGTGATAAGCTTATTATATAGCTTATTCACTTGCTAAACCGATTTCCACAATTTTAGGAAGGGGTACAAACTCCCTTTTCCGATTGTACCATTCCGAGCAGACCACCCATTCCGATTGATCCAATCGGATTAGGGCTTTGAGTATTCCGATTGAGCACCCCAAGTATTCCGATCTAGCCACTATTCTAGATTCCCATTGTGTAGTTTTTGGTTATTCCGATTGGATGGTTTTGCTTGTATTCCGATTTGAGCCAGTATAATATTCCGATTGAGTGCATTTTCTACACATTCCGATTTGGATGATTTTTGCTCATTCCGATTGTAGCTTCATTGATATTCCGATTACACCCCTTATTTTCTCATATTCCGACAGTCTCCATTTCTACATTCCGATCTGGGGCTATTTTAGCTTATTCCGATTGTGAGTTTGTGGTTTCTTCCGTTCTTACTTTCTTATAGTACTTTTTAACTTAGTTCTTATTTTTAGAGAATTTTCCAAGTGTTAGTTTTATTTAGTGTGCTAGTACTTTCCATTGTTACCTTTAAGTTTTCAAGCTTTTATGTTTACTCGTCATTTTGATATTAATCTTTATTCTTCCATTTTACTCAACGACACTTTAGTTACTTGTTAATAGTTTAAATTTAGATAAACAAACCAAACCATTCTCTTGATTCACCAAAAGACGATTGAGTCGCACTCTAGACCGGTTTTCAATTCGAAAGGATTCGGACGATAATATTTTCATACCTAGCCAAAAAGCGAAGTATTAAATGGCGCCGCTGCCGGCTCTTTTCGTTACGATAAACGGTTTTTAGTGAGAGACGCATTGAATTTTGGGATCCGTTCTTTGAACGTTATTTTCCTTGCTTTAAAAATTTTCAAAAATCCAAAAAATATAAAACTCTTCAAAAATACAAAAACATTGAAAAATCTTAAAAAGCAATTCTTTTAAAAAGGTTTTGCACCAAAAAGATTATATAGATATTATCTTTGTGTATATTTTTCTTCTGGAGGTGTATGCGTACTAGATCTTCCAACTATTCTGAGCCCGAGACTCTTGAAGATTTAGATATGGCTGGTGTTAATAACAACAATAATCACCCACCTCAACACAATTTGAATAACAATAACAACAACAACAACAATGTCTTTCTACATGATTTACGAACCATGGAGGAATTGTGTCAACCCACCATGAACGGACGCGGAGGCCCGATTGCGCCAATGCACGTCACGGCTCAGGAGTTTTCGTTGAAGCATCACATGATCCAGCAAGTGCAAACGAACCCGTTTCGTGGAATTCCGGATGATGATGCCAACAAACACCTCGACAAATTCATTACCATGACCCAAAGCATGAAGTGCTCCGGTGTTTCTATGGATGACCTTCGCCTCCAACTTTTTCCACACTCGCTTTCTCACCATGCTGAAAAATGGTTTGACCGTCTTCCTAAGAATTCTATTCATACGTGGAATGACATGACTCAACGCTTTTTATCGCGCTACTTTCCCCCATCCATGGTCACTAGCCTTCGTAACCAAATTAGTGGATTTATGCAAGGGAATGATGAATCGCTTTTTGATGCTTGGGAACGCTACAATGATTTGATCGACCGCTGTCCTAATCACAATATGCTCCCCGTCACTCTCATTGACACCTTCTACAATGGTCTCACTTTTCGTGATCGTGACACGATCAATGCCGCCGCCGGTGGTCCTTTTATGAAAAGGAGACCGGAAGAGTGTCGAGAGTTGATTGAAAACATGACTACTCACCACAAGAATTGGGATTCTTCCGCATCCTCAAGATCTAATCAGAGAGTCAATGTTTCATCTACTTCTTCCACTACCAACTCGTCTATTTTGGAACGTGCTATTCTTGATATTAACAAAAGTCTCCAAATTTTGACTTCTAACCAAACCCAACAAGCTAAAGCCGTTGCTATTTCTTGTGACACATGTGGTGGTCCTCATTCCTACAATGAGTGTCCTTCTACTCACGGCAATTATTCTGAAGACGTTAACGCAGCATATGGTAGTTATCCCACGGGAGGCTATCAAGCTCGCCCTCAAGGAGACCGTAACGTGCTAAGTTATCGCTCCAACAATTATCTTGCTCCTCCCGGTTTCCCTCCTGCAAACCAATCCCAACCTCGTGCAAATAATCAATATCAATCCCAAAGAAACCCATACCCAACTCAAGGAAATTCTCAAGCTTACCAAGCTCCACCTCTCAATCAACCAATGGCAGTGAGTCCAGACGTCGAGACGTTCATGAAGACTAATCGTGAGTTGGTGACGAATCTTCAGAGTCAAGTCCGCAACTTGAAGGGAGAAATGGCAAAACAAGGGAACGATATTCGAGCCGAGCTAAGGAATAACATGGCTAAACACAGCGATGCAATTAATCCAAACATGCAAAACTCTTTTAATAATCAAGCTCTTCACCTTCGTGATATGATTGGTTCGCTCATCCAAAGTAATCAACCCTCTGCTTCGGGTACTCTTCCGAGTAACACCGTTGCGAATCCAAGAGGGGAGATGAAAGCAATCACCACTCGTAGTGGAAAAGGTTATATGGAACCCGAGCTTCCTACACCTCCACCCGTGATTATGAACAAGGAAAACGAGCAACTTTCTTCACCTCCTTCACCATCTATCCCCATTTCCCCACCACCCGTGGTTGTGAGTGATCCTATTCCCTTAAAGCCTTCTTCTTCATCCAATATACCTTATCCTTCAAGGTTGAGGAAAGAGAAGCAAAAGAGCAAGGACGATATTCAGGTTTCAAACTTTCTAAAAATGTTTAAACAATTGAATTTTAACATCTCCTTTGCCGAGGCTCTCGCTCACATGCCCAAATACGCTAAGATGTTTAAAGATATTCTAAGTGATACGGAAAAGCTTCTTGATATCGCTCAGACCCAACTTAATGAGAACTGCTCCGCAGTGCTCTTAAGGAAATTGCCCACCAAACTTGGTGATCCGGGTCGCTTCTTGATTCCTTGCAACTTCCTGGGAGTAGAGAATTGCATGGCCCTAGCCGATCTAGGTGCCAGTATAAACTTAATGCCTTTAAGTGTTTGGAAGCAATTATCTCTCCCCGAGCTAGTCCCCACCAAAATGACTTTGGAATTAGCCAACCGTACGGTTGCTTATCCAGTGGGGATAGCCGAAGATGTCTTTGTTGGCGTTGATAAATTCACCTTCCCGGCGGATTTTGTCGTCGTCGACTACGAGATGGAACCTCGTGTTCCATTAATCGTTGGACGTCCATTTCTGAGGACCGGTCGCACTCTCATTAATGTAGCCGCAGGCGAAATAATCATGAGAGTTGGTGACGATAAAATTGTCTTCAACATGGGTAAGATTTCTAAGCAACCTTATTCATATGAGAGTGTTAATGCTATTGATGTTCTCGATGAGGCTTGTGAAGAACATTTTCATGATGCTTGCAAAAGTACTCTTTCATCTCTACCCAATGTTGAGACCGTTGCCTCAATTGCTCCAGCATTGACTCCTTTTGGAGAAAGTGACTTGGATGATTTCGAAGCTAGCTTGGGTCCTCTCGATATTAAGTATGATAATTTGTCCACCAATTGGGATGAAGATACTCGTACTATTGAGAGACTTCTCAATGAGGACCCATTGTCTCCTCCTGCTCCTAAAGAGGTGACTAATGATGATCCATCGTTAGTTTCACCATCTATTGAGGATCCTCCTACTCTTGAGCTTAAGGACCTACCTCCTCATCTTGAGTACGTTTTCCTTGAAGACGACGAGAAGTTACCGGTCATCATCGCGAAGGATCTGAAAGAAGACAAAAAAGCCCGACTAGTCGCCGTGTTGAAGAAGCATAAAAGAGCTATCGCTTGGAAAATCTCCGACATCCGTGGAATTGATCCTCACTTTTGCACACATAAAATTCTCATGGAAGACGACTTTAAGCCCACAATTCAAAGCCAACGAAGGGTGAATCCTAAAATCCATGAAGTCATCAAAAAAGAGGTTATCAAACTTCTTGATGCGGGTATGATTTACCCTATTTCGGATTCACCGTGGGTTAGTCCAGTCCATTGTGTGCCTAAGAAAGGCGGAATCACCGTTGTGCCCAATGCAAACAACGAGTTAATTCCTACCCGTCTCGTTACTGGGTGGAGAGTTTGTATAGACTACCGCAAACTCAATGATGCCACGAGAAAGGATCATTTCCCTCTACCTTTTATGGACCAAATGCTTGAACGTTTAGCTGGTAATGAATATTACTGCTTTCTTGATGGTTTCTCGGGTTATTTTCAAATACCCATCGATCCCCAAGATCAAGAGAAGACAACATTCACTTGTCCCTATGGCACCTTTGCTTACAAACGAATGCCTTTTGGCTTATGCAATGCCCCCGGGACTTTCCAAAGGTGCATGTTGGCTATCTTCCATGACATGGTTGAGTAAACCATGGAAGTCTTCATGGATGATTTCTCGGTCTTTGGGGATTCCTTCTCTTCTTGCCTTGCCAATTTGGAACGTATGCTTAAGCGGTGCGAAGACACGCGCCTTGTTCTGAATTGGGAAAAATGCCATTTTATGGTAAAAGAAGGCATTGTGCTAGGACACAAAATCTCTAAAGCCGGTCTTGAAGTCGACCGTGCTAAAGTAGATGTCATAGCCAGATTACCTCCACCTTCAACTGTGAAGGGTGTGAGAAGTTTTCTGGGTCATGCGGGCTTCTATCGTCGATTCATTCAGGATTTCTCTAAAATCGCTCGCCCGATGACCCACCTCTTGGAAAAAGATACTACTTTTATCTTTTCTAAAGAGTGTCTCGAAGCCTTCAATCTTCTTAAGGATAAGCTAACTAAGGCACCGGTCTTGGTTACCCCTAATTGGGAGCTGCCTTTTGAATTGATGTGCGATGCTAGCGACTTTGCTATTGGTGCGGTTTTGGGCCAACGAGTGAATAAACACTTCCAACCAATCCACTATGCTAGCAAAACAATGACAGGGGCTCAATTGCATTATACGACAACCGAAAAAGAGCTTTTAGCTGTTTTCTATGCTTTTGAGAAATTTCGCCCCTATCTTGTTTTATCCACCACCATCGTATACACGGACCATTCCGCGTTGAAGTACTTGATGACTAAGAACGATTCTAAGCCAAGACTTCTTCGCTGGGTTTTACTCCTTCAAGAATTCAACATTGAAATTCGTGACAAGAAGGGAGCCGAAAACCTGGCCGCGGATCATCTTAGTCGACTTGAGGATCCATATCAGGGTGATCATCCGAACAAAGAGATCAATGACTCTTTGCCCCTTGAGACCTTAATGTCTATAAATCTCAATCTTGATGGCACCCCATGGTTTGGACATTGCAAACTACTTAGCGGGTGGTATTCTCATCCAAGGGTTAACATCCCAACAAAAGAAGAAGTTCTTGAATGATGTTAAGACTTAATTTTGGGATGACCCTTATCTATTCAAACAGTGTGCTGATCTGATCATTCGTCGATGTGTTGACGGACCGGCAGCTTTTGACATTCTTCAAGCTTGCCACAAAGGACCCACCAGTGGTCACTTTGGTCCCAACTACACCGCTAAGAAAGTGTTTGATTCCGGATTCTACTGGCCCACCATTTATCGTGACGCTCACGAAATGGTTAAGCATTGTGATGCTTGCCAACTTCAAGGCAAGATCACACATAAGGATGAGATGCCTCAAAATTTCATACAGGAATGTGAAATCTTTGATGTATGGGGCATCGACTTTATGGGGCCATTTCCATCCTCCAAAGGGAACAAGTACATCCTCGTCGCCGTCGACTACGTTTCTAAATGGGTTGAAGCTAAGGCTCTTCCTACGAATGATGCGAGGGTGGTTGTGAACTTTTTGAAGCAGCTTTTCGCTCGATTTGGCGTCCCTCGTGCTATCATCAGTGACCGCGGGACTCATTTTTGCAATGATCAATTTGCAAGAGTCATGGCTAAGTATGGTGTTAATCATCGTCTTTCCACCGCCTATCATCCCCAAACGAATGGGCAAGCCGAGATATCCAACCGTGGCTTGAAGAGAATTTTGGAGCGTACTGCGGGAGAGCATCGCGCCGCGTGGGCCGATAAGTTAGATGATGCTCTGTGGGCTTTCCGTACTGCTTACAAGACCCCGATCGGTTGTACACCTTATCGTCTTGTGTACGGGAAAGCCTGCCACCTTCCCATCGAGCTGGAACATAAGGCGCACTGGGCCTTGAAGTGGGCTAACTTCGACATCAACAAAGCCGGTGATCATCGCAAGATTCAACTCAACGAGCTAAATGAATTGAGGAATGAAGCTTATGAGAACTCGCTGATCTACAAGGAGAAGACCAAGATTATCCACGATGCTAAAATCAAGAACCGAGAGTTCCACGTTGGTGATCAAGTCTTACTCTTTAACTCTCGGTTGAAGATCTTCTCTGGCAAGTTGAAGAGCCGCTGGTCTGGTCCATTCACCGTCGCCAACGTCTTTCCATATGGGACCATTGAGCTTTCTCAGCCAAATAGGCCCAATTTCAAGGTGAATGGCCAGCGTCTGAAGCTATACTTTGGTGAGGACATCTCTCAAGAGATGATCCCATCCCTCACCACGTTCCCCATGAACTAAAATTGGGTCGAGTCAGGCTCATGACTCGGTGAACAAAAACAAGCGCTTCTCGGGAGGCAACCCGTGTTCTATCCTTTACTGCTTTCATAATAAGTGTAGGGGGAGCCCCGCATATGTTTGTTGTCTTGTTTCTTGTGCTATGCAGGGATTAAAGATTCAAGGTCCACCTTGATGACTTTTGACGAACCGTGATACCGTGTTTCCATCTTCCCGGTTCTATCCTAAACTCTTGTGATTCAATATTTCATATTCTATATGTTCACATTGAATTCACTTTAGTTGTCCTTTCCTTAGCAAGATTTAAACAAAGTGCACAATGTCCTAAGTGTAGGGGAGTTTACTCCCACATGCTTAAACATTGAGGACAATGTTTATCTTAAGTGTAGGGGGGACTTCTATCGAAGTAAGTGGTCTTTTCCATGAATTTGCCCTCATTTTAACCGGAAAATTTGGTTTTTCGACATTTTTCAAAATTTTTAATCTATTTTGGCCTAGTTGTATAGTTGTATTTGCCTTTGTTATGTTTCCTTTACTAGAATAATTTTCAATAAAGTGGTTTTAAATTTTTCTTAGTCGTGAACATTTTGACTCAACCCGAGTTTACTTACCTAAGTTTACTCTAGCTAGTATCCTTAACGTGTTTAAGTCAAGTTTTGCTAGGCTTTTATATAGGGAGCTATAAAACGCGAAAGTCTTAACTCTCACGGGTTAAGAACAAGAACTTTTCGCAAGTTCCTATAATTGATCCTAGAGAGTTGTTTATCAAGGGAACTTTAAAATGCAATTTCTAAACTTGAAAAAGTCCAAGAATTTGCAAGATCCTATAGGCGACTCGAAAACCCAAAACTTTGATTTAATAGGCTAAGCATCCACGAGTCTCATTCCTTGAGATTTTAAACTGTGGAGAACGAGAGATGATAGAGCCAATTATAAGTTCGGTACTCTTTCGTGAATTTATGTGAGTTAATAATAAGCCTATTCTCCCTCCGCTTGTTAATAAATTTATCTGCAATAAATAAGGTTGTACGATTTAAAAGGTTACTTAGCTTCTAGCCCCAGATCGTTTAAAAGTTGCTCGGTACGGATTAGAGTTCATAGCCAAGGCATAACTTATTGAAGTAGGATGCGAAGATTGGCGAGTCCGAAAAGGCCCTAACAAGGCATGAGGACTACATTTTGTTGCTAAAGATCCAAAAGTGATGTGAAGAATCATTTATCGAAAATCTATATGAAGGATCAAGACACACGACGAAAAGCAAGAACTCCCCAAAAGTCATGGAGAAGTCTATCCGAAAAGACCCTAACAAGGTATGAGGATAAATAGATCCAAGTCCTAAATGGAGGCGGATCGTTGTATATCAAAGTCCAAAATAAAGATTGGAGAAAAATGAAGAAGTCGTGGTCCAAAGATGAAGAATCTCTCAAAACTTCAAGTGAAGAAATTTCTATTATAAAGAGAAGACCATTATTTCAAGAACGTCTCTCAAGATTCAAAGTATGAAGTCCCTGCCAAATATCGGTCCGAGAAAGGTCTCAAATCGTGAAGCGAGTTATGCCAAGATATGAACTTTATGAGGTCCCGAGAAGCAGTTTTAAAATATTTGGTCCTTTAGCTAACTATTGATTAAATCGTTCACTTTATTTTCGGACTAAATAACTATCGAAATAAGTCAAACAATGCATCCTCGTGATCATTCAAGACAAAAATAAAATATAAGAGATACACCTAGGAATAAGGGAGTCTAAGTGAGTAATTGGCCCACATGAGGTCGTGATAGTTTGCTAACTAATAATAACAATGATCTCGTTTTTAAGCTTGGTATGGGGAACGTGAAACTTGAGGATGATAAATGTTCATGGCCGCCAAAACCCAATGTAAGTTTTTAATTTCTTTACTTATTTCTGTCTTTTATGTTTAGCATTTAATAAAGGCCAAGGTGGGTTATTTATGATGAAAAATGTAAACCGTGCTTTAAAATTAAGGCATTGCATGAGGGCATTGCAATGGTCAAGTGTAGGGGATTTAATAAGTGTGAAAGCACTTACCCTTTTACCACTTATGTCCAATAATAACATGACCAAAACGTATGATTTATGTCGTAAAAGTCGGAATTATGCATGGTTTGTGTTTTTATTGTGTTTTAGGACCAAAATATGAAAAAGGAAGAAAACACGGGCTTTCACGGGCTTTTATCGAAGAAAACGGGAAAAGACGAAGTCAAAAGATTAAGAGTGCAGAAAGAACGGAAGTCCAAGGCCTATTCTGAAGATTTGTCGAAGAAAAAGTCTAAAGACGAAAGTTTAACGAAGTCGAAATAGAAGAAGAAAATTAAAAGACAAGTTCAAATCCCGAGACGACAAAGACGAAGAATTAAAGTCGAGTCGAGAAAACGTGAAGAAAGAGAGAAAGAAGATGCAACACATGCACTCCTTCCACCTTCCCTATAAATACCCTCCTAATAGTCATTAGGAGGGTGGTTAGATTTTAGTTAATTTTCACTTTTTCTTAGTTTTCTCTAGTTTTAGAGAGAGAAAGTCTTAAACTTTCTCTCACTAAATTTCATCTTTTTCTTAATCTTTCAAAGATTAAACACTTTGTATTGCTTATTTTTATAAATCAAGTTCTATATTTAAGCTTTTATCTCTTAATCTCATTCTACTTTTCTTTGATTTAAGATTGATTTTGGTACGATTATCATGTGATCCGTGTTGTTCTAATTGATTTCGTGCTTAAAAAGTTAATCTTTTGATCATTTCATAAGTTTTCATTTGATTAAGCTTTAAGACTTTTGTGCTTATTGGCTTATTTTTATGATTAGCTTATGTAGTTTATAAAAATCTTCCTTAAAAAGTTTATGTTTTTATTGTTTAATCTAAAAAGTTGCTTAATTTCGAGTCGGATAAGTTGATTAGAGTGCTTATTTGATCCGGTTTAGGCATTGATTCGGGTTAGTTTTGTGATAAGCTTATTATATAGCTTATTCACTTGCTAAACCGATTTCCACAATTTTAGGAAGGGGTACAAACTCCCTTTTCCGATTGTACCATTCCGAGCAGACCACCCATTCCGATTGATCCAATCGGATTAGGGCTTTGAGTATTCCGATTGAGCACCCCAAGTATTCCGATCTAGCCACTATTCTATATTCCGATTGTGTAGTTTTTGGTTATTCCGATTGGATGGTTTTGCTTGTATTCCGATTTGAGCCAGTATAATATTCCGATTGAGTGCATTTTCTACACATTCCGATTTGGATGATTTTTGCTCATTCCGATTGTAGCTTCATTGATATTCCGATTACACCCCTTATTTTCTCATATTCCGACAGTCTCCATTTCTACATTCCGATCTGGGGCTATTTTAGCTTATTCCGATTGTGAGTTTGTGGTTTCTTCCGTTCTTACTTTCTTATAGTACTTTTTAACTTACTTCTTATTTTTTAGAGAATTTTCCAAGTGTTAGTTTTATTTAGTGTGCTAGTACTTTCCATTGTTACCTTTAAGTTTTCAAGCTTTTATGTTTACTCGTCATTTTGATATTAATCTTTATTCTTCCATTTTACTCAACGACACTTTAATTACTTGCTAATAGTTTAAATTTAGATAAACAAACCAAACCATTCTCTTGATTCACCAAAAGACGATTGAGTCGCACTCTAGACCGGTTTTCAATTCGAAAGGATTCGGACGATAATATTTTCATACCTAGCCAAAAAGCGAAGTATTACTTGTCTTGCACCTTAAATTCATTTAATTTCAAGTAAGTTTTCATTTAATTATTGTCAATCTTTACTTTATCTTGTCAATCTCTTATCTACCTTTCTTAATCTTTGATTTATGTGTTTATGTTTATGTTCATGTTCATGCTTTTATTTTGATCCAAGTGGTTTTTGATTATTGTGGTTAAAGTTGTTAGATCTCTTGATATTGATGGTTTGTTTATGATTTATTGATGTTTTGTTATTGGTTTTATTAAATCGTTTGGTTGATTTTGGTTAAATTAGTTTTAGATCTACTGTTACTGTTTTCCTTGTTCTTCGGAAAGTTTGTTTCTGTTTCTTTGTTTCCAGGAAAAGTTCCGAGCCAAAGCAAGGAGAGGAGTGTTCATTCGGAAGTCCAAAGTTCCGAGCCAAGGGGTTTCATCCGGAACTTCAAAGTTCCGGATCAAGAGTGTTCATTCGGAACTCCAAAAGTTCCGAATCAAATACTTCCGAACGAAAGTCCGACTCAAGCATTAGTTCATTCGGAACTTGAAAGTTCCGGATCAATTCACTTCATTCGGAACTCAAAAAGTTCCGGATCAAGGAGATTCATTCGGAACTCAAAAGTTCCGAATCAAGGGGCTTCATTCGGAACTTCTTAAAAGTTCCGAACCAACTTCCGGATCAAGGGTAAGTTCCGATTCAAGAAGTGTTCATTCGGAAGTCTGAAACTTCCGAATCAAGGAGGCTTCATTCGGAATCTTCCGAATCAAGGGTGACCAAAAACTTCTGAATCAAGGCAAAATTTAGAAGTTCCGAATCAGTAAAGTTCTGAACGAAGGATTGTTTTGGATAAGTGACATATTCAGATCAATTTGTTTCGGATCAAGGATTTTGGTAATATTCCGAGCGAAGAAGAATCATTCCGACCGAAGGTGACATTCCGGACGAGTGATTGTTCCAAACGAAGGATAATTCCGAATGAGCTGTATTCAGGTTCTTATTAGTTTTTGATTTTGATTTTTATTTTCAAGCTTTATTTTCCCCGCCCTTTATTTAATTGCACTTTTTGATTATTTGCCTTAGCTTATTTTAGTTTTGCCTTAGTTTAAGTTTTAGTCGCGTTTTAAGGTTGCCTTAGATAGATTTAAATTTGCGTCATTTATTTAAGTGCCCTTTAATTTTAGTCACGCTTTTTCATACTTGCACCATTATTTTAATTAGACTTAGATTTATTTTAAGAGCACCTTTACTTTAATTGTTCTGCACCCTTTATTTTAAACACTACAACGACACATCTTTTGTTCCACCAAAAACAATAGAGTCACATAGAGAGCCTAGATCAATTCGATTAGATCAACACAACGAACTTTAATCTTTTTAACTAAGTAAAAATCTTAGTTATCAAATGGCGCCGCTGCCGGCTCTTTTCGTTAGGATTGACGGTTTTCTGTGAGAGACACGTTGCTTTTTGGGATCCGTTCACTTGTGAGCATTACTTTTCTTGCATAAAAAATTCAAAAAACCATAAATATAAAAAAAAAAAATTGATAAAAAAATCCATAAAAATTAAAAATTTCAAAAATCCAAAAAGATTTTATCTTTATTGTGTATATATATTGTCTTTGTGTTTGGTTTCTTTTTCTTTTGTCTTTGTAGGTGCATGCGTACTAGATCTTCTAATTATCAAGAGCCCGAGCCTCAAGAAGATTTAGATATGTCAGGTGTTAACAACAACATTCCACCGCACCTCAATAATAATAATAACAACAATGTTCTCCCACAGCCCGATCTTCGGACCATGGAGGAACTTTGTCAACCAACAATGTTTGGATGAGGAGGACCGATTGCGCCGATGCAAATCAACGCTCCTGAGTATTCGTTGAAGCACCACATGATTCAGCAAGTACAAACAAACCCATTTAGAGGATTGCCTGATGATATTGCCAACAAACACCTCGACAAGTTCATTACAATCACACAAAGCATGAAGTTGCCTGGGGCCACAATGGATGTTCTTCGCCTACAACTCTTTCCACATACTTTATCGCATCATGCCGAGAAATGGTTTGATCGTCTCCCGAAGAATTCTATTCACACTTGGGATGACATGACTCAACGCTTTCTATCGCGCTACTTTCCACCATCCATGGTCACAAGCCTTCGCAATCAGATCAGCGGTTTCATGCAAGATCCCGATGAATCTCTTTTTGACGCTTGGGAGAGATATAATGTCTTGATCGATAGATGTCCAAACCACAACATGCTCCCTGTGACCCTAATTGATACTTTCTACAACGGTTTGACTTTTCGAGGTCGTGATACGATTAATGCAGCCGCCGGTGGCACATTCATGAAAAGGAGACCCGAGGAGTGTAGAGAGCTAATTGAAAACATGACTACTCATCATAAAAACTGGGATTCCTCTGCCTCTTCTAGGAACAACCCGAGAGTCAATGTTTCCTCTACCTCAGCAAACCCTGAGATGACCGAACTCACCCGCATGATGGCCGAAATGAGTAAAAGTATTACGCTTCTCGCTTCAAACCAACAACAACAACAAGTTAAAGCGGTTGCTAATCCTTGTGAAACATGTGGCGGTCCTCACTCATACACCGATTGTCCTTCGACACAAGGAAATCCGGAAAATGTGTATGCAGCTTATGGTAATTATTCACCGGAAAATTACCAAGCTAGACAACAATGGGATAGAAATCTGCTGAGCTATCGTTCCAACAATTACCTTTCACCCGGTTTTTCTCCTCAAAACCAAAATCCCGCCAACAACTACAATAGAAGCAACCAAATCCCACCAAGAGCTTCTAACCCTTATCAACCACCCACCCAACAACACCCACCCATTAATCCCGATGTTGACGCCATCATGAGAACTCAAGGTGAGCAAATCAAGAATCTACAAAGCCAAATAATCAATTTGAAAGGAGATATCCTGAAGCAAGGTAATGACATTAGAACCGAGGTTCGTGATAATATTCAATCCTCCTTCAGCACTCAAACGACTGAATTAAAGAATCTATTGGCTAGTTTCTTGCCCAAAGCTCAACCTTCTTCCTCGAGTTCTCTACCTTCAAACACCGTCCCTAATCCGCGAGCCAATGTGAGTGCTATTACTACCCGTAGTGGAGTCACCATCGTAGGACCACCAATCCCACCCCCATCATCTACACCTCCTCCACCACCATGTGTCCCTAATCCTCCTACACCTAGTATTAGTACACCATTACCATCTCCGCCTCGTCGTGACGATGTATCTCGGAAGGACCCTTCAACATCACAACCTTCACCAACTACACCTTCACCGTCTCCCTATCAACCCAGAATCCCATACCCTTCTCGCATAGGCAAGACCAACGAGCTAACCAAGAACGACTGTCAAGTATCGAAATATGTGGATATGCTATCTAAAATGACCATCAACATTAGCCTTGTTGAAGCACTTTGCCACATGCCGAAATTTGTCAAAGCATTCAAGGAATTGCTTAGCTAGAAGGAGAAGCTGATTGAACAAGCCAACACACGCTTAAATGAAAACTGCTCTGCAGTCATTCTTAAAGAACTTCTGGAAAAGCTTGGAGATCCCGGTCGTTTTGTGTTGCCTTGCGTGTTCAACAATACTAAAGAATTTACTGCCCTTGCTGATCTCGGGGCTAGTATTAATCTTATGCCACTGAGTGTTTGGAAAACACTATCATTACCCGACCTCATTCCAACAAAGATGACTCTCGAACTTGCAAATCGCACTCTTGCTTACCCCGTTGGTATAGCCGAAGACGTGTTTATCAAAGTTGGCACATTTACTTTCCCGGTCGATTTTGTCGTAGTTGATTATAAAATGGACCCTCGTATTCCTTTAATACTTGGTCGGCCATTCTTGAGAACCGGACGAGCTTTAGTGGATGTGGCCGAAGGTGAGTTAATCTTACGAGTCGGGGATGATTCAAAAGTTTTTAAAATGGGGAAGCTTACAGGAAAATCCTTTGGAGGCCGAGAATCAGTGAATATGATTAATGTGCTCGATGACTTTGTCGTCTATGACAATCCTCTATTCGATTCTTCCATCGATAATCCACTCTTTGACGATGATGTGGATGATTCTCGATCCAATTTGCAAGCTTCTCCCATTTATGATTCTCCATCGATCTTTGATGCTTATGATGATGATTCTAGCTTAGATTCGGATGATTTTGATTGTACTTCTGAGTATCTCGAGCTGCCTACTTTCGATGATTTTGATGAGGCCGATACTCTCTCGAGCGATTATTCACATGATGACGATCCTCCGCCATTACTCGACCCTACTTTGGACGATTATTCATTTGAGGAAGATTTCTCTGAATTTCTCAACACTTACTTCCCTCATGAGAGTGATGCTCCTCCTTATGACTTTGAAGATTATCGTCTTGATCCTACTTTGGATTTGAAGAGCATTCTGTCAAAGGAGAAGAAACCGGTCGACACCGAAATCCGTTGCACATATGATTTAACACCTCTTTGTCCCCCTTCTGAGGACGAGGTTGTGCTACTTTGCGGATCTTCTTCACACTCGGCTGAGCCTGAGTGCTATTTTCCCTTAAAGGAAAAGGTGTTCGACCCCGGTATTGAAGTCTTTAAGCCATCTCAGTATCCACCTGATGAAATAAAAGGAAAAATCTTTGGAACCATTGCAGACATGCTTGCACCTCACCCTACTTGCTTCCACCGTGCTCAATCGCTGCTTAAGGGAACCTTGCCTACTCTTCTTTGGCTTGCCTTGTTCGCCTTAAGCTTCTGCTTATTGATGGACGAAAACTATGTCTTTGATCCTGGTGGATATGTTTCATGCTTCTTCCGTTGATGATCAAGGTCGAGTCAGGCTCACGACTCGGTAAACAAAAACCAAGCGCTTCTTGGGAGGCAACCCATGCATCTATCTTTTCGCTTTCTTTATCATAAGTGTAGGGGAGACCCTTTGGTTTGCTATTTCCTCTCCTCACTTCTTAATCAGGGATTCGAGCTTCAATGATCCACTTTTGATGATTCTTGACGACCCGTGATTCCATGTTCTACTTTATCCCGGTTCTATCCTAAACTCTTTTCGATTCACTATTTTATATTTTCTCTATATTAAAATAGGGATCTCTTTAGTTGTCTTTTCCTTAGCGAGATTTAAACAACGTGCACAATGTCCTAAGTGTAGGGGAGTCTACTCCCACATGCTTAAACATTGAGGACAATGTTTATCTTAAGTGTAGGGGGGACTTCTATCGAAGTTAAGTGGTCTTTTCCTTGTATTTGTCCTCATTTTAACCGGAAAATCAATTTTTCGACATTTTTCAAAATTTTTGATCTATTTTGGCCTATTAGTTTTTCCCTTTGTATAGTTATTTTCTTTCCTTATTAGAATAAATGTTAAAGAAGTGGTTTTAATTCTCAAACGTTGTGAATCTTTTGACTCAATCCGAGTTTACTTATCTTAAGTTACTCTAGCTAGTATCCTTAACGTGTTTAAGTCAAGTTTTGCTAGGCTTTTATATAGGGAGCTATAAAACGCGAAAGTCTAAACTCTCACGGGTTAAGAACAAGAACTTTTCGCAAGTTCCTATAATTGATCCTAGAGAGTCGTTTATCAAGGGAACTTTAAGATGCGATTTCTAAACTTGAAAGAGTCTAAGAATTTGCAAGATCCTATAGGCGACTCGAAAACCCAAAACTTTGATTTAATAGGCTAAGTATCCACGAGTCTCATTACTTGAGATTTTAAACTGTGGAGAACGAGATATGATAGAGCCAATTATAAGTTCGGTATTCTTTCGTGAATTTATGTGAGTTAATTATGAGCCTATTCTCCCATCGCTTGCTAATAATTTATCTGCTAATAAATAAGGTTGTACAATTTGAAAAGTTACTTAGCTTCTAGCCCAAGATCGTTTAAAAGTTGCTCGGTATGGATTAGAGTTCTTAGCCAAGGCATAACTTATTGAAGCGGGATGCGAAGATTGGCGAGTCCGAAAAGGCCCTAACAAGGCAGGAGGGCTATATTTTGTTGCTAAAGATCCAAAGTGATGTGAAGAATCATTTATCGAAAATCAATATGAAGGATCGAGACACACGACGTAAAGCAAAACTCCCCAAAAGTCATGGAGAAGTGTATCCGAAAAGACCCTAACAAGTTATGAGGATAAATAGATCCAAGTCATAAAAGGAGGCGGATCGTTGTATATCAAAGTCCAAAATAAAGATTGGAGAAAAATGAAGAAGTCGTGGTCCAAGTATGAATCTCTCAAAACTTCAAGTGAAGAAATTCTATTATGAAGAGAAGACCATAATTTCATGAACGTCTCTCAAAATTTGAAGTATGAAGTCGCTGCCAAATATCGGTCCGAGAAAGGTCTCAAATCGCGAAGCGAGTTATGCCAAGACATGAACTTTATGAGATCCCGAGAAGCAGTTTTAAAAGATTTTGTCCTTTAGCTAACTATTGATTAAATCGTTCACTTTATTTTCAGACTTAATAACTATCGAAATAAGTCAAACAATGCATCCTCGTGATCATTCAAGACAAATAATAAAATCTAAGAGATACCCCTAGGAATAAGGGAGTCTAAGTGAGTAATTGGCCCACATGAGTTCGTGATAGTCTACTAACTTATAATAACAATGATCTCGTTTTTAAGCTTGGTTTGGAGAAAGTGAAAACTTGAGGATGATGATTATTCATAACATTTTCAAAACCCAAGGTATGCTTTTGATTTCTTTATTTTGTATGTCTTTAATTTTCTATCTCTTTAATAAAGGCCAACGTGGATTGATTATGATGAAAAGTGTAAACGTGCTTTGTAACTAATGCATTGCATGAGGACATTGCAATGGTCAAGTGTAGGGGATTTGATAGGTGTGTAAACACCCATCTTTTCTACCACTTAATTACAATAATAACCGGACCAAAACGTGTATTTTATGTCTTTTATGTCGGAATTATGCGTGGTTTGTGTTTTTGTTGTGATTTAGGACGAAAAGGTGAAAAGTGGAGAAAACACGGGAATTCACGGGCATTTACGGAATTTATTGAAGAAAAAGATGAAAGACGAAGTCAAGAAGTCAAGAGTGCAAAAAGAACGGAAGTCCACGACCAATTCTGAAGATTTATCGAAGAAAAAGTCAAAAGACGGAAGTTTATCAAAAGCCGAAGAATTCAAGTCTATTTTATTGAAGAATTTAAAGACGAGTTCAAAGAAATCCCGAAGCCAAAAGTCCCTTAAGTCTAAGTTTAAAGAAGATTAGAAGAAAAGGACTAAGTATGCAATTAATGAATATTAAAAGAAGGAGGGACTTAATGACGCAATTAAGAGAAAAGGAAAGAGGGGAGGAAGCTTCCTTAATCCTCCCCTATAAATAGTCATTAGTTGTAATCTTTTCATTTTGTTGGCTAAGTGTGACAATTAGCTGTTCCACCATTTACTTACCTTGTCATTTAATTTCTTGTCAAATTTAAATACCTTGTCTTGCACCTTAAATTCATTTAATTTCAAGTAAGTTTTCATTTAATTATTGTCAATCTTTACTTTATCTTGTCAATCTCATATCTACCTTTCTTAATCTTTGATTTATGTGTTTATGTTTATGTTCATGTTCATGCTTTTATTTTGATCCAAGTGGTTTTTGATTATTGTGGTTAAAGTTGTTAGATCTCTTGATATTGATGGTTTGTTTATGATTTATTGATGTTTTGTTATTGGTTTTATTAAATCGTTTGGTTGATTTTGGTTAAATTAGTTTTAGATCTGCTGTTACTGTTTTCCTTGTTCTTCGGAAAGTTTGTTTCTGTTTCTTTGTTTCCAGGAAAAGTTCCGAGCCAAAGCAAGGAGAGGGGTGTTCATTCGGAAGTCCAAAGGTCCGAGCCAAGGGGTTTCATCCGGAACTTCAAAGTTCCGGATCAAGAGTGTTTATTCGGAACTCCAAAAGTTCCGAATCAAATACTTCCGAACGAAAGTCCGACTCAAGCATTAGTTCATTCGCAACTTGAAAGTTCCGGATCAATTCACTTCATTCGGAACTCAAAAAGTTCCGGATCAAGGAGATTCATTCGGAACTCAAAAGTTCCGAATCAAGGGGCTTCATTCGGAACTTCTTAAAAGTTCCGAACCAACTTCCGGATCAAGGGTAAGTTCCGATTCAAGAAGTGTTCATTCGGAAGTCTGAAACTTCCGAATCAAGGAGGCTTCATTCGGAATCTTCCGAATCAAGGGTGACCAAAAACTTCCGAATTAAGGCAAAATTTAGAAGTTCCGAATCAGTAAAGTTCCGAACGAAGGATTGTTTTGGATAAGTGACATATTCAGATCAATTTGTTCCGGATCAAGGATTTTGGTAATATTCCGAGCGAAGAAGAATCATTCCGACCGAAGGTGACATTCCGGACGAGTGATTGTTCCAAACGAAGGATAATTCCGAATGAGCTGTATTCAGGTTCTTATTAGTTTTTGATTTTGATTTTTATTTTCAAGCTTTATTTTTCCCGCCCTTTATTTAATTGCACTTTTTGATTATTTGCCTTAGCTTAATTTTAGTTTTGCCTTAGTTTAAGTTTTAGTCGCGTTTTAAGGTTGCCTTAGATAGATTTAAATTTGCGTCATTTATTTAAGTGCCCTTTAATTTTAGTCACGCTTTTTCATACTTGCACCATTATTTTAATTAGACTTAGATTTATTTTAAGAGCACCTTTACTTTAATTGTTCTGCACCCTTTATTTTAAACACTACAACGACACATCTTTTGTTCCACCAAAAACAATAGAGTCACATAGAGAGCCTAGATCAATTCGATTAGACCAACACAACGAACTTTAATCTTTTTAACTAAGTAAAAATCTTAGTTATCAGTTAAGCCTCCAACCACTATGCAAATCAGAAATCAAATGATGTCATATCTCAAGAAAGTTAAGCATTTTACCCGTGCTCAATTGGTTAGAAAAACTTTTGATGAAGTCAAGGCTTTGTATGAACAACACAAGAGAACCAAGTTGAATTTTGTTAAAATTGGATCTAAAAAGGACAAGAAGGATATTGAAGATGTAAGGAAGCATCTCCAACAACAAAGACAATTTGGAAGTACCCCTAGGCTTGATGCAAGTACTGCTGGACAAAAAGAGGCATATGCACCTATCAAGACTACCTATGTTAGTAAGAAGAAAAGGGTGACAGAAGTTTCAAAGGGAATAAAGATTAATCAAGAAATGGATGAGGGGAATACAACTCATGATGTTGACAAGGAGACTGGAAATGTACAAGCTATACATACATAGTCAATAGTACTTAAGGAAACAATACATACTGATTTGGAGGAGGGATCAATAGAGTTTGAAGGAACCTCCAAGGGTATCAAAAGGAAAAGATCAACTAAGAAAAAGCAAGAAGCTAATAAAAAGGTGAAGTCTACAGATCAAGATAGTGATGATGATGAAAGCTGCAGAAAGCACTTAAAGATAGTGAACGTTGAAGATCAGTGTATTGACACAGAAATCTTTGGAAAGAAGTCATATATCATAAGATGGACAAGTGCTATGAAAGAAGGATTGGAAATTCATGGAATCACTAGATCAGATGGAACATTCAGGATGTTCAGACTGGTAGAAGAGATTCTACAAATCCTTGACATACAAGACATTCAAGACCTTCACAGATTTGATGAAGGTGGAAGTAAAGGTCAAGCAGAAGTCACACTATTGAGGAATGAATTGAAGTTTATGTATGCACCATACAACAGTGATAAAAGAATATTGAAGGACTTAGAGAATCAGGTTCCTAGTTACTGGAGATATTATAGATCATGTAGAATACATACTTTTGATATAGATGACATAACCTACTACATGCTTCAAGAAAAGAGGTATCCTTTTGGAAGAAGATTGTTGGAAAGGATGTTAGAACAATAATTGGAAGTTTTAGAAGAGTCTGCTAGTGCTTTAGAGTTGATCAGAATGGTTAAAAAACAAATCAAGGATTTGGAGCAAGAGGAAGAAGCTGAGAAAGAGCATTAAGTGTTTGACTTTCAGTCACACTTCAAAAATGGTTCTCAGTTCACCATGTCTAACACACATAAGAACTAGCTAGTTCATAAGCAAACATTTTGTGGTAAAGACTTCTCAAATCCGTTGACAGCTGGTAGTTTGCTAAAAACTATATGGTTCTAACTCACCATGTTTTTAGACAAAGAGTTGGCTAGTCCTAGACAAACGGTACTAGGTAAAGACATTATCAAATATGTTGATGCTTGACAGTTTACCAAAAATTGTAGGATTATCAGTACACCTTATTCTTCATGAATAAAGTATTGGCTATTCTAGTGTGTACGGCTAACTAGTAAAGAATAAATCAAATCCGTTGATAGTTGATGATTTGCTAAAAATCATGATGCCAATATAGATTGGTTTCTGTTGTTAACTGTTTTATTTCAGGTATGAAGATGAAAGTAAAGGAGTATTAGTTTCAAAGAAAGAATACTCAAAAGGTTTTGTCTCATCAAATCAAGAAAGAAGTTCATGATCAAGAATTCAAAGATTTAACTCACGAAGACAAATATTGTTGCTGAAGAACAAGATGAATGTTTACAAGAAAGAAGAAGATTGATAGTTGTAAATTCACACTTGTTTAGGAAAACGTAGCAAAAGCGGTAAGTATTAAACAAAAGGTTTAGGAAAACCAAGTGTTTATGACCCTTGATGGTGTGGGATCGTTCTCAAGGAGGCTTGTGTATTGTGTTAAGAGATGATTAATATTTGTGATAATGATTATGAGAAAAGAAAAGAGAAAAGGATGACGGTTACGGTTAAAATTACACTAAGACGAAAGTCGTACACGTAAAACCGTAAAAATGACGAAATTTAAAAATTATCCTAAAAATTTCTAGAAAATTGCAATAAATCCTAAAAAAATGTAATTAGAGTTTACAAAAAATCTAAAATCACCCAAACCTTTTATTTAATTAAATAATAATTTTTTAGTGCTAATTAAAGCCAAAAAATCAATCTAATTAACAAAATCCCAAAATGAGATTTTTCAATTTGTAAACCTCTAAAATAACTTAATTAAACTAAAAAATATTTTTTTAAAAATTAAAATTAATTAAAACTAGTTAAATATGATTAAAAACTACAAAAATATTAAAATAATTCTAAAAATTAATTAAATGACATGAAAATTAATCTAAAAATTTTAAAAAACCTAACTTAATGTATTTAAACTAGGAAAAATGAAAAAAGTTGCAAAAATATTAAAAACTAATTTTAATAATAAAATAACAATAAAATATTATTAAAAAACCAAAATTTATAAAGATTCTAAAAACTTGCAAACTAGTTTATTTTAACCGAATTTAAACATAAATGAACTTGAAATGACAAAAATACCCCTAATGGGCCTCCAAATGGGCCAAATACCCAAACAGTGGGCTTAATGGGCTAACTTTGGCCCAATAAGAAAAATGACCTCCAAATAAGCCCAAAATCACCTATCTGACTCAAAATTTGATTTTAAGAAAAAAATCTAAAGGCCCAAAAGCTGAAAATGTGCTTATCACAGCTTAATAGTCAACAGCTTATTCTTAATGGGCTTTTTGGCCCATTAAACCATGAGCTAATGCCATAAGCTCTAATTTGACACGCAAGCTTCTTTTGGGATACTAAATAGATTTGTAAAAAGAAATTTTGAAAAAGCCCAAGAAATAAGCCTGAAATAAGCAAAAACTCTCTACATAAAACGACAAAATAGTCGTTTTCGAGTTCTAGGCAATTTCAAGTGCTGATTCTTTTTGCAAAAGGTTTCAAATGACTTGATTAAGCAAAATAAAAAAAAGTTTTCAAAAAGGACCACTCAATAAGCTGGAATAAGCAAATAAGCTCTTATGATAAAGTCAAGTCAATTCGTTTTCTAGTTAAACCCAAAAGTCAAACCCTAAAAAGCTCCAGAATAAATAAATGGGTCAAATGATGAAGATTGATCATAAAATCAAAGTTGTTGCAGGTCTGGATAAGCTATTATAGCTTAATGATAAGCTGTTTGAAAATTAACACTAGTAGTGGCTAGTTTTGGGTGTCCAGCAGTGGGTAAAGTTGCCACTGCTTGACTTGTTTGAGTTTTTGTCTTATATGGATTTTTGTTGGATTCAATGGACAAAAAGGCACCTTTATAACCAGTGGGTTATAAGGAGTCAATAGCAATCAAACAAACACAAAAACAACCAGCCAATTAGTATAGTTAATTCAAACAAGCATCAGACATGATACAGACTTGGATAATAAGCATTTTTCAAGAAATAAGCAGATTTAGCAAGATTAAGCCAACCAAAGTTCATTAAATGCATACACAAGCTATAATAAATTCAAATGATCATAAACAAACTTGTTTCATACACTGGTTCAAGGTTTAGACAAAGATTCAAACTATTGAATATTACTGATGAACAAATGATGAACACTAAGTGAGGTTGCTGATGTATTTGACCACAAATCCAATTTCAAACCTTCAAATCTCTAAAACATGTTACACAAACTTGATTTAAGCACTTGTTAATCCTAAACATGCATACACTCTAAGTGTTACCAAGATTTTAGGTCAAAATATGCAAAATCAAGCAAGATATAACACAATATCAGATTTGGTGTTTCAATGAGCAAAACTAGCAAATATCAGAACTCAAACACTTGTGTGTCAGATACAAACTTAAATAAACACTTAACTCCTACTCAAACTAGAATAGAAACTTTAAATCAGTAAACCCAAACACCCCTTAAACTTTTTAATCCAAAATTTAACAAAGTAAATGTGTGTAACAGGTTATAACAAACTTAAACAAGCATCATAACATCATTCTCATGCATAATCAACAAGATTTAGGCACAAAGAACAACACATACAACATCAGGTCACAAAATCACTAAAAATCACTTTTTTAACAGATTTTTGGTAAGAGAACTCAAACCTCATGAATGTACATCCACGCTCACAAATTGTTGAGCTTATGTGCCTAGCTTAACAAGGCACAAGCTCCCAAATAGCTGCTAAGAACAACAAGGTTAGAACAACCAGTTTATATAAAAAAATGGAAAAATAAAAGCTGATTAATTCAAGCGTGTTCCCACTCCTTGAATATCCCCAAACCACAAGCTCACTACACCTTGATAAGCTCCTTATCAAGGTTCTATGACCACTTGTAATCCAAAAATTTCAAAGGTTTGAACCAAGACTTAGAAAAATATCAGATTTTGGAAAAACTTGCAATTTCTTGCACAATCTTTGAAAACAGGTTTTGAAACTTCAAAATCAAAAACACGTAACAATAACAACAATATATTAAAGGTGGCACTTGGATTTCGTCCAACAATTCAAACACTATTTCGTTAATCTTAGATATAGGATGTACAGAAAGTTGACCAAATAAAAACCAAGAGCAAGCTACAATGTTGCATACTAAGGCCTTTATATAGGCTCACAAACTATCTAGAAAGTTGAAAATACAAGGAAAACCTAATGTAGTGAAGTCCCAATTATGCCCTTGAGTTTGAATATCTTGACTGATCATGTGAAGTCTCTTGGCATTTTGTAGAGGTGGAAAGGTGGTGGAAATGATCAAAGGGATCCCAATGAGCTTATGTTGTAAGATACATTGTGGATGGTAGATTCTCTACATGGTTTTGGCTTTTTCCCCAAAAACATGTGCAGGGGAGGTATCATGTGAGTTCTTGAGTGATGTGGCATGCAAAGTGAGAGTTGGCTTTTGTTAATAACATCCTTAATCATAAATCTAGAGGTTATGTGGGTTGAATTGTTGCTTAATCACAAACCCCTAATTTGTGTTCATGCGTGAATAGTTGAGGTTTGATCTTGGTTTATGTTTAAAAGCTTATTAACCGCCACATTCTAAACTAATTAAACTAATTAGTTAAAACCGGTTAAAGTGGATTATGACGTGGTGAAATGGTGGATTTTGATTGGTGGATTGGGTGAGTGGGACACATGGCATGTTATGACTTGTCTATGTACTTTCATGTCTTGGCAGAAATCACCCCCTTTCTTCCATTCTTTTTTCATTCTTGCTTTAATAACACAAAACTGAAAATTCTTTGTTATTAAAGTTTCAGTTTTCATACTTTTTCCCCAAAAAGTTGTGTAAAGTGTTTTCATGGGTATTTCTTATAATTTGATGATTCTTCAAGGGCTCTTTTAGATATATATTTATTCTTCATGGTCTTGACTTGTATTCTTGACTTTTTGGAGGACTAATGTTGACAAGTCTTCATTTTTGAGGGACCATTCTTGCCAATTCTTCAAAGTTGAGGGTCATTTTTGTAATTTGACAAACTTTAAGGAGCAAACTTGTAATTATGAATATACAAGGGTTTAAAGTGTCAATTCTTCAATATTGGAGGACCCTTTTTGTACATTCTTCAAGGGTTTTTATTGGAAAATCAACTCTAGGGACCGGTTCATTGTGCGGCTTCGTTTCCCGTGTTTGTTTTTGCTTGTTTCTTGTGATCTTTTGTCATTTTCTCAATATCCGTACATAAAATACACAATGAACAAACACAAGCAATATTTTATGCATTTTAAGCCCATTTTGGACGATGAGACTATGTATAAAAGCAGTCTCATCACTCCCCCATACTAAACCATTATCGTGCCCTCACGCAATGCTAGAATAGAGTATCTTAGCACCTCCAAAATTCATTTTTATGACCTTTTATTGAATGATAAACTTGCTACACTACTGCTACTTGCTACTACTTCGTTGAAGACATAATGTAGGATTTTCATCGCAAAATTGGACGTTTAGGTTCATAGAACAAGAACACGTGAATGCTTCGTTAGAAATAATTTCGTCGTCCTCGATTTTCACCCCAACTCCATGCCAAGCGTGTAACGATATCATTGTCATTATAAGTTAGTAATGCTAACACTACTCAAATGCCCAAATCACGCACTTAGACTCCCATAATCCTAAGTGGTATCTCTTATATTTTATTTTTGTCTTGAATGTTTCACGAGTATATCTTTTTTACTTATGCGATGATAGAGATTTAGGTCTAAAAATAGAGACATAACGGTGTAACCAAGACCATCGAATTAATAACCCCCCCTAATAGACAACGATGTCAAAAAATTAAGTCAACAAGAAGGATCGATAACACGTTTTTATAATGGTTTTGAACATGAGACTTATTACCAAGACTTTTATACGCCCCCTAACGGATGGGCCTTATTATCATAGGTTTACCTCCATCTTTTATTTAACTTCGCCATGAAGCTTTTATTATGACTTCGGTCTTGCCTTTCCTTTTATTTAACCTCGCCATGGGGTGTTTATTATGGCCAAAGACGTATATCCTCACGCAAAAAGCGAATTTTGGATCTTTAAAGCTTCAAAGATTAATGCATAATTCACTTTCAATTTAGCATATATTTTTCGGCCTTGTGAGCTTCAAATTGTATGCTTGATTTAGGTGAGCACTTGAAATCTTATTATTAGGGGAAGCTTTCGATTATTCGGGTTGCCAATACTTCAAAACCGTGACTCAGGCGATACCTTAATGTTTTCCCAATTTAATTACATGGAAGCTACTAGAAAAGACTAGAAACCAACAATCAAGACTAAACCGCTAAGCCAATACTTATTAAGAAAAATATATATACAAGCGAAGGGAGAATAAGCAAACAACGAGAACACATGAGTTTTTGAAAGAATACGAGTACTTTACGTTTAGCATAGTAACTTATAATTAACTCTATCATTTCTCGTCCTCATTTAAGAGACTTAGCCTAATATGAAGTTAAGGAATCGAAGCTAAGTGCTCAACACGCACGGTCGAGTCAAAAATTACTCTTATTCTCGTCATCAGAAAATCTACATTCGCGTCTTTAAACACTTATAAAACATGAGAAAAATTTTAAAATTTTTGCTATTTTTAGCCTTATTTTGCAACAAAACGATAAACAAAAAGATAAACTTTGGAAAGCGTGAAGGTTTAGCAAGGCAAGTGTCTATTCACCCCCATACTAAAGTTAAACATTGTCCTCAATGTTTCAATTCTAGGGGTGCAAACACCCCCATACTAAAGACGTAGTCGAATGCTTAATCTAGCATGGAAAGGTTGGAACCGTTAAATTAATAGCCGTTTATGAAGTGTGCTAAAAACCTAAGGTTAGAACATCAAAGGATATATCATGTGGATATCGAGAATTTCTTCAAAGCAAACGATCAAGTTCTCCCATAAAGCAAACACGAGAGGCTCCAATCGTGAAGATCATGATCATCTAAAAACCACATATCACAAACAACCACAGAACAAAGGTTGGAAGGGCACAAATCCCCTCACGTAAACTAAATTAGAAAGCGATAATATGTACATGGATAAGCATGGGACTCCCCCACGCGGCACATCGTTTTTGATTACCGAGTCATGAGCTCGACTCGATCCCCTCAATACTAATTATCATTGGGGAAGGTTACTTGGTCGAGGTAGTTTAAAGAGGGAACTTCCCCACCAAAGTAGTGCTTCAACCTATATCCATTCACCTTGAAATTAGGCTATCATTTTGAGCTATCTCGATGGTCCCATATGGAAACACTTGGGTAACGGTGAATGGACCGGACCAACGGGATTTCAACTTGCCGGAAAATATTTTCAAACGTGAGTTAAAAAGCAACACTTGATCTCCAATGTTAAAAACCTGGTTTTTAATTTTAGAATCATGAAAATTTTTTGTTTTCTCTTTGTAAATCAATGAATTTCATAAGCAATATCTCAATTCATCCAATTCATTAAGTTGCATTTTCTGGTGTTTTCCCGCGGTCTCAATGTCATCATTACAATGCTTAAGGGCCCAATAAGCTTTGCGTTCGAGTTCAATTGGCAAGTGACAATTCTTCCCATACACGAGCTTATAAGCAGTGCACCCAATGGGCGTCTTATGATCGGTACGAAAGGTTCATAAAGCATCGTCTAACTTATCCGACCACGATTGTTGGTTCTCTCCTATCGATCTCTCCAAGATCCTCTTCAACGCTCGGTTTGAAACCTCGACTTGCCCACTCGTTTGCGGGTGATAAGCCGTCGAAAGCCGATACGTACCCTATATTTCCTTAGAACCCTTTCGAATTGATCATTACAAAAATGGGTTCCACGATCGCTTATGATTGCACGAGGGGTTCCAAACTGAGAAAACAAACTCTTCAAAAACTTGACTACCACACGAGCATCATTTGTAGGCAAAGCCTTAGCTTCCACCCACTTAGATAGGTAGTCGACGGTGACAAGGATGTAATTATTACCACGAGATGATGGGAACGACCCCATAAAATCAACTCCCCAAACGTCAAAGATCTCACACACTTGGATTATGTTTTGTGGCATTTCATTGTTTTGTGAGGCTTTGCCTTGACGTTGGCATGAGTTACATGACTTGAAAAGTGCATGTGCATCTCGGTAAATAGTAGGCCAAAAGAAACCGGCATCAAAGACCTTCTTCGCCGTGAGATTAGCCGGTAAATATACGCGGGTGATTGAGTTAACGGATTAGTGTCATGAGCTTAAACACAATTGTAATAACCTTGAATAATAGATTGTTTGATCGACAATTCTATGAATGATCGTGATTGATTATATATACTTATGTTCAAAAATGTGATTGTAAAACCTTTGAATTACACTCAACATTATTTGTTGACCCCATTAAGCATGTGTTTCAGGTAATCGATGAGATGGTAGCAAGGAGCATGCTAGGATGGATGTTGTTGTGCCTTGGCTGTCTACTTTGTCTTTCCTCCCTTGTTATAATTTAAAACTTTTTATGTCATGTCATGTAAACTTGTAATGTATTTTGGGTTGAGATTCAGTGGGGACCTAAACGCAACTCTGTGTTATATTATCTTTGGGGTTTTGGAAAGCGGTAGACAATTTTGTTTTTAACAATGGTTAATTTATGTTTTAATTCCTACGTCTCTTTGAGTCGTTCGAAATAGCTTGTGTGTGATGATAACTGCCTAGCACCCAAATGTTGTACTTCCGCTGCGCATAGCATTTGGAGGGTTGTTAGAGATTGGTATCAGAGCCATGAGTCATAGAGAACTAGGTCATTTTGAAAAATCCTAAACTATAACTTTTGGTGTCGTAAGAAATTGTCCAAGCACACAACTATCCTGCATGGCTCCGGTAAGATTTAATTTTAGTATTGATGGTATAGATGTATCCCTTTTAATTTGAAGTGAATGTATGAGTATTTATTACTTAAATAAGGAACTACTATATGTAAACATTGAAATTGTACGTGGAGTACCCGATACCGTAATTCTTGTATTGCATATGCATGAGCATCATATTATCGCATTTTGGGCATGTGTACCACCTTTGCATTGCATTTGCATGCATATATTTATAAATATTGAATAATAACCTTACGTACCCTCCAAAATTTTATGTTATTGCAGAGATGGCCGAGATACCGCCTAACGGGAATGAAAGCCGAATCGTGGAAGAAGCCGAGAGACAAGAGGCAAAGGAAAACGTTGGAGCAGCTGTTGTAGGACAAGCCTAGGCTGAAAATGTGCAAGTTCAGATTCCCGATCGAAGAAGTACTATCGTCCCCAAGCCTAATCGTATTTATCATCTGATTGGTATGCCAGGTATCCCTAGAAGTTCCGACGCCGCGGCTAGAGCAAATTTTCTCCATCGGGACATCACAAGAGTTACTTGCCCTGGGCCAAGACCATATGGTGACGTTCCACTTTTCTTGAGAGACTAGAGTGATCAAAAGGTTTGACGAGAATGAGAGAGCACATCAGAAGTTGTTGGCAAGGACAGCAAGGGTTGAGTTCGATGGAGCATTGAATAAGAGTGATATTAACAGTTTGAGATCTATGATAGCAAATTTGAGTGCAAGTGTTGAGCGGGTTAAGGAAGACCAGGCTAGGTTGGTTAGGATGCAGAGTTGGGAGCACCATGTAAGATCATCCCTACCGCAAAATTGGAGATTTGTGGATGACTCTGAGCTGGAGGCTAATGATTTCATGGTTCAACCACCCGCCAGGGGTGAGTGTGTCACTTTAGGGAATCAAGTAGCATCGAAGTTGGGTCTTCTTCTAGAACGAAGAGGGTGACTGAATGTGAGCCGAGTGATAAAGGGAAGAGAAAGATAGATGAAGAAGAAGACAGTGACGAAGAGCCCGATGAGGATGAAGAAGAACCACCATCCAAGAAGTCATGTGGATCACCACGTGGCTAGTTACTTTTATTTTATTTTTATCTTTTGATCATTGTAATCAAACTATTTTAGACTCCTGTATGATGGTATTGTGATAAAAACTTGATAACTTTAAGTTTGTTGGTGTATGGTTGTAGTGGCATTACTTGTCACAGATTTTGGTTGATCTATCAATGCAATCCATGTTTACCTTTCATAATCTATGATAAGTCTTAAATTTGCTGTTTTGTGATGTGATTGATGAATATTAGTAACCTTGTCGTTGATGTGTTGTTGTACTTATATTATGTCTTGAAAGAGAAATCCTTCTTAATCTTGATGTGTATACTTACCTTTTTTCTATTTCCCTGTCATAGCAGAGAGGTGTAATTGAGACTTCACCATGCCTCCAAAGTTGACAGCTACCCGTGTGAACACTATGATTCAAGAGGCAATCTCCAATGCTCTTGATGTAGATCGTACAAACCAAAATCAAGGTCAAGGTGGAAATGTGGAAAGACAACAAGCCCCAAGGGAGTGTTATTATGCCGGTTTTATGAAATGTGGTCCCACACAGTTTCGTGGTACCGGTGGAGCTTTGGAACTACGTAGATGGGTGGAGAAGATTGAAAGCACTTTCGAAATCAGTGGGTGCTTTAAGCTGGTGGAACAACCAGGTGGCTGTTGTCGAATTAGTGGTAGCAAATGGAAGAACTTGGGCTGCAACCAAGGCACTTTTGACTAAGAAGTTTTGTCCCGAGGAAGAGCTGGGTCAGTTAGAGGACGAGTTGAGGCACCTGTCTTTGAAGAATAATGACATCACAGCTTATACAAGGAGGTTTAATGAGTTAAGCCTATTGTGTCCTGATTCTTTCGCTGATGATCGAAAGAAGATGAAACAATACATCAAGGGTCTGTCGAGCAACATTAAGGGTGAGACTACTTCGTCGAAGCCCGGATCATTTGATGAGGCTGTTCAAATGGCTCACGCACTGACGGATGTTAAGCTGCAAGATAAGAAAAATTATATTGCTGAGGGAAACAAAAGGAAATGGGAAGCTGCCCAGGTGAATCAATCGCAAGGTCAGAATCGTGGGGGTAATCGCAACAACAATCAAGGACAGAATCGTAACCAGCAGTTCAACCAAAGGAGGAATGATGGGATGAGATTTGCTACTGCCCCCAGAGGAGTTAAGGTCAATCCTCACTATGGTCGTTGTAACTTGTACCATATTGGGAATTGTCCTCCTGCATGTAGCAAGTGTGGAAAGGCGGACCACAAATTTGCAGATTTTCGATCTAAGGGTGTGGCTATAGGGGCAAATTCCACGAGAGTAATGGTTTTCTTTTGGATGTGGAGAAAAGGGGCACAAGCAAGGAAACTGCCCGAAAGCTGGGAATAGGCAAGGAGGAAATAATGCTGCTGCCGTATACCGAGTAGGTACCGCTGACAAACCGCAAGGCTCGAATGTGGTGACCGGTACGTTTCTACTTGACGCTCGTTATGCTAGTGTATTATTTGATTTTGGATCCGACAAAAGCTTTGTAGACGTAAAATTTAGTCGTATTATCAATAGAGAACCGGTGATGCTAACGACTAACTATAATGTGGAATTAGAAAATGGAAAGATTGTTAGTACAAATTCTATACTAAGAGGGTGTACCTTGAAGTTAGGGAATTATGCCTTTGATATCGACTTAATGCCTATAGAGTTAGGATCTTTCGACATGATTATTGGGATGGATTGGTTAATGGCGCATAGTGCGGTGATTTTTTGTGGAGAAAGGTTGGTCCAAATCCCGTTGAGGAATAGGGTTTTGACTGTAAAGGGTAATGAATGTACTTCTCATCTGAGAGTAATATTCTGTTTGAAGATGATGAGGTATATGGAAGAAGTATGCGATGTATTTCTGGCGCAGATTTCTAGTGATGGTGATGTAGAGACAAAGTTGGAAGAGGTGCCTATGATTCGAGAGTATCCGGAAGTTTTTCCTGATTAGTTGCCGGGTTTACCGCCCTCTCGTGAAGTGGAATTTCAGATCGATTTGATGCCAGGAGCTTTACCAGTTGCTCGTGAACCTTATCGATTGGCACCGTCAGAACTGAATGAGTTATCTGATCAATTGAAATAATTGATGGATAAGGGGTTTATTCGACCAAGTTCATCACCATGGGGAGCGCCTGTGCTGTTTGTAAAGAAGAAGGATGGGTCGTTTAGAACGTGTATCGACTATCTAGAGCTTAACAATTAACGGTTAAGAATCGGTATCCATTGCCGAGGATTGATGATTTATTTGATCAGTTGCAAGGTTCTTGTGTGTACCCGAAGATTGACTTGAGATCAGGGTATCATCAACTGCAGTTAGGGAGGAGTGATAGTTGTAAAATCACACTTGTTTAGGAAAACAAGGTAAAAGCGATAAGTATTAAGCGTACGTTTAGGAAAACGTAAACACTTATGACCCTTAATGGGGATCGTTCTCTCGAGGAGGCTAGTGCGTTGTGTAATGAATGATTGATTTATGTTTTTGATTATTAACAAGAAGAAAAGAAGAGAAAATGACGAAGACGAAAAAAAAAATAGAAAAATAAGGCAAAAACACTACTAGAAAGTTACGACGTAGAAACGTAAAAAGCACAAAATTTAAAATTTTAATCTAAAAATTCCTAAAAATTACTAAAAATCCACAATAAAATTATAAGAGTTTACAAAAAATCCAAACTTGCCAAAACCTTTTAATTAATTTAATAATGACTTTTTAATGCTAATTAAAGCCCTAAAAATCACTTTTAAATATTAAAAGGCCCTAAACAAGATTTAATAGTTTGTAAACCTTAAAAATGACCTAATTAAGCTAAAAACTATTTTTAAAAATTTTAAAACCAAATTAAACTATTTTTAAACTCCTAAAAACTATTAAAATCTATTAAATCTTAAATTAATTCTAAAAATTAATTGAAAAGCCTAAAAATTAATTGGAAAGTGAGAAAATTCCTATTTTAATGTCTAGAATCTAGGAAAAATGAAAAAAAGTTAAAAAATAAAACTTTGAATTTTTCTTAATAAAATAATAATAAAATATTCCAAAAAATAAAAATTTCTCAAATAAATTCTAAAACATTCTCAAAAATCCTAAATATTCTAACTAAGAAGAAAATGCAAATTAGAGCTCCTAAAACCTTTTAATTAATTTTATATTAATTTTTAAAGTTGTCTAAAAACCCTAAAATTAAATAAAATTAAAAATTAAAGTTTCTGAAAACTTTTTGATATGTAAACCTCAAAAATATAAATTAAAACCTAAAAACTATTTTTTTTGTATTTTTTAATTACTGTTTACTATTTTTTAATTACTTTCTAAAAATAAAACTAAAAATAATTCTAATAAATAATTAAATAATGGGAAAAATAAAACTTTAAAACAGAAAAATCCTAAACTCTAATATTAACCTAGGAAAAATCAAAGGAAGCCAAAAAGCTTAACCAATAAGCTCAAATGGGCTTATTTGGTCACGGCTTATTTTCAAAAAGACAATTTGAAAAGGGGTTAAGTATGTTTGCTTTGCACCCTTGGTCAGTAAAAGACCCAAGGGCGCGACGGTATGTGTGTGGTGTTGTGAGAGTGGAGACCAGGGTTCGAGGTGTGCAACCCCCTTTTTGCTATTTGTTTTTTTTTTTTTTTAAACTTCTCACAATCCAAACCTGTGACAACTTTTACCCTTTTTTAACTCAAATCCAATTCACCTTAGCAAGATTTATCAAGATTAAGTCCAAAACGTGACAGATTCAATATGATGAACACAAGCAGATTTTCCCTTGTTCTTTCTTTTCTTCACAGGTGAACAAATCAAGAGGAGCTTGATTTTAAGCTTATTTGGTGTATGTTTTTGGATGACAAAGGCACCCCTACACTCTTTGGAGTGTAGGGAGTCAATAACAAGTAGAAATCAAACACCTTGCACACAAAAATTTCACAAAAAATGCATACACAAGCAAATGAGAGTTGCTGATAAGCTTAAAGGCAGGTCTGGTGATATTCTTGCTAGATTAGGGGCACAAGTATGAATTTCATAGGCTATTATCTTACACACAAGTTCACCTAACAGCTTAAAAACAACTCACAAACCCTAATGATCCTAACTCTAACAAGCAATCAAGATTCAAGAACCAAATTTACCAAAAATAATCAGGAAAATGACTTGGTAGATTTTTGCCTATGTTTTCAACTTTTATCTCACAAGCTTGCTTCAAATCTTGAACCAATCTGCTAAACTAACTAGCTAACAACCTAAACAACTCTAATGAATCATTCTAACACGTTTTCATTCCTTAAATCCATCAAAATATTCAACTAAATCCCATATCCAAACACTCCTTTTAAAAACTTTTTTCAACTTTTTCAAAGCAACTTGAATCAAAACTTTCTCTAATTGATTTCTAAAGCATCTCACATGCATAACATAACATATAAACACCACTCAAACAAGATTTACAACAATTAGCAGGCAATCATGCAAATCAATTAAACCACAAATTTTCTGAAAATTTCAAAAGGGAAAAGGGCTTCTTACCTAAGAACCTTACATCCAAGGCTCTTTGTGACTGCCAAGTCACTTCCTTATACACTCGGGTGTATGCTGAACCACTTGGAAAACAAGATCAATCAAATCCTGTTTAAGAAAAATAGAACAAAAGAAGCAAATATCTTTATATTATGTTTTACTTTGTCTTTCTTAAAATCTTTCTTAAAAAAAAAAACTTCAAACCTAAACACACACGTTTTAAATACTCTTCAAAGATCACAAATCAAAAACTTTTATCCACTTTCACTTCAAAAAGCTTATGATTTCTGAATTTGAATACTTTTTGGAAAACTTGAAAACTCACAAATCCTTCACAATTTTTAAAATGGAACCAGTTTTAGCATCAACTCACACCAACTCTTAATAATAATAAAAAAGGAATTACTTTTGCTCAAATACAAATACCAACTTTTTAAATTAAAAAAAAGGAATTACAAAAGTTTTTAGCTTAAAACTGGAACAAAAGAAAGGAGTCACATGTCGACTTCCTTTTATACTACTGGATAGAATACACTAGAAGGCTTAATAAAATAATACAAGAAATTTAAAACCTAAACCCTAATAGCAGGAAAATCCGAATTTGCCCTTGAAAAAAATCTTCAAGTCTTGGTCAAATAGCTCCCATGTGAATGCCAGTTGTGTAGGATTAATCTTGGACGTTTATTATGATTGGGGAACAAGTAGAAGCATCACAACCATCAATCTTGTCTGTTTTAGGGTTTTGGGAGTGAAAGTGATGGCAGGGGAGGGACGAATGGGGACCCACAGACATGTGATGTTGTTTCTGGGTGTGTGAAAGGTATCAAAGGGTCATTAATTAATGATCTGGAGACCCTTAAACAATTCCCCTTTGTTTTGGTTGAGATTGGGGATTAGGGTTTATATGTTTGAATTAGGGGTTGATTAGGGATGATGAAGGAACAGGACGTGTTTCCCACCCAAATTTATTAATTAATTAACCTGTTTAAATTAGTTAAATAATAATAAATCGGTGAGTGGTTTGCTGAGTTGGTGAGATGAGGTGGCATGGGGTGGTGAAGTGGCGTGCCAGGAGTGGTGGTTGAAGGTTTCTTGTCTGGTCACTTTAAGTCCCCAACTTTCCTTCTTTGTTCACTTGGTAATAAACAACATAAAAACTTCTTTTCCCTTTATAAACAAGTTTGGCAACTTGTCATTTTAAGCACAAGTAATTTTCATACTTTAAAACAAGGGCTTCAAATGTAATAAATGCAATCTTCAAGGGCTGATCTTGTACAATCTTCAAACATTAAGGACCATACTTGTACAATTGACATTTGGAGGGTCAATTGTGACAAGTTCTTCAAAGATGAGGGACCAAAGTTGTCAATCTTCAATTCTTCAAGGGTCATTTTGCAAAATTCCAAACTTGGGCCCGGTTCATTGTGCGGCTTCGTTTCCCGTGTTCATTTTTGAATGATTCTTGTGATCTTTTGCCATTTCCTCAATATCCGTACCTAAAAATACACAAGTAACAAACACGAGCATATATTTGGCATATTTGATGATATTTAATTGATTTTAAGCCCGATTTGGACGATGAGACCATGTATAAAAGCAGTCTCATCACTCCCCCATACTAAACCATTGCCGTGCCCTCACGCAATGCTAGAATAAAGTATCGAAGCATCTCCAAAATTCAATTTTATTCACTTTTATTCAAATGATAAACTAACTACACTACACTACTACTTGTGTCTTAGACATAATGTATGATTTTCATCGCAAAATGGGACGTTTAGGTTCATAGAACAAGAACACGTGAATGCTTCGTTAGAAATAATTTCATCGTCCTCGATTTTCACCTTAATTCCATGCCAAGCGTGCAACGAGATCATTGTCATTATAAGTTAGTAATGCTAACACTACTCATATGCCCTAATCACGTACTTATTCTCCCATTATTCCTAAGTTGTATCTCTTATATTTTATTATGTCTTTAATGATCACGAGGACACATTGTTGACTTATGCGATAATAGAGATTTAGGTCTAAAAATAGAGTCCTAACGGTGTAACTAAGACCATCAAATCAAAAACCCCTCCTAATAGACGACGATGTTAAAAAATTAAGTTGACAAGAAGAATCGATAAACACGGTTTTATAACGGTTTTGAACATGAGACTTATTACCAAGACTTTTATACGCCCCCTAACGGAAGGGCCTTATTATCTTTGGTTTACCTCCATCTTTTATTCAACTTCGCCATGAAGCTTTTATTATGACTTCGGTCTTGCCTTGCCTTTTATTATCCGCCTCATCGGTGGTTTTATTAGCCAAAGACGTATATCCTCACGCTAAAGCGAATTTTGGATCTTTAAAGCTTCGAAGATTAAGGCTTGATTCACTTTCAATTTTGCATAGATTATAGGCCTTGTGGGGCTTCAAATTGTTTGCTTGATTTAGGTGAGCACTTGAAATCTTATTATTGGGTGAAGCTTTCGATTATTGGGGTGCTAATACTTCAAAACCGTGACGCTGGCGATACCTTAATGTCTTCCCAATTTAATTACACGGAAGCTACTAGAAAAGACTAGAAACCCAACAATCCTAACTAAACCGCTAAGTCAATATTTATTAAGCAAAAAATATTTACAAGCGAAGGGAGAATAAGCAAACAACGAGAACATATGAGTTTTTGAAAGAATACGAGTACTCTACGTTTAGCATAGTAACTTATAATTAACTCTATCATTTCTCGTCCTCATTTAAGAGACTTAGCCTAATGTGTAGTTAAGGAATCAAAGCTAAGTGCTCAACACGCACGGTCGAGTCAAAAATTACTCTTATTCTCGCCATCGGAAAATCTACATTCGTGTCTTCAAACACTTATAAACATGAGAAAAATTTTAAAATTTGGCCATTTTTAGCCTTATTTTGCAAGAAAACGATAAACTTTGGAAAGCGTGAAGGTTTGGCAAGGCAAGTAACTATTCACCCCCCCATACTAAAGTTAAACATTGTCCTCAATGTTTCGAGTCTAGGGGTGCAAGCACCCCCATACTAGAGACGTAGTCGAATGCCTAATCTAGCATGGAAAGGGTGTAACCAATAAGTTTAAAGCCGTTTATGAAGTGTGCTAAAAACCTAAGGTTAGAACATAAAAGGATATATCATATGGATATTGGGAAAGGCCTCCAAAGCAAACGATCGAGTGCTCCCATGAAACGAACACGAGAGGCTCCAATCGTGAAGATGATGATCTAAAAACCACAATGCACAAACAACCACGGAACAAAGGTTGGAAGGGCACAAATCCCCTCACATTAACTAATTAGAAAGCAATAATATGTACATGGATAAGCATGGGTCTCCCCCACGAGGCACCTTGTTTTTGATAACCGAGTCAAAAGCTCGACTCGAATCCCCATAAATGTGATCATTTAGGGATAATCATGGTTTGGTCAATTTTTGGTGGGGCTTACATGATAAACAAGGCCCAAAAGCACGTGAAGTACTTTAAAAACCCGATAAACGTATACCGGGGTCAAAGATAGCGTCCTCGTTTTCGGATGAAAGACGAAACAATGCTTCTTCAACACAAACCCCAATGGGGTAGAAGAAAATAGGAGAGAAGAAATAGAAGGGTGGGACAATGGGTAAGGCAAAACATTGAGCTACTCGAGGTAGACTCGCACCAATCAAATGAAAAGTTTTTCCATTTATTGCATCGGTGGAAGACCGAGATTTCCCTATATAAGCAATTCCAGGATCAAATATCTCGTCCTCGGTGGAGAAAGGGGAGGGAACATAAGGGGCTTCCCCCACACTAAGTCCACACAAAGCATCGTCAAAAGGAGAAGACGAGCTTGTAGTACTCAAGACACGCGGTGATGACGGAGTTAGAATTGTAGAAAAATCTTTTAAATTAAATTCAAAATCTTTTCCTTTTTCATCTTTTTTACTCTCCTTGTGAAAACCCGATTTAATTTTGTCAAAAATATTTGGTGTATCTAAAACAATGTTAGTCACACTAAAAATTCTCACATTTTGAAATCTTTTTGGTTTAGGTGGTGGCAAGTTTTCAAATCTTTTGTCAACAAAGAAAACCTCCCCATCGGGATCAACGTATTCATCATCCGAAGAATCACTCGAGATTGAAATCATAGGCTTAACACTCTTAACCTCCATCGGCGGAGGGGACGGAACTTCATTTTTCTCAACAACTCCTAAAACTCTATTTGAAATCTTTTTGCAAATGCTTTTGATGGGATTGACATTGTACAAAGATGTGATAGAATAAACATGAGAAAGAGTGGAGTTTTGGGTTGCATTAATGACGAGTTCTTCCTCATTGAAACGAAGAGTGATTTTTCTTGCATGCACATCGATAAGTGCTCTCGAGGTATCCAAAAAAGATCGACCTAAAATTAACGGAACTTTAGGATCGATGGGAATATCAACAACAATGAAGTCCACAGGATAGTAGAACTTTCCAACTTTCACAAAGACGTCCTCGGCAACTCCACAAGCTAGAATCATAGAATGATCGGCCATCTCGATTGACATTCTTGAAGGAGTGAGATTTGGAAGATTGAGCGATTTAAAAATCTCAAGAGGCATCAAATTAATACTAGCACCAAGATCGGCCAAGGCGTAGCATTCTTCCATGTCTTGGATAGCACATGGGATTAAAAACTTTCCAGGATCACCGACTTTTTGAGGTATGCGGCTTAGAAAAACCGAAGAACAACTAGACGATTTTTGCAATTTTTCTTTGTTATTCAACATACTTTTGAAGTTCGCGGCAAATCGAGGCATCATGACTAAGGCGTCGGCAAAACTTATATTAAAATGCAAGTCAAGAAACATTTTCATAAAGAGTTCAAATTGATAATTATTTCGTTCTTGTGCCTTTTCCTTGTCTCGTCTTGATGGGTAGGGTAAAGGTGGTGTGGGTTGGGGCAAATTAGGCATAGGCATCGGCCTTGGAATCTCGGGTTCCATGATTGGTGTAGGTTCAACCGTAGGTGTGGTTTGAGCGGTACTTTGTGGGATTGTAATTTGCTCCTTTTCAACCACAACCTCGGGTTCTTTCTCTTTTTCCTTCTCCATAGAAGTACTTGGACGAGAAATGGGTTCTTTGAAAGTTTTACCACTACGAGTAGTAATAACCTTCAACTCTCCTTTCGGGTTCACGATGGTATCACTAGGAAGACCACCCGAAGAAGAGGGCTTACACATGATAGCTTCAAACATTTTAGCCATACGGTCTTCAAACTTAGATTGCCTAGCATCCGCTTTTAACAACTCTTGCTTAATCTCATGTTGTCCTTGCTCCATTTTTTGTTGATTTTGTTGGAGTCGTGTGACATTTCCTTCCATTTTATTAGCATGAGTTTTAAGTTCATTAGCAAGTTAGTTTTTAAGCTCGTTTTTCAACTCGGACCTTAAGCTAACCATCTTACGTTGCATGTTATCAAACTTAGCATCATTAGCCTTAGCATAACTCAAAAACTCTCCTTGAAGATTTTTGGTGTGATCGTTTTGAAAACCTTGGGCATTGTTTTGAAAATCACGGTTTTGGTTTTGGTTTGAAATTTGCCCATTTCCACTTTGGTAATTACCTTTGTTATAATTCCTTTGATTTCCTTGGTAATTTCCACCTTGGTTGTTGTTGCGATAATTATTAGCATTTTGATTGGGTGGAGCTTGATTTGAACGCGAACCTTGACCGATTTGGTTGTAAGTTCCCGTGGCTACAAAAGCATTCAAAGTGTTACCATCCGCGGTAATGCACTTGGAAAGATCATGAGCTCCCCCACACGACAAACAACTCTTAGAAACCGCTTTAACCGAAGCGGTGTTGGAAGCTTCTTGAGCCTTCCAATGGGACATAAGGTTAGCAAATCTATCGAAAAATCGGTTTTCTTCATTTGCTTCATCATGTAATGCATTGATACTTTGAGACGATGATGAGCCCCTTTTGGCAACACTCGGTGTGTGACGAGGGCTATAAACCTTAGACCTATTCTCGATTATGACCAAAGCTTCTTCAACCGTTTTACATAAAAAATTACCACCCGCGGCGGCATTTAAATAATCTCTTTCATGATCGTTAAGTCCATTGTAAAACGTGTTGATTTGGTGCAAATCGGAAAAACCGTGATGAGGACATTCATGTAACATCTCCTTAAACCTATTCCAAGCCGTAGAAAAACATTCATTTGACTCTTGTGAAAATTAGAAATTTCATTCTTCAAATGCGTAGTCTTAGAGGGCGGAAAAAATTGGTTCACAAATTTGGAAACGAGATCCTTCCACGTCAATATAGAATTGGGTGGCTCTTTCTCTAACCAAATTTTAGCGGGCCCCGCTAAAGAATACGGAAAAAGCATCATCTTAATCGAGTCATTCGAGACATCCTTGAATTTGCACGTGGCGGTCAGACGATTAAATTGGCGGATATGGTTGTGGGGATTGTCCTTCTCATCACCACGGAATTTGTTGTTTTGGATCATCGACAACAAACCCGTTTTCACCTCAAAATTCTCCGCAAGGATTGCTGGAATCACAATAGCTTCTCCATAACCCTCGGTGGGTGCTTGAAGTAACTCCATCATAGTTTGATTCGCCATGGTTGGTTCTTCTCGTACAATGGGTTCGTCAATAGGAGACTCCTCACTAGAATGAGTTGGAGTGGGAGTTTTGTTCTTGCGTCTACGTGCACGTTTTGCTTGATTACGAGTGAGCATAAACGCCACGTACAACGTGGAGACGAGCAAAGAAGATTCTTTTTGGTATTTTGTGTTTTTCAATTTTTTTTGTGGTTTTTGATTGTATTAACCTTTTGGAAATTGGTGAATGTATTAAGTAGACAATGAGTCCACAAATCTCCTCCTCAATCAAATCTCTCGATTAAAAAGGCCTCAAGGAATGAAAACGATCACGTGGAGTGAACGCCTTCGATGACTTTAGAACGATGGTGGAACACCAAATCGTTCAAAGAGGGTTTAATCAAATGAAACCAAGAAAATATATATGATATGTAATAATACTTTGGGCGTCAAAACCCTCGATTCACTCTCAAAATCAAATACGCACAAGCAAGCGGAGGAAACGAGGCGGCGCGAAGAACTTAAGAGCCTTTTTCCTTTAGGTTGTGAAATACAACCGCCTTATACCCACCTTATAGTTTGTATTATAAAGATTAAGCTTCACGAAAGTATTTATCTATTTTTGCCTTTTTTCTTTGGTTTGAGATTCGAATACAATGACCGAGTGATGAAATCCCAAATCAAGGTTGTGATTGCTCACGTATTTAGAGTACTTGTGAATTTATTGTTCTACGTATACAATATATTAATAATATTCACACAAAAACCGAAAAAACGATAATACGTATTAATAGAGTGCTATTAATACAAATACTATTATGGCTAATATAGAAAAACAACAATGGTTCAATCAAAACACAACACGCCTCCCTGGCAGCGGCGCCAAAATGATAGTTGTAAAATCACACTTGTTTAGGAAAACAAGGTAAAAGCGGTAAGTATTAAGCGTACGTTTAGGAAAACGTAAACACTTATGACCCTTAATGGGGATCGTTCTCTCGAGGAGGCTAGTGCGTTGTGTAATGAATGATTGATTTATGTTTTTGATTATTAACAAGAAGAAAAGAAGAGAAAATGACGAAGACAAAAAAAATAGAAAAATAAGGCAAAAACACTACTAGAAAGTTACGACGTAGAAACGTAAAAAGCACAAAATTTAAAATTTTAATCTAAAAATTCCTAAAAATTACTAAAAATCCACAATAAAATTCTAAGAGTTTACAAAAAATCCAAACTTGCCAAAACCTTTTAATTAATTTAATAATGACTTTTTAATGCTAATTAAAGCCCTAAAAATCACTTTTAAATATTAAAAGGCCCTAAACAAGATTTAATAGTTTGTAAACCTTAAAAATGACCTAATTAAGCTAAAAACTATTTTTAAAAATTATAAAACCAAATTAAACAATTTTTAAACTCCTAAAAACTATTAAAATCTATTAAATCTTAAATTAATTCTAAAAATTAATTGAAAAGCCTAAAAATTAATTGGAAAGTGAGAAAATTCCTATTTTAATGTCTAGAATCTAGGAAAAATGAAAAAAAGTTAAAAATAAAACTTTGAATTTTTCTTAATAAAATAATAATAAAATATTCCAAAAAATAAAAATTTCTCAAATAAATTCTAAAAAATTCTCAAAAATCCTAAATATTCTAACTAAGAAGAAAATGCAAATTAGAGCTCCTAAAACCTTTTAATTAATTTTATATTAATTTTTAAAGTTGTCTAAAAACCCTAAAATTAAATAAAATTAAAAATTAAAGTTTCTGAAAACTTTTTGATATGTAAACCTCAAAAATATAAATTAAAACCTAAAAACTATTTTTTTGTATTTTTTAATTACTGTTTACTATTTTTTAATTACTTTCTAAAAATAAAACTAAAAATAATTCTAATAAATAATTAAATAATGGGAAAAATAAAACTTTAAAACAGAAAAATCCTAAACTCTAATATTAACCTAGGAAAAATCAAAGGAAGCCAAAAAGCTTAACCAATAAGCTCAAATGGGCTTATTTGGTCACGGCTTATTTTCAAAAAGACAATTTGAAAAGGGGTTAAGTATGTTTGCTTTGCACCCTTGGTCAGTAAAAGACCCAAGGGAGCGACGGTATGTGTGTGGTGTTGTGAGAGTGGAGACCAGGGTTCGAGGTGTGCAACCCCCTTTTTGCTATTTGTTTTTTTTTTTTTTTAAACTTCTCACAATCCAAACCTGTGTCAACTTTTACCCTTTTTTAACTCAAATCCACTTCACCTTAGCAAGATTTATCAAGATTAAGTCAAAAGCGTGACAGATTCAATATGATGAACACAAGCAGATTTTCCCTTGTTCTTTCTTTTCTTCACAGGTGAACAAATCAAGAGGAGCTTGATTTTAAGCTTATTTGGTGTATGTTTTTGGATGACAAAGGCACCCCTACACTCTTTGGAGTGTAGGGAGTCAATAACAAGTAGAAATCAAACACCTTGCACACAAAAATTTCACAAAAAATGCATACACAAGCAAATGAGAGTTGCTGATAAGCTTAAAGGCAGGTCTGGTGATATTCTTGCTAAATTAGGGGCACAAGTATGAATTTCATAGGCTATTATCTTACACACAAGTTCACCTAACAGCTTAAAAACAACTCACAAACCCTAATGATCCTAACTCTAACAAGCAATCAAGATTCAAGAACCAAATTTACCAAAAATAATCAGGAAAATGACTTGGTAGATTTTTGCCTATGTTTTCAACTTTTATCTCACAAGCTTGCTTCAAATCTTGAACCAATCTGCTAAACTAACTAGCTAACAACCTAAACAACTCTAATGAATCATTCTAACACGTTTTCATTCCTTAAATCCATCAAAATATTCAACTAAATCCCATATCCAAACACTCCTTTTAAAAACTTTTTTCAACTTTTTCAAAGCAACTTGAATCAAAACTTTCTCTAATTGATTTCTAAAGCATCTCACATGCATAACATAACATATAAAGACCACTCAAACCAGATTTACAACAATTAGCAGGCAATCATGCAAATCACTTAAACCACAAATTTTCTGAAAATTTCAAAAGGGAAAAGGGCTTCTTACCTAAGAACCTTACATCCAAGGCTCTTTGTGACTGCCAAGTCACTTCCTTATACACTCGGGTGTATGCTGAACCACTTGGAAAACAAGATCAATCAAATCCTGTTTAAGAAAAATAGAACAAAACAAGCAAATATCTTTATATTCTGTTTTACTTTGTCTTTCTTAAAATCTTTCTTAAAAAAAAAAACTTCAAACCTAAAAACACACGTTTTAAATACTCTTCAAAGATCACAAATCAAAAACTTTTATCCACTTTCACTTCAAAAAGCTTATGATTTCTGAATTTGAATACTTTTTAGAAAACTTGAAAACTCACAAATCCTTCACAAATTTTAAAATGGAACCAGTTTTAGCATCAACTCACACCAACTCTTAATAATAATAAAAAAGGAATTACTTTTGCTCAAATACAAATACCAACTTTTTAAATTAAAAAAAAGGAATTACAAAAGTTTTTAGCTTAAAACTGGAACAAAAGAAAGGAGTCACATGTCGACTTCCTTTTATACTACTGGATAGAATACACTAGAAGGCTTAATAAAATAATACAAGAAATTTAAAACCTAAACCCTAATAGCAGGAAAATCTGAATTTGCCCTTGAAAAAAATCTTCAAGTCTTGGTCAAATAGCTCCCATGTGAATGCCAGTTGTGTAGGATTAATCTTGGACGTTTATTATGATTGGGGAACAAGTAGAAGCATCACAACCATCAATCTTGTCGGTTTTAGGGTTTTGGGAGTGAAAGTGATGGCAGGGGAGGGACGAATGGGGACCCACAGACATGTGATGTTGTTTCTGGGTGTGTGAAAGGTATCAAAGGGTCATTAATTAATGATCTGGAGACCCTTAAACAATTCCCCTTTGTTTTGGTTGAGATTGGGGATTAGGGTTTATATGTTTGAATTAGGGGTTGATTAGGGACGATGAAGGAACAGGACGTGTTTCCCACCCAAATTTATTAATTAATTAACCTGTTTAAATTAGTTAAATAATAATAAATAGGTGAGTGGTTTGCTGAGTTGGAGAGATGAGGTGGCATGGGGTGGTGAAGTGGCGTGCCGGGAGTGGTGGTTGAAGGTTTCTTGTCTGGTCACTTTAAGTCCCCAACTTTCCTTCTTTGTTCACTTAGTAATAAACAGCATAAAAACTTCTTTTCCCTTTATAAACAAGTTTGGCAACTTGTCATTTTAAGCACAAGTAATTTTCATACTTTAAAACAAGGGCTTCAAATGTAATAAATGCAATCTTCAAGGGCTGATCTTGTACAATCTTCAAACATTAAGGACCATACTTGTACAATTGACATTTGGAGGGTCAATTGTGACAAGTTCTTCAAAGATGAGGGACCAAAGTTGTCAATCTTCAATTCTTCAAGGGTCATTTTGCAAAATTCCAAACTTGGGCCCGGTTCATTGTGCGGCTTCGTTTCCCGTGTTCGTTTTTGAATGATTCTTGTGATCTTTTGCCATTTCCTCAATATCCGTACCAAAAAATACACAAGTAACAAACACGAGCATATATTTGGCATATTTGATGATATTTAATTGATTTTAAGCCCGATTTGGACGATGAGACCATGTATAAAAGCAGTCTCATCAAGGAGGATATTCCTATAACTGCTTTTCGTACACGATATGGACATTTTGAATTCCGAGTGATGCCTTTTGGGTTAACGAATGCGCCTGCAGTGTTCATGGATCTTATGAATCGAGTGTGCAAGCCGTATTTGGATAAGTTTGTCATTGTATTCATTGATGATATTCTTATTTACTCCAAGAGCAAGGAAGAACATGAGAAGCACTTGAGGACAATATTGGAGCTGTTGAAAAAAGAGAAGTTGTACGCGAAATTCTACAAGTGTGAATTTTGATTGGAATCTGTACAATTTCTTGGGCATGTGATTGACAGCGAAGGAGTTCGCGTGGATCCTACCAAGGTAGAGGTAATTAAAGAATGGTTGACACCGACAACGCCGACTGAAGTTCGACAATTTCTTGGTTTAGGTTGTTATTATCAGAGATTCATCGAAGGGTTTTCGTTGATTGCAAAGCCGTTGACCAAGCTTACTGAGAAGAATCGGGTGTTTGAATGAGGAAATGATGAAGAAATCGCTTTCAACACACTTAAGGACAAATTGTGTTCTGCTCCGATTTTGTCATTGCCAGAAGGAATCGAAGACTTCATGGTTTATCGTGACGCGTCTCGTAAAGGTTATGGACCTGTTTTGATGCAACATGAGAAGGTAATTGCTTACGCGTCGAGACAATTAAGGAAGCATGAGAAAAACTACACTACGCATGATTTGGAATTGGGAGCTGTAGTTTTTGCGCTAAAGTTGTGGAGACACTACTTGTATGGGACTAAGTGTGTTGTATTCACTGACCACAAGAGTTTGCATCACATTTTAGACCAGAAGGAGTTGAATATGAGACAAAGACGATGGGTGGAACTACTGAGTGACTATGACTGCGAGATTCGCTACCATCCTGGCAAGGCGAATGTTGTAGCGGATGCACTTAGTAGGAAAGATAGAGAGAAAGCTTTGAGAGTCAGAGCATTAGTGATTACCGAGAGTGTTGATTTGACCGGAACAATATTGATGGCTTAAGAGAAGGGATTGATGAAAGAAAATATTGGCGCTGAGAATCTGGGAAGACTGCAGAAACCTCTTTTTGTGGTAAAGTCAGACGGGCTGAGATATTTTGAGAATTGGATTTGGTTACCGCTATGTCCATCCGAGGAAGGAATGCCTGGAGTACGAGATTTGGTTATGAATGAGTCTCATAAGTCGAAGTACTCGATACATCCTGGAGTGGATAAGATGTATCATGATCTGAAGAAAGTCTACTGGTGGCCGAATAGGAAGGCAGAGATTGCTTGTTACGTCAGTAAGTGTTTGACTTATCGAAGGTTAAAGCTGAACATAAGAGACCGTCTGGGTTGTTGGTACAACCTGAGATACCAGAATGGAAATGGGAGAAGATCGCTATGGATTTCGTGACGGGTTTACCGAGAACTCCTAGTGGTTGTGATATGATTTGGGTAATAGTGGATAGATTGACGAAAACTGCTCACTTTTTACCTATGAAGAAGACGGACAGCATGGAGAAACTTGCCAGTGTGTACGTAAAGGAGATTGTTTGTGGATATGGTTTACCTTTATCGATCATTTCGGATCGCGATAGCAGATTTACTTCAGAATTTTGGAAATCTCTTCAACGTGCGATGGGCACCGAATTGAGTTTGAGCACGGCCTATCATCCTGAAACCGATGGCCAAAGCGAACGAACTATTCAGACATTGGAGAACATGCTCCGAGCATGCGTGATTGATTTCGGAGGAAGTTGGGAACCCCACTTGCCTTTAGTGGAGTTTTAATATAATAACAGTTATCATGCGAGCATTAAGGCTGCACCATTTAAAGCGTTGTTTGGAAGGAAGTGTAGATCTCCTGTGTGTTTAAGCGAAGTGGGAGAGAGTCAGTTGACTGGGCCCGAAATGGTTTTGGAGACGACAGAGAAGATAGTACAAATTAAGAACCGTTTACTTGCTGCAAGAATCCGACAAAAGAGTTACGCCGATAATAGGAGGAAACCGTTGGAATTTGAGGTCTGAGACATGGTCATGCTTAAGGTTTCGCCATGGAAGGGTGTGATACGTTTTGGAAATTAAGGAAAGCTGAGTCCAAGGTATATTGGACCATTCAAGATCGTTAAACGAATTGGACCGGTAGCGTATAAGTTAGAATTGCCGAATGAGGTTAGTGCTGTTCACAACACGTTTCACGTATCGAATTTGAAGAAAAGCTTGGCGGATAAGGAATTGTTGATTCCTTTGGACGAGATTCAGCTTGACGATAAAATGCATTTCGTGGAGGAACCAGTGGAGATTATGTACCGAGAGGTTAAGAGATTGAAGCACAGTAGAATTCCCATTGTGAAAGTACGATGGAATTCTAGACATGGACCGGAATATACTTGGGAACGTGAGGACTTCTTCAAGGAGAGATATCCTCATCTGTTTCAGCGGCACGGAATGTGAGTATAAGAAGAGGCGAGCGCCGGGACGTCGCTCTCTTTAAGTAGGGGTGAATGTGATACCCAGAAACCGAGGTCACTTATTTTACCCTAAATTACGGATATTTATGAAATTTTTAAGAAATTTCGTTTATTATATATTTAATCGTTTAAGTTGAAACCGATGTTTAAGGTCGTAATCTTGACAATTGACGATTTAAGAAAGACGATGACGACTACGATCCCGACGGATGCCCAATTTTTATGTTTTATTGTCGCTTTATCGATATTATAATTCTCGAGAATTTTATTTTTGGTTTGTGTTAAGTCGAGCCGGGTGCGTTTTATTTCTTTCCGGGTGCGTTTAAATTGCTTTAAAGGTATTTTGGAGTGTTCGGGACGAACCCCGACTCCCGTAAAATTTTCAAAGTCGACTATTAAGTCATTTCCCGCTAACTAGTAATGTCGTTTAAATATGAGGCCAAAAGAATGACCAAATTGCACCAAAGGTCCCTCAAACTTTACAAAAAGGGGAAAATGTACACACACACTCACAAAACCATTCAAAATTTTTCTTCCTCTTCTCCTTTTTCTCTCTAGGCCGCCGGCCAAACCACACCACCACCACCACCACATCAATTTTTTTTTGTGTTTTTGAGAAAACAAATCAAAGACCAATCCTTAAAAACCTTTTGTAAGTACTTTTAAACAATCAAATCCAACATGCATTAACATGATTTTTCAAGAATTAAAAGATTTTTCAAAAGTTTGATTTGATGTAATTAAACTTAATGCATGTTTAATTTGTGTTTAGATTATCTTAATTCATCATTTTAATTAACCAAAATTGGTTTGGTTTGGGTGTTTTGATCACCAACACCCCACGGCCAAATGGGAGTGTTTGGTGGATCTTGGTGTTTGATGTGTTTGGTTATGGGGATATGTTTAGGATGATGTTTTAGCAGTTATTAAATGATTAGAACACATTGCATGTATGTTTTGGCAAATGGGTTTTTGAGAGGATTTTATGTTCTTAGTGATAAGGATTGATTAAGGTGATTAGGAGTGGTCATGAGTGGTTAAGTTCGGACTAGGTGACGTTAAAATGGTTTGGAATTGAGTGTTAAGGTGTTTTTGAAGTAGTAAAATTTAGGCAGATTATTTGAGGTCATTTTTGAAAACCTTAAGTCTAAATACAGGTCATAAACATAGGATTTAGTTTTAGAGCTTTTTCTTAGCTTCGATTTGGTATAAGAAAGAGCTTACGACTCTAAACGAGTCAAAAGTTATGATATTTTGAAAGTTCGTGTACCGGGAGATGAGAAATCAACATAATCCGAAATTGTGTTTGGTTTTAGGTCAAATCCCGGGGACCATAGATAAAGTTTGGTAAATGATTGAAAGTCTATTTTTGGTTTCAAACCTGCATTTGTGAGTCTATTTTTGGACTTAGGAGTCAAAGTAGCTAATGGTGTCTTTTAAATGGGTCAAACAAGTCCAACATGGTCAAAGTGCAAAATCAGTCCTAAAAGTGTATGTTTAGAAATGCAATGAGTAAGGGTCATAAAAGTGAAAACATTTTATGGGATTTAAAATTAGTTTTCTAAAGGTCATAAGGTATTTTTACAAATTTTATTGAATTTCATATAGGTGCTTAAGTCTTAGAAAACAGCCCATACTTTTGGTAAGTATCGACGAAATCGAAAAATGGGTAGTAACTTTAATAACATGGATAAATAGTATGAGTCTAGTAACAACTACTTGTTTGGTTTTGGCGTGAGTTAGTAATTATGACAATTGACTAATATGTATGTATTATACAGTACCTAAAGTTATATAAATGAGTTGACTCATTACCCGTTGTTTGTTAGGTGTTGAATTTCCCGGGCATCCGCATCGTCAGTGATCATCATCCGTTACGTCGACTACTTCTATATATAAGGTGTGAATTTATAGCCTCGCTCTATATTGTTTTTCCAATGGTTCTTACCCGCGAGGGGGAATACATGCTATTTTAAATGAAACGAACATATGTAATGAATGATTGTTGGACCCGAAAGTTGCCTAAATTGTGTTGAGTACCTAGTTGCATAAGACCCTATATTCATGAACTATTAACTATTGTTTAATCCTTGTGTGGATTGAAAATAGCCGCTTATACAATTGATAGTACTATGGGGTTGACGACCCTATCCGAGACGAGGGCTAGTACGTTGAGTACCCCCTTCGGACGGATAACTTGTGATAAGAAATAAGGTATAATTGCAACTAATGCCTTTAGAAGGGCACTGGTTTCATCTTAATCATGCCGGTAAATATACGCGGGTGATTGAGTTAACGGATTAGTGTCATGAGCTTAAACACAATTGTAATAACCTTGAATAATAGATTGTTTGATCGACAATTCTATGAATGATCGTGAATGATTTTATATACTTATGTTAAAAAATGTGATTGTAAAACGTATGAATTCCACTCAACATTATTTGTCGACCCCTTTAAGCATGTGTTTCAGGTAATCGACGAGATGGTAGCAAGGAGCATGCTTGGATGGATGTTGTTGTGGCTTGGCGGTCTACTTTGTCTTTCCTCCCTTGTTATAATTTAAAACTTTTTATGTCATGTCATGTAAACTTGTAATGTATTTTGTGTTGAGATTCAGTGGGGACCTAAACGCAACTCTGTGTTGTATTATCTTTTGGGTTTTGGAAAGCGGTAGACAATGTTGTTTTTAACAATGGTTAATTTATGTTTTAATTCCTACGTCTCTTTGAGTCATTCGAAATAGCTTGTGTGTGATGATAACTTCCTAGCACCCAAATGTTGTAGTTCCGCTGCGCATAGCATTTGGAGGGGTGTTATACCAAACACCCCTTAAACTTTTTAATCCAAGATTTAACAAAGTAAATGTGTGTAACAGGTTATACCAAACTTAAACAAGCATCATAACATCATTCTCATGCATAATGAACAAGATTCAGGCACCAAGAACAACACATACAACAGCAGATCACAAAATCACTAAAAATCACTTTTTTAACAAATTTTTGGTAAGAGAACTCAAACCTCATGAATATACATCCACACTCACGAATTGTTGAGCTTATGTGCCTAGCTTAACAAGGCACAAGCTTCCAAATCGTAAAGGTGAAAGTTCGTTTCCCAAGGAGGCAAGTGTGTTGTGTAAGGAAATGATTAAATGTTTATGGATATGATTATCAGAAAAGAAAAGAAAAAAGGATGACGGTTACGATTCTAAATTAAACTAAGGCGAAAAGTCGTGCACGTAAAACCGTAAGTGCCGAAATTTCAAAATTAACCTAAAAATTACTAGAAAATTGTAATAAATCCTAAAAAATGTAATTAGAGTTTACAAAAAATCAAAAATCACTCAAACTTTTTATTCAATTAAATATTAATTTTTTTATGCTAATTAAAGCCCAAAAAATCAATTTAATTAACAAAAAGCCCAAAATGAGATTTTTCAACTTGTAAACCTCTAGAATGACTTAACTAAATTAAAAACTATTTTTGGAAAATTTAAAATTAATTAAAACTATTTAAAAATGATTAAAAATTATAAAAACCTTAAAATAGTTCTAAAAATTAATCTAATGACAAGAAAATTAATCTAAAAGTTTTAAAATTCCTAACTTAATGTATTTAAGGTATAAAAAATGAAAAACTTGTAAAAATATTAAAAACTAATTTTAATAATAATAAAATATTATTAAAAATTCAAAATTTATAAAAAATTCTAAAAACTTACAAACTGGTTTAGTTTAACCTAATTGAACAGAAAATGAACTTGAAATACCAAAAATACCCCTAATGGGCCTCCAAATGGGTCAAATAGTAAAACAGTCCCTGAATGGGCTTAGTTTTGGCCCAATAAGAAAAAGTCCACCAAAATGGTCCAAAACTTCCAGTTAAGCTTAAATTCAATTTTACACACAAAATTTCAATGGCCCAAAAGCTGAAAGTGAGCTTATCACAGATTATTTCAAAACAACTTATTCTTAATAGGCTTTTTGGCCTATTAAGCTATAAGCTGATGCCATAAGCTGAAATTTGACACACAACCTTCTCTTGACCTAATTAAGCTATTTGTAAAAAGAATTTTTGAATAAGCCCAAGAAATAAACCTGAAATAAGCAAAAGCTCTCTATAGAAAACGACAAAATAGTCGTTTTTGAGTTCTAGGCCACTTCAAAAGCTGATTTTAACTTGCAAAAGGTTTTAAATGACAAAACTAAGCTTAATCAACAAAAATTTTTCCAATAAGCACACTCAATAAGCTGAAATAAGCAATAAGCTATTTTTGAAAAAGACAAAATAGTCGCTTTCTAGTCAAAAGTTAAAACCAAAAGCTATAAACTTCAAAACTGACTTATAAGCTCAAAATAATAAGATCTATCACAAATAATAAGTTGTTGCACATAAGAATAAGCTAGAATGACTTAAAATAAGATGTTCATCAGTTTACACTAGAAGTGGCTAGCAGCAGGGGAAAGGAGTTCCCACTGCTTTGACTATTTGGCTTTGCTTTTTAGAGAGATTCACTTGATGATTTTGGAAAATAAAGGCACCCCTACAACCATTGAGTTGTAGGGTGTCACAATCAAGCAGAAAAACACCAAATCACTTAGACAAATGATACAGTTTAATCAATGATTACACAGACATGGCACACACATGAAATAAGCAGATTTGGTGATATAAGCTAATGTTTAAGCTAGTATAAGCTGACAACAATTCACCAAATGCATGCACAAGCTCAATACAACTTAGTGACACACAAATTAACTCATTTTATGCACTGATTCCAAGGTTTGAACAAGATTCGTGCATAAACAGGTTACTGATGAACACTAAACAGATAAGAACAATTTTTGCTGAACTACTTGACACCAAATCCAAATTCAAAGCTTCCAATCTTCTTAACAGGTTACAAATACTTGGATTTAACACTTGTTAGCCATAAGTTAACATGCAAACTAGGTTTTCACAAAGTTACGAGTCAAAACAGCCTAAAACAAAGTAGTTAAGCCAAGATTTCAGATTTGATGATTAAGAGATAAAAACTTGTATATATCAGACCACAACCTCCTTAATAACATATACGAACTCAAATGAACCGTTAAATCTTACTCAACTCATGCAGAATTGAACCAAGAATAAATCCCAAACACCCTTTTAACTTTTTAAATCCAATTTTAAACAAGAAAAAGTATTCTCAAGACTGATTTAAGCCCAAATAAGCATCATAACATCCAACATATGAACTAAGAACCAATTTGCATGCATAAAAACACACATACACCAGTAGAATAACAAAAATCACTTAGAACCAATATTTTATTAGATTTTTGTGAAAATATGACAAACCTAATGAATGTACATCCACACTCACGAATTTTGAGCTTATGTGGTAGCTTAACAACCACAAGCTTCCAACAAGCTACTAAGAACACCAAGGTTAGAACAAAACAGATTATATGAACAAAAATCGAAAATGACCAAGATCTTTTCAAGCTTGAACCCCACCCCTTGATACTTCCCAAACCACAAGCCTCACAACACCTTGATAAACTCTTTATCAGCGTGCTATGATCAACTTATAGCCCAAAAAGTTCAAGCGTTTGAACAAGGACTTAGAAAAAATCAGGTTTTTGGAAAACTTGCAAAAACTTCCACAATCTTTAAAACCAATCTTTCAAACTTCAAACTCACAAACATATATCAATAACAACAAAATATAAAGGTTGGAACTTGGAATTCGTCACAAAATCAAACACTTTTTTCATTCACTTGAAAACAAGGATATACAGATTTTTGACCAAAGAAAACCAAGAATAACTTGTAATGTAAAGTCCTAATGCCTTTATATAGGCTACATGTGAGCTAAGAAACTGAGAGAAAAGATAAAACCCTAGTTATGAAGTTCCTGAAATTCCCCTTGTTGATTTTTTGAATTTCCATGCCATGTGATAATCGTGGACGTTTGTAGAGGTGTAAAGGGGTGGAATTGATCAAAGGGCTCTCAATTATGCTTGAAATGTGCAACATTGTGGGTGGTAGATTTTCTGCATGTTTTTGTCATCTTCCCCCAAAAACGTGTAGCAGGTTGGTATCATGTGAACTTGTGATGATGTGGCATGGGTTTTGAGGGTGGGATTAGGATTAGTGTGACCCTAATCATATTTGTGGATAGTTTTAGGGCTTAATTCCATGTAATAAGCAAACCTCCAATTTTGTTCTTATGATGAATAGTGGTGGTTTTGATTCTGATTAGGATTTGAATATGTGTTAGGCGCCTAAATTAAGTAACTAATAAAAATTAGTTATTAAACGGTTGTAGTGGATTGGTGAGGTGGAGGATTGGTGGTATGTGATTGGTTGATTTGTGTTAAAGGGGAACATGTCACAACATGGTTGGTCTAGGTATCTTTTTATGTCTGCCCAACTTTGGTCCCTCAATTCCTTTAATCATTTCTTTTCAGTTTTAAATAGAACAAACTTTGAATCCTTTGTTAACAACTTTTGTTTTTCACACTTTTGCCACAAAAAGTTTTTCAAAAGGATTTAAAGGACTTGTTTTGCTATTTGATGATATTTGAAGAACCAATCTTGTAATGTCTTCATTCTTCAAGGTCTTGACTTGTATTGTTTACTTTGTAAAGGACTAAAAGTGACAAGTCTTCAGATATAAGGGAACATTGTTGCCAATTTTTCAAAGTGGAGTGTCCTTTTTGCAATTTGAAAAACTTTAAGGACAAAACTTGTAATTATGAATATACAAGGGTTTAAAGTGTCAATTCTTCAATATTGGAGAACCCTTCTTGTACAATCTTCAATTCTTCAAGGGTTATTCTTGGAAAATCACCTCTAGGGCTTGGTTCATTGTGCAGCTTCGTTTCCCGTGTTCGTTTTTCTTTGATTCTTGTGATCTTTTGTGATTTTCTCAATATACGTACCTAAAATACACATGGAACAAACACAAGCATATATTTGGCATATTTCATGATATTTTATGCATTTTAAGCCTATTTAGGACGATGAGACTATGTATAAAAGCAGTCTCATCAGTGATATACTTAATAGTTAGAATACGGATAAGATATCGTGTGTGATATACTTATCTTTATATAATATTCTAAGGTTTCTAGGGTTCCTTACCTTTTTTAGGTACGATGAAATTCATGTACCTCATTCAACTTGATTAATAAGAGAATCGAATAGTTAAAAGTAATTCTGTTCTTTTGTGCTTTATAAGTTAGATTCCGCATAACTTACTTAGTTGAGTAAGAGTTCTTAAAGTGTTTTAGTTTGATTACAAACTAGTATACTAATTCTTAGCAGAATATAGATACATTCAAAGGTATCAAAAAGTGGTATCAGAGCTTGTTGAGAAACTCTGAATAAGAAGAATACAACCCTAAAAATCCCCACTCACACCAAAATTTAATGTCTCAACCTGGTGATGACCCTCACTTGGAAGATATTCCAGATCCTGATCCAATACCACAGGGAAAACCTCAAGTTGTGCATCCTACACCACCACAAGGTGTTCAAGCCATAGATGTTGTAGTTACTTCTACAACTACACCTTCTTCCCATACTCTCTCTATTGTCAAACTCCTAGTTATCAAAAGTGATAACTATGATATGTGGGCTATGCAGATGTAACATTACTTAAACCACACAGATCATACTCTGTGGCAGGTTATCAAGAATGGGAATACACCTAAGAAGTTGCATTGGTTACCTGATGGTACATGTTATGCTTTACCTTTTGTGACTGCTGAACAGGTGCAAGCAGAGATCAGAGAAAGAAAGGCCAGAACTGCTTTGGCTATGGCACTTTCATAAGACATCTTACCTAGCTTTCATCACTACGAGGATGCAAAGGCTATGTGTGATGCCATCAAACTTAGATTTGGAGGTAATGACAAGTCTAAGAAAATGAAGAAGATTGTTTTGAAACAAGAATTTGATAACTTCTCAAATTCCAGTACTAAAGGAATCCATAGTGATTATGGAAAGGTTCATCAAATTACTTATTCAATTGGCAGTTTATGGACTTATAATTCCTAATGAATAAGCCAATCTAAAATTCTTAAGAGTTGTTCCACAAGAATGGAAAGCAATGGCTATGCACTTCATCACAAGAGATGATTTGGATACAACTCCTTTTGATCATCTTTATAACAATGATTAGGACGAATATATCTTTGTAAACTATATGTCATAGTTATAGTTAGAGTATATCTTATGTGATATACTTAAGAATTAGAATATTGATAAGATATCGTGTGTGGGATACTTATCTTTATAGAATATTTTAAGGTTTCTAGGGTTCCTTACTCTATAAAAGGAACATAGGTACGATGACATTCATGTACCTCATTCAAGTCGATTAATAAGATAATCAAATAGTTAAAAGTAATTCCGTTCTTCTGAGCTTTATAAGTTAGATCCGCGTAACTTATTTAGTTGAGTAAGAGTTCTCAAAGTGTTTTAGTTTGATTACAAACTACTATACTAATTCTTAGCAGAATATAGATCCATTCAAATGGATCAACAAGTTAGATTCCGCATAACTTATTAGAGTTGAGTAAGAGTCTCTCAGGTAATCTAGTTTGATTACAAGATATTGTGCATTCCTTAACAGTATATAGATCTATTCAAAGGGATCAACAAGTGGTATCAGAGCTTGTTGAGAAACTATAAATAAGAAGAACAAACCCCCAATCCCTCAATCACAAAAAGTCTCACACAATGTCTCAATCTGGTGAACACCCTCCTTAGATGGAATAAATTCTAATCCCTAATCCAGTACCACAGGAACAACCTCAAATTGTGCAACCTACACCAGTGGCTCCACAAACCACACATGATTCAGCTACACAAACAGCTACATCTTCTCCCCATACTCTATCTGCTGTAAAACTCCCCAGTCTCAAAAGTGATAACTATGAGACTTGGGCTATGCATATCGAACATTACATGAATCACACAGACCATACTCTATGGCAAGTCATCAAGAATGGGAACACTCCCAGAAAGCTACATTGGCTGCCTGATGGTACATGTTATGCTTTTCCTGTTGTCACTATTGAAGAGGTACAAGCAGAGATAAGAGAAAGAAAGGTCAGAACTGTCTTAGCTATAGTACTCTCAAAAGACATTCTACCGCTTTCATCATTACAAAGATGCAAAAGCTATGTGGGAGGCTATCAAACTTAAATTTGGAGGCAATGACAAATCTAAGAAGATGAAGAAGATAGTCCTATAACAAGAATTTGATAACTTCTCAATTTCTAGTATAGAAGCAATCCATAATGGATATGGAAGGTTTAGTAAATTGCTTATTCATCTAGCAGTTCATGGATTGATAATTCCTCATGAAGAAGCTAATATAATGTTCTTAAGAGGAGATCCACAAGAGTGGAAATTGATGGCTATGTACTTCATCACAAGAAATGATTTGGATGTCACTCCATTTTCTGACACCCCCAAATTGAGTCAAATGCAGCGGAAATGATATTTGGGTGTCACGTAGGTGGATCAACAGCAGATAGCGTATAGAGCAGAAGATAAAAGATTATTATTACATTTATTACATGAATAAAAGTGCAATTGTTATTAAAACTATAAAATCCATGATTTTACCATGATTTTATAATGAAATTTCCACCCAATAATACTAGAACACTTATGCATGTGTTATATTTCCTTAAGATGTGTATAAACATGTCAATCATGTAGCTATTATTTTACTTACATCTTTGTTAAAATAACTTCATAACCTAAGACCATGAACATACAACTAGGAAAACAAGTAATGAAATTATAACTAGCAATGTGTGTGTGTGCCACACTTAACAAGTTGGAGAAAAATATTACATCATGCATGCTTAGCTGTTTAGGCATATGCATACATCCCTTGCATACTACACTACTCTTGGACTAGCCCAAGAATAGATGCCATTGTGTGTAAGCCCAACATAAGCCCAAGCCAAGGGCCCATTACCCCTTTTTGGTTAGCTTAACACGGCACCCCACCTTAGGTGGAAGAAGAAGAGTTGTCTTGGAAAGGCAAGAAGTGACACTTGGCACAATATGTCTTACCAAGGTGAATCATACCTTTTGCCCTTCTCTCTCTCTTCTCTTTTAGCCGAAAGACACATACACATTCCCATCTCTCCTACATGCAACCTCACTTCTCTCTTCATCTCTCTCTCTCTCTCAATATTTCAGCTATAAGCCACAAAACTCCAAAGTTGATTCATTAAATCAACTAAATCTTTGTCCCATCTTGATTACAAATCATTTGGTAGCATCATTTCTCTTGTAACCACTATAAACAAGCCCTAGCCGAACCACTATAGGCCACGGCTTGATTTATACATAGGTTTTTCTCCATCTTCAAGATTAGATCTCTAATCTTTTGGTTCATCTAGATCCTCCTTAGTAACTTTTTAGCAAGAAAGGTATACACATCATGATCTTCTATTTCTTCATGCATGCATCATCATACATCTATAAACACAAGTATATAACATGTTAAAAATCAATATTTATAAAGCCATGACCATTATAGGTCACGACATATTTATAAAAAACATGCTCATGAATTAAAATCTTTTAATAAGAAACCTATAACTTGAATCCTATGTTTTAAACTTGATTTAAAAATCATATGAGATGTTTTGTAAATCTAAATGTTGCATGAGTTACAAATCTTGTTTTATGGGACTATGGTTAAACCAATAGTCATAGATTTCATAAAATGAATGTGTGTAACGTAAAAATCTTGAAGACCATGACCTTAAAGGTCACGGCATACATGGTTAGTACATATAGGATTTATGTGTTAGGTTTGAATGATGGAATAGAAATGTTACATGTTAAATGGACTACTAAAAATCATCAAAGTAACTTATGTGAATATTTGTAGCCGTGGGTTATATATGACCCTAAATGGGTTAGATGTACATGCATGTTATTATACCACCTATATCTAGTAATAAGTGTTAACTTAACATGATAAACATGAAATAAGCTTATAGATCTCATGGGAATATTGGGAGAAAACAATATAGCCGTGGGCTACATATGTCTTCTTAGAATGATAGTAACTTTAGGAACATGCATGTAACCTAGATAATCATGATTGTATTTTTGTAAATATTTACAAGACTTAAAAACTAACTAAAGTGTTCATCTTGGAAATACCAAGGTCTAAAAATATAGTCGTGAGCTATATATGAGGGTACATGGATCTTTGTTTGATTTTTAGGTCTAGACATAGTTTAGATCTTATTTTGGACTTGTGACTTATTTTCTTGATGTGTATATAGTTATATCTATTTTGTAACACTTATAAATTACATGCAACCTTAAAATGAGACTTGAATTATCTTAATAAGCTATAACTAATATTAGCCGTGGGATATAAGCTCCTACTAGGGCTTATGACTTACTTGTAACCTTATATAAACCTAGATCTAATTTGGTATAACACATAAGACAAATTTTAAGTTTTATTCGTCTATTTAGATAATATTAATAAGCTCATAATAAGCTTATAAAAATATCCTAAGTAAAAACATACATAAAATATAAAGTAATGTTAATGGACTAATTAAGTCTATGAAATGTTAATCTAAAACTTAATAGACCCAATAAGCCCATTTGATAAATCTTAGTAACTTAAATGGACTTAAGATTACACTTAGGCCCATTTAACTAATTAAAGGACTTAAAAATGTATTAAGCCTAATAAATGATTTAAAGGCTCATTTAAATAAATTAGTGGACTTGAAATATATTTAAGCCCACTAAAATAGCTCATTGGATGTTTAGCATATTTAGTGACCCCATATAAAGTTTGAATGTTAAAATAAAAGTTTTTATAATAAAATATAACTTATGAAAACTTTTTGGACAAAAATGACAATTTATAAAACTTGAGGACTAAAACCGTAACTTCTGAAACTTGCCTTGATAAACTAGTAAACACAAGGACTGAAAATGTAAATATCCAAAAGTCTAGGGTTTAATAAATACTATCCGTGGCAAAGTAAACCCTAGGGACCATTTTGGGAAGTTTCTAAAAGTTATTTTGTTATTTTAAAACCCTAAGGACTATTTTTGTAATTTACCGAAACATAAAGAAGCCCTAGGGGCTGTTTTTGTAATTTTAATAAAGTTAAAAAACCTAGATATAACTAGGGGGACTAAATCTACCATAAGCAAAAACTTTAACAAGCCCTAGGTACTAAATATGTAAAATCTGAAAATTTTACTTGTTTAACAATATAGAGGGACTAGTTTTGCCATATTCCGAAATATTAACAAGCGCTAACCTTAAAAATCTATTTTAATTATAATAAAACATAATTAAAATACTTAGACCATAAGAATTAAGGTATAAATTCCTAAGTTTAAACTATTTTATAAATATTAAAATAATTTATGGAAACTTTAAAGTTAAATAAAATATTTTTTTATTTTTTTTTATATAAAATTTTTATATTTACTTTAGGAAATAATTTTATAAACAACTATGAATATGTATTACTCAAACATAAACTCATATACTTATAAAAAATAAAATCTATATGAACGTTGGAGAAATTGAATGTTAATATTTAAGTAGAACAGCTTACGTCCTACTTAAAATATGAGACTTAATATTCAAGTTTAAATGAATGAGTATAATACATGAACTACGAACGTGGACTAATATTAGGTAAAATCTTTATGTTTACTTAATAATGAAATTTAATAGTAAATGAGTGATTATAATACTTGAACAGAGAACGTAAATTAATATTTTAAGTAAGACATTATATGTCTACTTAAATAAGAAACTTAATTGTAAGTTGAATGATTATTATAATTACATGTATGCTAACTGATATTAATAGTTAAACATTTTATGTTTACGGAGAAATGAAACTTATATAGATAAGTTAAATGAATATTGATGATACTTGAACTACAGTTATTTAGATAAATACCGTAGCATAAATGAACTGACTAAAATCTGTATAAGCATACATATATGTTCTTTGTACTATCTTGTAAGACTGTACTATATGATTAGGCATAACGTTGGCGTGAGCATTAATTGGATATTCATTTTAAACAGCTATTGCCTACTCCCAGGTGAGTTTACAGCCCCATATAAACTTTTGATAAAACTTTCCCTTTTGGGAAAGAAAATATGCAAACATATAATGGACACAACTGGATTGTATAAACTTGATTTTGATTGATATTATTGAAACTGTTAAATTGTTGCAAATCGCCCGAATATTATAAATAGATCTATTAGGGATTGACCATCCCCGTCTGGGTGAGTCATGCTCACTGTGCCTTGGCCGGGACAACAGACGTATACCATGTTGGAACTGGAATGGGTGTCCTTTTTGTAAGACACTACGTCCTCATCTGTTGAGGACTACGGAGGTTAAGCTTCAGTTTTGAATAATAAACAAATGTTATCTACATTTTAGTGAGAATGCTTTGTGCATTGTCACTTCTATGCTTTATGTATGTCCAAACTAATTAATTGTTAAAATCTGTAAATTCACCAACTTTATGTTGACCCCCGTTAGTATGTTTTGCACAGGAATATGAAGTTAGTACGTGGTGTGTGCATGGTCTCCAGCATCTTAAAAATCTGCATCATAGGACTCGTCAGGGGTTCTATTCGGGAAACTCAAACAATCACTCTTCACCATGTTTAAGAAAATTTTTATTTTATTTATTAACAAACATGTAATCTGATTTAAATAACTCTTTATCTTATGCTCTATGGACTATATGCTATCGATCCACCCTAGTGACATCTCCGTGGATATTTCCGCACATTTTGACCCTACCCGGGTGTCACAGAGAATGGTATCAGAGCATTAGTTATAGAGAACCAGATAAAGTTTTAAATAAAATAAAAATAAAATGATTTTTCTTCTATTTAAAACTAGACTATAACTTATAAAAATCTTTTTGGGATTTTATTTTGGGACCGTATTAGTTAAGCATATAGATCTTAGGGCATGTTATGCTATGTGAACTAATTGTGTATGTATATGTTTACTAAACTTGATTGTTAATACTGCTTAGTGAGTTATTGCTATGAAAAATGTTAAACGTGCTAAAATTGAAAATTTTACACTACATTGTAAAATACCGAGATGAGAATATAGGTAATATTAAAACAAACTTCGCACTTGAAAATTGATAAATGAGCTACATAAGTGATAATATATATATATATATATATATATATATATATATATATATATATATATATATATATATATATATATATATATATATATATATATATATATATATATATATATATATATATATATATATATATAGATATATATATATATATATATATATATATATATATGTATATATATATATATATATATATATATATATATATATATATATATACATATATATATATATACAATATATATATATACATATATATATATATATATATATATATATATATATATATATATATATATATATATATATATATATATTATATATATATATATATATATATATATATATATATATATATATATATATATATATATATATATATATATATATATATATATATATATATATATATATATATATATATATATATATATATATATATATATATATATATATATATATATATATATATATATATATATATATATATATATATGTATATATATATATATATATATATATATATATATATATATATATATATATATATATATATATATATATATATATATATATATATATATATATATATATATATATATATATATAATATATATATATATATATATATATATATATATATATATATATATATATATATATATATATATGTATCAATATTGGTAACCTTAAAACATTATAATAATTGTTTAAAAGGGGTATATTTCATAAAGCATGTAATCTAAATAATATTGTTCTCTGTTTGTAAGCATATACTCACTTAAAACTTAAAATAATACTATTTCAGAGCATCATGACTCCGCCTACTGCATTCTCGACTCTTCTACCCGTAGTAGCTTCTACTCCAGTTTTTTGTCATCCCCACGATCGACGCAGTATGGATGGTTGTCAGCCTCGGATTCAGAGGATGACCTAGCCATTGAAGTTGTACTCCTAGAGGACCCTTTTTCTATCTCAGCATGAGCCACACCGGCCCCAACCTCTATGGAGGAAGACCGGGTCCCTCCTAGCATACCATCTTCCATGCCTCCATCCTTATCATCAGGCTATTTCTTCGGGCTCGCACCCATCTCCACTTATGACACCGGGGAAGGCTCCGGGGCAGGACGTGTCGATTTTGACCAGGCTCAGATCTCTGCACTGGCTGCAAGCCATGAGCGAGAGATATCCGACCTTCGTAGCCAGTTGGCAGTCAGTCAACAAAGGCACGTTGTCATCTATGATCGTATCGACACTCTTTTTCGCACCATGAGGGGAGACTCCCAGACCGCTAAGGGCATCCAGGCAAGACGGACGAGGCACTGAAGTTGTTATTGGAGGAAAACTACCTCCTCCACCAGCGCATTCAGGTCATGGAGGGTCTGCAGCATCAGACCCATGCTGCTCTTGCCGCTCAGGATCAATCATTATCCATTTTCTTTGATCTCGCCACTGTCCGGCATGATGGGGGTTACTGGGGAGATGGCTTATCTCCGAGGGTTCGTAGATAGACTCCAGAACCAGCTACTGTCTGCACTCCGTACACTCAAGGAGACCCGAACTACAGTTCAGACTTTATGGAACACCAGGAGGAGTTCTGCAGCCCCACCAGCTCCATCCGCACCGTCAGCCCCAACATCATCTAATGGACCATCCAGGCAGGATTAGTATAGACGTACTAGACTTCTTGTATGTCATGATAAGCTTACGGGTTGTATCCCGGCTATCATGACATAGGGCCTTTGTACTTTTATTCCTTTTTCAGTTTTGGTGATGTAATCCCGTACTATATCTTTCTTTTTCTTTGGGCATGTATCTTGGATATGATGTACTTAAGAAAATGTGTACCACTTTCGCCACAAATTAGATATAAGTCCTTAGTTTACTGATATTAAAAGAAAAATAACCCAAAGTATTCAGATCCTAGGTGAAATTATCATTTTATTCTCAAGTGTCAAATCTGATTATTTAAAACGTTTTTACGTCTCACCATTTTTAGTGTAATTCCCAAACCATAACACCTTTTGATCCGAAACGAAAGCTCAAATATAATTTTATCTAATTACTACTGTTTTATATAATAAAATAGGCTACTCACTTTGAAAAGACCTGTACATAATCACTTAAAAATCTGGACAACATTTTAAGTTCTTCAATCGGTTTTAGTCATAACTCCTTCATCCGGAAGGATTACGAGTCTATCCAATGAACCACATGGTACTAATATATTTTACTATTAAAAAACGTAAATACCGAGTAGTTCCCAATGATAAAAATAAGGTTTATTCCAAACAATCTGCTTAGTAAATTCTGAGTTCGTTTTTAAGACTAGCTTACTAATTTAGACGTATCTCCCACATCTGGAAGAGATACGGCTCCATCCAATTCACCAATTGGACCTGAGGTTTTAACCTATCCAAAAAGGTAAAATACAGTAGGCTTTAAGCCATAAATATTACCCAAAGTGCTGAACTATCTGCATAAAATCATTTAGACACTCGATAAAATTAGTAAAATTGTTGTGACCATAACTTGGTCATCCGAATGAGTTACGGAACCATTCAAATCACCAATTATACCTTAGGTTATTATCTGCCCATCTAAGTCATAAAATCACAGACCACAATACAAAATTAATTCGGCAATCAACCTACCACCTGCCGTCCAAATTTAATTTAATCAAAACATCACTTTAAATCCAGTCTATTATATCCCAATATCAATCTCAAACCAAGACCTAATGCCATATCACTTTCAAGATCATATAAATGCATTAATTCATCCATAAATATCAGAAATAAAAATAAGATATCATCAATTAAATAAAAAGTAATTAAACATAGATTAGGGCTTACAATTAGGTATTGAAGAAAAACACGAGTTAAACACCTCCTCCTATCGGGGCTGTTTTGTTCAATCGATCCAAGAGATCAAGAAAACAACTCCTTTATGATTTTAAACACAATCTAAGACCTCTAATAATCCCATAACTCCAGCCCTCAAACCATTTTCAAAAGATTTTTTTACACAACTTCTTTATTTCTTCGACTCAAATCTCCAAACTTCGCATAGGCTACTTTTAGGTGATTATAAGGATGGGATTATTATTGGATGGTATAAAATGATATTTGATGATCATGTTTTGAGGGATTTTCGTGGCTGAAGTGGGGAGGAAGAAGAGGGGTATTCTTGAGATCTATTTTGATGTGTGTGTGTGTGTGTGTGAGAGAGAGAGGGGATTATGAATTAATGTAAGGAGTTTATCAAAAATTTGATTGGGCTATGGTGGGAGGTGATGTTAGGTCCGGTTTTGGGAGGTCCAAAAGAGGGAAATAATTTACTTTTTAGTGTTTTATATATGTTGTGTGTGACAACCCAAACCCGAGGTCATTTATTTAATATTATTTTTACAAATAATTTTGAAATTTTTGATGAGTTGAATAAAATGACGATTGATGGTTTTATTTAAAACCGACGTTGGAGGTCTTATTTTTATCTTTTTACTAATAGCGAGGATTATTAGTGACCACGATATCGATGGATGCCCGAGATTTTATGTTTTATCAATTGTTGTCTTGATGTTTATATTTTTGATGTTTTTATTTTAAGTTCGTTAAGTCGAGCCGAGAGTCGATATTATTATTTTTGGGGTACGTTTTAAATTTTTAAAAGTATCTTTATGAAACCCGAGCCCCGTAAATATTTTGAAAATTTACTAATAGTTATTTCACGCTTCTTAGCTAACTATTTACATTTTTAGCCACAACTATTGCTAAATTACAACTTTGGTCCCTACCCCACTATATATAAACTCAAAACAAAAACACAATTCATTTTTCTCCACTCAAAAATTTTGTTCATCTTCTCTCTCTCTCTCTCTAGCTTTGCCGAAACCCACAACACACTCAAAACCAAACTTCAGTCAATTTTATCTTGAGTTTGAGGTTGAATCCAACTAAACCAAGCATAGACCCACTCTTATAATTGCATAAGGATCATATTGGTGTAAGAATTCCTTACATGCAAGCAAATTTTTTTTTTATGTTGGTAGGTCGGAGCTATGGTCATGCATGGCATTTTCATGATGATCCATGGTGATTCTTGCTAAAGATCTTGTTAAAACATCATTTTGATCTAAAGATTTTTATTTTTATTATGATTTTGATGTTATGGTTGATGTATGATGATATTAGGGTATAGAAATGACCATTTCTATGAATGGTTTTTATCAAAAAGTTGATTTTGTACAAGATTTTTATAGTCATTTTATAACAGTAAATAAAGTGTAAAATCCGAATTTTTATGTTTTGAAAATGGCTTAACTTGTAGCCTAGAGTTGTAGATAATTTTCTTAGCTTCGATTTGATATAAGGTAGAGCTTCTAGCTCCAAACGAGCGCGAAGTTATGATGTTTTGAATGATCGTGTACCGGGAGACGAGTATCGGCACTACAAGTAGTTGTTGTCGATATTTGGATCGAATCTCGGGGACTCTAAATGGATGTTTTGAAAAATGTAACCTACTGATAAAGAGGTGTTTAATTTATAGGTTGAGTTTACTTTTAAACCCGAGTGTCGGTTTTGTACACGGAGTCGTTTAAATAAGTTAAAACGGTTGTATGAAAAATTAACGTAAATCTGTCCGGATTTTATAGTTTGAAAATGAGTTGGGTAAAGTACTTTAAAAGTAATTTCATTTGATAAAATTGTAATAGGACTTTCTATATATAGTAAGTTAGTTTATCGAGTCGTTTCATAAACGGTTGACAAGTTTAAAAGGGGTAAAATAATCTAGTACATGTAGTATGTACCGGCGGACTTTGTAAAAAGTGTAAATTGATTAAGTAAATGTCTAGTAAAGTATAATGAAGTTATTTATATCGTTTTCTCTCGACTTTATCGTGACTTTATGAGTTTGAGTTTGATGTTGTTATGTATGATTTATTTTTCAAGTTTCTTATTGATGAACGCGCCTTATTTGATAGGTTGCGGTTTTTGTGTTTATCGGGCATCAACTATCGTCGAAGATCGTCTTACTACTGCTATTAATCCAGGTGAGTTTATAGCCTCGCTTTTGTAATTGTTTTGAATGATTTTAAAACCTGCGAGGGGGATACATGTTATTTGAAAGTAAAATGAACACAAGTCATGATTGATTGTTTGGACCCGAATGTTTCCTTTGTTGCCTTTGTTGATTTGAATTGTATAAGTACCTATTTGCAAAAGACCCTAAATTCATGAGCCGTTAACTATCTTCTGACTTGATGTTGTGAGTTGAGAATAGCCGCTTATTCTAATAATAGTACTATTGGGCTGACGACCCTATCCGAGACCAGGGCTTTACGCTGAGTAACCCGTTGGGAAGGATAATTTTACGAGAATGAGAATTGGTATCCTTGCAAATGATACCCTACTAGGGGCACTAGAATTTCATCTAGTCATGCCGGCTTTAGGCGTGGGTGACTAAGTTAAGGGGTCAAATATTACTCTGATATTTCTAAAATTATTTTACTTGGGATTGAAAGTTTCAGACAATGGTTAAATTATATCCTTTTATACTTCAATTGTATCATTTTGAGAATGTTTAAAATGTCTTGTATAACAATGTTTGTATTTAGCACCCAATTGTGTGTTTCCGCTGCGCAATGTAATTTGGGGGTGTTAAAGATTGGTATCAGAGCTTTTTAGTTATAGCGAATTAGGTCGATTTTTGAGAAATTTCCTAAACTATAACTTTGGTGACGAAAATATTTTACAAAAGCACGCAACTTCTCCGCTAGGCTCCGGTAAGATTATTTGTTTTATATTGTTTTATTGATTGATGTATCCCTTAAAATTGAAATAATTTTTAAAGTATTTATTAAGTAAATACTATGATGATATTTGATGATGTATTGATGATGTATTGATGTTGTTGAAAGTACGTTGAGTACTTGTTATCGTAATTTTTTTTATGTAATGCATATGTATATAATTTTAAAATAATGACCTTGTATACCGCCGAGGGTCTAGCACAGTAGACCAGATGTTGAACGATTTTACAACTGAATTCTTGCGACTTGTATCGGGTATGAGGAAGTTTGATTAGTTGATGTATGATAGATATGTGGTTAAAATTAATGTGATTATAAGGTTGATGTGAAAGAAAAGTGGTTTTAAAAGGTTGTATTTGGTATGTGGAGAATTAAGTTTGTTAGGACTTGGAAGATGGATGAGATTGCTAGTCTTGGGTCGATTGTGATGAATTGGTGTGTTTGAATTGAATGGTTTAAAGAGAAGTAGGTAAGTTTTGAAAGGATGAGTGAGTGGAGCCTCAGGTGGGATTGATTCTGAGTAGAGTTTGGAAGTTTAGGAATGTTGAAAGTCGTACTGAGATTTACCTGGTGATTGATCTGCCGTGTATGAGTGAGTATTTGGATTTTGAGAGTGAGCTGCCATCATGTTATGGATTTGACTTTGAAGTGTAAAAAGGGAAATAGACGAGTGTGAAGAAGTTGACAACAATGTTAAGGAGGATGAGGAGCTGCTGTCTAAGGAACTAATCGCGTAATAGATTTCTTTGTATCATATTTTCTTTTGTGATTGGACTTATTTAAACCTTGTGTCGTAGCATTGTGATGGAACTTATCATCCTTTAAGTTTTTTCGGTAGATGATTGTAGTAACAGACAGTGCCACTGCCTTGTTGAATCCTCGACACAATCTGAATTACCCTCATGATCTATGATGTGCCCTTATTGACTCTTATGAGTTTTGGTTGATGAACCATTGTAGTTTGTGTTGTTCGTGCATGTAGTATCCATGAGACATCCTGATAAAGAATTCCTTCTTTATTCTTGATATGTATACTTATCATGTTTCTTTCTTATGTGATGATGGAAGAAGGAGTAGGGGAATTATATTTCTGTCATTAGTAGATCGCTACGTGAATAAGTTTCTTGAAATATGTTGCCAAAACTAACGACTGCTACTGTGAACACTTTGAACGAACAAATTATTGCTAGAGCATTTGGAGCTGATCGTGCTGCCATGAATTAAAAGATGTTGGGGTTAACTGTGTTGTAGAGAATGGTGCTGCAGTAGATGTTGCTGAGAATAATAATGATGCTGCTAAGAATAATGATGATGCTGCTGAAAATAATGGCAATGCTGCTAACAATAATGAGGATGCTGCTGATCCGGATGATAGTGTTGCTGTTGTTCTGCAAGTTCAAGAGAATGTACTTATGTTAGTTTTCAGAAGTGTGGTTCTGCGCTGTTTGGTGTTATTAGTAGTGCATTGGAATTGCATAGTTGGACTGATAAGATAGAGAGTACTTTGAGATTATTGGATGTTCAGAAACTAATAAGGTGAAATATGTTGCTGCTATATTTCAGGATGGTACACTAAGATGGTGAAATACTAAGTGACTACTTTAGGATTGGTTGTGACTAATAGTAAGGCATGGACCGTGATGAAAGGACTATTGACTGCTAGGATTTGTCCCGAGAAGGAACTAGGACAGTTGGAATCCAAATTGAGATAATTAGTGCTAAGGGACGATGATATTACTGCTTACTGGGAAATATTCTGAGCTATATTTGCTATGTCCTGATACTTTTATGAATGACCATAAAACAACGAAGCAGTACATTAGGGGATTGTCTAGTGATACCAAGAGTGAGATTATTTCTTCTTAACCTGAATCTTTAGATGAAGCTGTTCAGAGGACGTTTGATTTAATGGATGTGAAAGTGCAAGATAGGAAAGATAGCATTGTTGAAACAATAAGAGAAAATGGGAATCTGCTAAGTTCAACTAGAATCAAGGTCAGAATTGTAAGGATTACAGTAATAACAATAACCAAAGACAGAACCGAAATCAGTATTTTAACCATGGAAGGAATGATGGGAATTCGTGCTGCCACGTTGACTGGAAGTAGCCAGATAAACCTCAAGTATGGTTGTTGTACTCTATACCATGTAGGTAATTTTTCCCCAATTGCGACTAGAGTTAGGACAACCTGGTCATAAAGCTGCTAAGTGCAGAACAAGAGGATTAGTCAATGGAATTAGTATCCCTGGAGTAGTGATGTGTTTTAGCCGTGGTGAGAAAGAATACAAACAAAGGAATTGTCCAAGGAAAGGAAATTGACAAGATAGGAATGTTGCCGCTCCGGTTCACGTTTGAATGATGCTGACAAACCTTAAGGTCTGAATGTTGTAAATGGTATATTTTTACTTGAGATTCTTTATGTCTGTATGTTGTTGGATTTCAGATCGGGTAGAAACTGTAGAAATGTAAAGATTCAGTTGTTTTATCAACGGAGAGTCAATAAGATTGATAATTAACTATGACGTGGAGTTAACCGATGGAAAGGTTGCTAGTGTTAGTTTTACACTGAGAGTGTGTTCCTTGAATTTAGGAAAGTAGGTGTTTAATATCGATTTGATGCTCAACGAGTTGGAATCTTTGGATATGGATTATTGGTATGAATTGGTTAGTGGTGCGAAGTGCTGATGCTTGAGGTTGAACTAACCTTCACTATAAATTGATAGCTGCTGGCTTAGATTTTGCTGCGAAGCTCAATGTTGACTATGAGGGGTGATGAGTGAATTTTTCCATTTGGGAAGTTTCTCTTGTTTGGAAACAAGGAAGTATGTGGAAGAGGAATGTGATGTATTCCTAGCTCAGGTAATTAGTGTTAGGGTAGTTGAGCAGAAGTTTGGAAATCTATTAATGACTCGAGAGTATTCTGAAGTTTTCCTGAAGTTTTGCAGAGTTGTTGCCGCCTCATGAAGTGGAGTTCGTGTCGATTGAGTGTTGTAAACAATAGGTGTAGTGCTTCTGTGTTTCATTGTGTAGTGCTGATGCGTTTTGTTGAGTAGTATTTGTATGCCTTATCATTTGGCACCGTCAGAGTGGAATGAGTTATTTGATCAACTGCGAGAAGCGATGGATAAAGGATGTATTAAATTAATTTTCGTTACAGTGATGATTGTCTGTGTTGTTTGTCAAGAAGGATGAATCGTTTCGGATGTGTATTGATTATTGAGATCTTAACAAATTGACAGCCAAGAATCGGTATCCATTACCGAGGATTGATGACTCGCGTGATCATTGCAACTTGTCTGGATCCAGTGTGTACTCAAGGATTGCTTTGAGTCCTGGTTATCATTAACTGAGAGATTAGGAAGGAAGATGTTCCTATAGTTGTTTTTCGTACTTGATGTGGGTACTTTAAGTTCAAGTGATGTTTTTGGATTGACGAACGCGTCTGCCATATTCATGGACTGGGTGAATCTTGTGTGTAAGGTGTGCTAGGATGAGTTAGTAATTGTATCTATTGAAGATATTCTATTTTATTCCAAGAGGAAAGAAGGAACATAAGTAACATATGAGGATAATTTTTGGGATGGTTGGAAAAGGAGAAACTGTATGTAAGGTTTCCTATGTGTGAATATTAGTTGAAATATTTGCGTTTTCTAAGACATTTGATTGACAACAAAGGTATTCGTGAAGATCTTGCCAAGATTGAAATGATTAAGGATTGGTCGGTACCAACGACGCTGACGGAAATCTGTTAATTCCTTGGTTTAAGCTGGGAATAATCGGAGGTTTATCGAAAGGTTTTCACTGATTATTAAACCATTGATTAAGCTGACTAAGAAGAATTGGGTGTGTGAGTCCCACTTATACATCTAAATTGTAAATTTCGAGATCTGATCCTTATCAGATGAGGAAGTTGTATTCTGAACACTGAAGGGTAAGTTGTGTTCTGCACTGATGTTGTCATTGTTGAAAGGATCTGAAGTAATTATAGTTTGTAGTTTGTTGTGATGTGTCTCATAAGGGTTATGTAGTTGTGGTGTTGCTTTGAGATGATAGAAATATTACTTGTATGGAATCAAGTGTGTAGTGATAAAGGATCATAGAAGTTGCTCCATAATTAATTTCTTGGGATGATAAAAGAAATGAGTAAAGGATTACCAGTTATATATTTTGAGTACCTGATTATGATGATAATTACACCTGTGAGTGATTATGACTACGGGATTCACTACCATCTAGGAAAGGCGAATGTGGTAGCTAATGCACTTATCAGAGATAAAAAGGGGGAAAATGTGACAATCCGTCAATTTATGGTTGATATTTTATTCTCAAGTACTATTTAAAAATATTATTTTAATGTTTTAATATGAACTCACTAAATTTTTGGGAAGAAATTTGGGTTTACATCTTGAAGTAGCATCGATTCCGTCTAAACCGGAGGACTCTACGTTACGTGCTTACGTTTACATACACCGTTTTTGGTGACAGTCCAACACTTCAGGAAATAAATTTATCCGTGAATATTATTTTGGAATTTTAAATTTGTGTTGGTTCATAAACTCACAAATTTACGAGAAGAGATTAGGACTTACGTGAATAATTTAACGTCCTTTACGACTAAACCGGAAACCTTAGGATTACGTATTTACATTTTTGAACTCCGTTTTTAGTGGGACAATTTTTATTTTATTCGTATTGTGCCGTTGATTCATAATTTATAAAAAGTTTTTCGTAAAACGACCCGAGGGCACGCAAATCTAGGAAACTGAATCGAAGAATACCCGTAAATTAGTGGGATGGGACAAAAAAAGTTTATCCCACCCCACTCAAAAGAAATGGCCAAAACAGGACACCACATCATAAGATGTGGCACCCTTTTAGCTAGAAAGCTAACACATGTTAGCATAAGCTTAACATGTAAGCTAACTTAGCACAAAACCACCAAAACCACTTCATTCATACCATTTACACTTAGCAACTCGTGCAAACCACTCACCAAACTCTCTCATCTCTCTAAAATTCGTCCAACCATCATCAAAAACAACCCTCATTTGATCTATGTTAGCAATAAAATCATGTGTTACTCATACACATGATGATGCTACTTTGAAGCTTTGAAGATTGGAGGTGATTCTAACATCCAAGGAGAATATTTGTTGGTGTCATAGGGCTGATTTTCCATTAGAAGTTTATAAAGGTTGGTAGACTTGAAGATGATATTGGTTTATCACAAGTTTTGCCATCAAAATCCATGCCTTGTTCATCAAAGACTCATCTTTTCATCACTAATGGTGGTATAGAGATTGTTCTTCCTATCCTCTTGTTATTTTGATTATGTAATCTTGTATTTTCTTTATTTATGTATATGTATATGATGATGAATGATGATAAAAATATTATGTGGGGATTTGGTGTTGATAAACATGGGTAAAAAGATGGAAAACCACATGTAAAATGGTTAAAATATTGCTTAATGTGATGGTTGTATAAAAACAGTAAGTTACCAAATGTTAAACTGATAAAATGATAAAGTGGAATCAATATACAGTAAGTATTAGGTGTTATACACATTTGAGAGTTGGCCATGCAATGGAATCATCAAAATGAGTGAGATATGATCATAACAAGATTAGTGTACCAATCTGAGTAGTCTGTTTTGTAGGGACTATTAAGGATAGTTAAACATTGAATGAGCAGTAGCTATAACTAACTTATTTGTAGAACATAATATAAAGTTTATTCCATCCAAAAATGAGCTTCTATCTCCTTATAGAACTCAAGATATGATAAAAAGGGTGAAGATGAAACTAAAAATCAGATTTTTGAAGAATTAATGTTTAATAGTATTATATAAGCACTCAAACTAATATAGTATAAAATGTGAATTAAAACCCACTAACTTATAAATTTCATTTATATAAATATGTATAAGTTTAAATAAATGAACACTTTATAAAATGGTAGTTGAATAAGATTTATAAGTTATAAAAACTATAAACATGATTTTTACGACTTTTTCGGCTATTACCGTAAAATTAACGTTTTTCGCCAATTAAAAACTTAGACGATCAAACCCGTCTAATGTAAAGTTTTTAAAAGTCATATACTGATATATATAAGTACCAAATACAAGTAAAAACCGATAAAACCCGAACTATATGACATACGGACATTAACGAGATAAGTTAGCATATTTGGACTAATAACTTAACTAAATAAGTTAAACACTTATAAAAATTACTTATTGGGCTTAACCCATTTGGGCCCAACATGTAAAGTATAAATACTGATAATACAAGTATAAAATGGATTAATATAAGGTAATTGGATTATAATGGGCTTAATGGGCCTTGACAAGTAAATAAGATAAACTAGTGAAACTAGTATAAAAAGTTATCAACATATAACACTATAATGAATGAGTAAAGATGTACAATCCCACTTGATCATCAACATATTTATAAAATCATCATATATATACATAGTGATTATTTTTATAAAGTCATTGGACAAGAGTCTAAGACGAGTATTATTTGTCTATGTTTCCGTGATTGAAGCACGTACCGTACATCCAAATCGCCGATAACCGCCTTCCCACATCAACGTGAGTTCATAGCCTCACACTCTTTTAAATGTTTTTATGAAATGTTTTATAAACCCGCGAGGGAGATAACATGTTAGTTTTGATAAAATAGGATACCATGTGCCCCGATTGTTTGTTTATTGTCTTGGACCCGAATGATTGTATGACCCGATGAATGATTATATGACCTGATGTTTGAAATAAAATGGATTATTAAAGTTAGGTTATGTCACTAAAAGTCCCATTAGCATGAATTGTGAACTACCGAGATTTGGTAGACGCTTATGCATATAATAGTACTATTTGGGGACGATCACCCCAGTTCGCGCCTTGACGGTTGATCCCCGTCGTGCCACATTGATTGGTAAGCGAATTTATGTATGAGAAGATTTCCATAGCGTGATTTTTGTGACGACACGCTAACTTAGATGGGCAAATTCAGTTTCGGGTTAGCTACCCGTTGTTTGTTGTAGTAAGGTAACAATGTCATGCGACTTATAATAACCCAAATAACGAAAATACTGCTATACGCATTGGATTGCAATATATTGCCTGACTAGCAATACGGGGTCTTATTATTGATATTATGTTCGCGTGTTGGTTTTACATAACCATATTCATATAACGGTTTTTATTTAACTTTATACAACGTTATAAAACGTATTGTATGATGTTTTTACGACAATTGTTCGTATAATGATTTTGAAGGCAAAAGCCTATATTATGATTTTTGATAAGGATTTATATAAAATGACTTTGGCTATTTTATGGCCTATTATAAAGATTTGTACAAAATGATTTTTGGTAATAATTATATACCGATGATATATTAATGGTTTTATTAAACTCTATGAATTCACTCGGCGTTATCGCTGACCTTTTCTTAACATGTTTTCTCTTAGGTACTTGAAGGTAATTCTCGGGAAGACGACAAGAATTTATGGTCCGCACTTAAATAACAAATTTCCATTCAAATGATTTGTAAAAATTGTATGAAATATTATGACTTGGGACCTATGTAAACTTGATATTCATGAATGGAAATGCTTTATTATTAAACAATGCGATTTTTAAGCGTTGTCTTTGATGTGAGTAATGTGCTATCCCGTAACACCAACGAGTCTTCCGCTGTATTGAATTGTATAAATTTTGGGGTGTTACAGTTTGGTACCAGAGCTCTCGTTATTGAGAACGAAAGGATTTTAAAACCAAGGTTTTGAATAAAACATTTCAAAATCTTTTAACTATAAACATTTTTCTCAAAATATCTAAAAATCTTTTGACTATAACGGTGCCGAAGAATTCCCGAGTTACCGCCAAGGCCAGATTAAGAAGTGTTATTTTAATATATATATATACCATGGATTATATATATATATATATATATATATATATATATATATATATATATATATATATATATATATATATATATATATATATATATATATATATATATATATATATATATATATATATATATATATATATATATATATATATATATATATATATATATATATATATATATATATATATATATGTTGTAATTTGATTACATGATTGTTTGATGATTGTTTTAATACTTATACGAGGTATTTATACGACGTAGATTGTCACAAGGAACCATAACTCCCCTAGCAAATCTGTTGAAGCTATTACTGTAGGAATTCTAGCTATCCTAGATCTAAACTAAGTTGTGGATGTTTATGATCCCAACAAAATGGTTGATATTCGTAGAAATGTTGATATTAATTGAATGTGATATTAATTAAGAATTTGCGAAATTAAATCAGATATCGATGTCATGACGATCTTTCCTTATAGAGTGGAGTTTGACAAAACGTTACCACCTGGAAAGGTGTCATCCGATTCGGTATCATCCAATTCTTGAATTTGAAATCGAAAGGGTGAATGTTGCACTTGAGGCTGTCATTGGAACCATTACCCAAAAGCCTCATGCCACTAGTACCTTTCCGAAAAGTCTAATTAATGTGTGAGTCATTCCATACTAGTGACTCATTTGATAATTATTGTTGTAAGAGCGATAGGATTGGAAATTAAGTGTTGTTCATATCGAGCTTTTATTGCCCTATTAAGGTCTAAGAATAAGGTTGAAAGTATTGGAAAATGAGGTAGGATGTTGCATTTAGTATAAGTTGATTAAAACTTGAATAAAATAAAATTTAACCCGTATGGAATATGAGATTGTTAAGAGGAATTCGTTAAGTCTTATGATTGAATTATAAGGTTTTAAATGATTGTTGGTTCGTGTTAAGGGTTGTTCCTAGGCCATTGTCCACTAATGAGGATGCCCAGTGTCCAAGAATCAAATTGAAGAAATCTTCTTCTAAATTGGGACCGATGGATCTTCCGGGACAGGTGGAACACCTAATGACTCTTGTAGATTAGTATTCACTGTGGTATCTTTTAAAAATCCCTAACTTAACTGAGAAATCAGTTGGTAGGATGAGTTCTTGGAATTGTATGACATAGTGGCACGTAATGTGTTACGGAACAATTTTGACTTGTTTGTGATTAATGAAAAGACTACCTTTGATTGCTAAATCCTACATGTTTCGATGTTATCTATCTTTTATTGATTCATCCTAATGATCGAATTAGTGATGCAACCATTGAACAAGTACTCATCTCGATTTGAGTTACGTTGTGAATTATTCTTTTCGAGTGCCATCGAGGTCATGAGCCTCATGATTATTTGGCTAAGCTCATTTCCTATGATATTGTAGTTAGTTCTTGGTAAACAACTCTTCATCACTCTTTTGCAGATAACTCATTGTTTTTATGAAGATAAAACCGTATCCTTTGAGAAAATTGAATTTTCATCACCGTAAGGATTATTTAAAGTGAGATTTAAAAGTAATCGTTATCGAAATAAAGTTGTTTATGAAACACCTTGGAAAAATTAATTGTTTCCATAACAAAGAACATCTTTGTAAATTTATTTTTGATTCTTATTCAAGAATTAACCATGAAAATATTTTTATTTTTAACATGATGACAAAAAGTTTTGACGAACTGAGTATTGCATCGTTAATCTTGAAATTGTATATAGTTGCGCGCCTACATACAATTTGGAAGTGACCATGCAAGGCTGATTAGTAGTCACCATGAAATTATTAATAAACACTAAATTTTCTTTGAAGATTGTGAAAGATCAAGTTTTATTAGATCTGCAAGAAGTGAAAAATAGGGACATGTTGATTGGGACACCTACATATGTGCCCATACTATTTATTCTTCTGAGTCGAATTTACTCATTTGTAGAATTTGTCTTATTTGAAAATTGATTTCCCTTCTTGTCCAATTCTCCCGTGGCGAGATTCTTTGGAAAAGTATCTAATTATCGAGTGTTGATACCCGACTAGGTGTATCGACGTTCCTATCATTTCTTTTGATTAGATTTCATTTGAATGACCTGGGTAACGATCCGAGGAGCTTTCGAATGCGTACTCAAATCATGAAAACATGGGATATACTCATATTCGTTAATGTTTTCGTTTGTATTTGATGTGAAATTCTCTCGCGTAGATTTTGCGATGACCTTACTCTTTTGATGTTAGTTATGTCTCCAGATATCCTTGAATTATGAAGGATTACGAGTTATTATTAGTCTTTTGAGAAGTTCACATCTTATCGACGGCAATAAAACTGAAAAGTTGGTAGTGCCAGTAGAATGGATTGATTGACTGTGACATAATGTCATTGTCTTAATTAATGGGAACTCGAGTGGAATTCCCCTAAAAGATAAGATGTTGATTATCAGAAGTGATCTAAATAATTCCCGATAGGTGACCATACCCTGCATTTAGACTTGAAAGTATACCATGAATGGTTATAAACTAGTCATAGATATTGTAATCTAGAAAGAACTTAAAGTAAATGTATTAAAAGATGTTTCTGTTATCTAAAACTTTAGGAGGTAATTGCTAGTGAATTACCTAGACTTTCACCATTAAGGCAAGTTGAATATTGGTATTCATTATATTTCCGGTGTTGCACCTGTGACATGTGCACTGTACATCAGCACCATCTGAATCGAAAAGAATTATCGTGCAACTGAGAGAGTTGTCGGAGAAAGCTTTTATTCTACCAAGCTCGTCATCATGAAAAGCTATGGTGTTATTATTTCTTATATTTATTGATTACCGTGAACTAGGTAAATTGACGATTAAAAATATATATCCACTACCTAAGATGATAGATTTGTTCGATCATTTACAAGGTTCTAGCGTATATTCGAAAATTTGATTCACGGCATGGTTATCATCAATTTTGCGTCCGCGAAAAAGATTATCTATTCCAATCACTACATTCAGAACTTGTAATGAACATTATGGGTTTCATGTTATGTCGTTTGGATTGACCACTACACATGTAGCATCCATAAATTTGGTGAATCACGTGTGTAGACTGTAATTTGATAAATTCATGCTCGTGATCATTAAGGACCATTTGTTTTTTTATAAGAATAAGAAGGAGTTAATAATTATTTATATACTACATTGTGTTGGCCGAATAGTGAAAACCCGTACCTTGAGTGTTTAGCATGTGATTTAAGGCTTAATCCCTTACATTAAATGACCGTGTGATTAATAAGATAATGGAATATATTGACTCTTCAAAGATTAGAGCCATTAAGGCTTAGGGTTATACCAAAAAGGAGGTGCAAATATATTTTGACAAATGTTCTAACAAAAGATTTTTAAGGAATCATTCCATATACCCAAATCATTTAACTAAACTTCTGCTTAGGGGTAAATGTTTGTGTATACCTCAAGACAACTTAAGAAGGATATAGGAAAACCATTTAAACCATGACTTAGAATTTGAAACGACAATTTTTGCTTTTCAACTAAGAAAATTTTGACCAAAGTATAAACAAACATTTTTGGAACATTTACGGATCTTATTAATTATTTTAATTATTTTCGATAAATCAACAAAAAAAATCTTGTTAATTAAATTCAAATTTATTTTGAACATTTTTATATAATTGGTCAAACTAAGAAATTTAAAATTTTTACGTTTACGTTTCATAAAAAATTAAATATTTATTATTTAATTACTTGTAATACTTATCGACGCTTTAAACGTCGGATTGAGCAAAACTGATAAAAATGATAGTTGAGAAGAAACTAAAACTCAGAAAATATGAAGAAATAATTTTTGAATAAATACGGACATGATAATTATTTCATCAGGGAAGATGAATGTAGATACTGACACATAATATAGAAAGGATAAAGAATCAATTAGGATTGTGTTCCTTAATAATGACGGTGAAAAGTAATTTGCCCGAACATTTAGAAATAATTGATGCCTGTAAGAAGGATAATATAAATAATAAAGGGGGTTCGCGGCAATGTGAACCATTAGAATTCAGGAGCCGATGGCGTTAAATGTATAAAAGGCCACTTGTGGTTGCCTAAATATGGAGGATATCGAGATTTAGTCATGTTGGAATCTCATAAGAGTAAGTATTTTATTCATGCCATTTCTGATTTAATGTATCTTTATCTAAAGAAGATGTACTAATGGAAAATTATGAAGGCAGACATCGCCTCATACATTAGTAAACGTCTAACTATTGCAAAGGTCATCATCTGAAGTTGATTCGATTTGGGTCATCGTCGACAGACTGGCCAAATCTACTAATATCGTTCTCGTTAATGATAAATTCTCGATGAAGAAATTGACTCTTTGTATTTAAAGGAGTTGTGTAAACATAGCGTGCCTGTATCGATCATCTCTATCAAAATCCTCGATTCGCATCGAATTTCTAGAGATTTGCTCAGAAGTCACTAAGAACGAACCTTGATGAGAGTACTGTTTACCACCCCAATCGAAGGGACGAGGTAAAGTAATGACACAAAACACTAGAAGTGTTGTTTTATATTTGAATGATTTACCTTTGGTAATGAACCATATAATCGTTTTCCTTTGGAGAGATTATCATAGATAATTATCGTATTAGGATCGAGATCGAATCTTGTGAGGATATAAATTTAAGAGCATCTATAGGTAGGGATTGGGATGAAGACACCCGACATACACCCATTGTCAGTTGGACATGTCTTTTAGATTTATGGTTGCCTATGATGACAAACCTAACCTTACAAAATACCCGACCCGCGAGACCTGAAGTGATTGTTGAAATTAGGATCTGATTATTGACTGTCGGTAGTAGGCAGGAGGTTATGTGAATATGAAATATGGACCTTGAAGTGCAGAATGGGTAGCGAAGCTATGCCAAAAATTTTCACCGTTGTATGGGATCATTCAGATGATGTAAAAAGTTGGTTTGAAAGGCATATAAGCTGGATCTACCCTAGGACTTCTAGGGCTGCGTAAATTATGATTCGTATATCTAAGTTGATAAAATGTCTATCAAGTGAAAATCTGATTACTTCTTGATAAAGTTTAGATCAGCGAAAAGTTGCATTCATCAATAACCCGTGAACATCATGGGTAGAGAAAGTAAGTCAACATTAAGCCTGATCGTATTCCAAGTAGTTATGTTTGATGAAACTCGCGTATTGTAATGAATTACACTTGTGAGAAAAGACTGAATGTGGAGGAAATACCCACATGGCTCTAACTCTATAAGAAGCAAGTAGTAAGACAAATCGATCTTTGAGGACAAAGATCCTGTTTACGGGTAAATGATGTGACAATTCGTCAATTTATGGTTGATATTTTATTCTCAAGTATTATTTAAAAATATTATTTTAATGTTATAATATGAACTCACTCAATTTTTGGGAAGAAATTTGGGTTTACATCTTGAAGTAACATCGATTCCATCTAAACCGGAGGACTCTACGTTACGTGCTTACGTTTACATACACCGTTTTTGGTGACAGTCCAACACTTCAGGAAATAAATTTATCCGTGAATATTATTTTGGAATTTTAAATTTGTGTTGGTTCATAAGCTCACAAATTTACGAGAAGAGATTAGGACTTACGTGAATAATTTAACGTCCTTTACGACTAAACCGGAAACCTTAGGATTACGTATTTACGTTTTTGAACTCCGTTTTTAATGAGATAATTTTTATTAGATTCGTTTTGTGCCGTTGATTCATAATTTATAAAAACGTTTTTCGTAAAACGACCCGAGGGCACGCAAATCGAGGAAACTGAATCGAAGAATACCCGTAAATTAATGGGATGGGACAAAACAAGTTTATCCCACCTCACTCAAAAGAGATGGCCAAAAGAGGACACCACATCATAAGATGTGACACCCTTTTAGCTAGAAAGCTAACACATTTTAGCATAAGCTTAACATGTAAGCTAACTAAGCACAAAACCACCAAAACCACTTCATTCATACCATTTACACTTAGCAACTCATAAAAACCACTCACCAAACTCTCTCATCTCTATAAAATTCGTCCAACCATCATCAAAAACAACCCTCATTTGATAAAATCATGTGTTACTCATACACATGATGATGCTACTTTGAAGCTTTGAAGATTGGAGGTGATTCTAACATCCAAGGAGAAGATTTGTTGGTGTCATAGGGCTGATTTTCTATGAGAATTTTATAAAGGTTGGTAGACTTGAAGATGATATTGGTTTATCACAAGTTTTGCCATCAAAGTCTTGTTCATCAAAGACTCATCTTTTCATCACTAATGGTGGTATAGAGATTATTCTTCCTATCCTCTTGTTATTTTGATTATGTAATCTTGTATTTTCTTTATTTATGTATATGTATATGATGATGAATGATGATAAAAATATTATGTGGGGATTTGGTGTTGATAAACATGGGTAAAAAGATGGAAAACCACATGTAAAATGGTTAAAATATTGCTTAATGTGATGGCTGTATAAAAACAGTAAGTAACCAAATATTAAACTGATAAAATGGTAAAGTGGAATCAATATACAGTAAGTATTAGGTGTTATACACATGTGAGAGTTGGCCATGCAATGGAATCATCAAAATGAGTGAGATATGATCAAAACAAGATTAGTGTACCAATCTGAATAGTCTGTTTTGTAGGGACTGTTAAGGATAGTTAAACATGGAATGAGCAGTAGCTATAACTAACTTATTTTTAGCACATAATATGAAGTTTATGCCATCCAAAAATGAGCTTCTATCTCCTTATATAACTCAAGATATCTTAAAAATGGTGAAGATGAAACTAAAAATCAGATTTTTGAAGAATTAATGTTTAATAGTATTATATAAGCACTCAAACTAATATAGTATAAAATGTGAATTAAAACCCCCTAACTTATAAATTTCATTTATATAAATATTTATAAGGTTAAATAAATGAACACTTTATAAAAATGGTAGTTGAATAAGATTTATAAGTTATAAAAACTATAAACATGATTTTTACGACTTTTTCGGCTATTACCGTAAAATTAACGTTATTCGCCAATTAAAAACTTAGATGATCAAACCCGTCTAATGTAAAGTTTTTAAAAGTCATATACTGATATATAAGTACCTAATACAAGTAAAAACCGATGAAACCCGAACTATATGACATACGGACATTAACGAGATAAGTTAGCATATTTGGACTAATAATTTAACTAAATAAGTTAAACACTTATAAAAATTACTTATTGGGCTCAACCCATTTGGGCCCAACATGTAAAGTATAGATACTGATAATACAAGTATAAAATGGATTAATATAACGTAATGGGCTTATAATGGGCCTTGACAAGTAAATAAGATAAACTAGTGAAACTAGTATAAAAAGTTATCAACACATAACACTATAATGAATGAGTAAAGATGTACAATCCCACTTGATCATCAACATATTTATAAAATCATCATATATATACATAGTTATTATTTTTATAAATTCATTGGACAAGAGTCTAAGACGAGTATTATTTGTCTAGGTTTCCGTGATTGAAGCACGTACCGTACATCCAAATCGCCGATAACCGCCTTCTCACATCAACGTGAGTTCACAGCCTCGCACTCTTTTAAATGTTTTTATGAAATGTTTTATAAACCCGCGAGGGAGATAACATGTTAGTTTTGATAAAATAGGACACCATTTGTCCCGATTGTTTGTTTATTGATTTGGACCCGAATGATTGTATGACCCGATGAATGATTATATGACCCGAGTTTGAAATAAAATGGATTATTAAAGTTAGGTTATGTCACTAAAAGTCCCATTGGCATGGATTGTGAACTACCGGGATTTGGTAGACGCTTATGCATATAATAGTACTATTTTGGGACGATTACCCTAGTTAGCGCCTTGACGGTTGATCCCCGTCGTGCCACATTGATTGGTAAGCGAATTTATGTATGAGAAGATTTCCATAGCGTGATTTTTGTGACGACAAGCTAACTTAGATGGGCAAATTGAGTTTCGGGTTAGCTACCCGTTGTTTGTTGTAGTAAGGTAACAATGTCATGCGGCTTATAATAATCCAAATAACGAAAATACTGCTATACGCATTGGATTACAATATATTGCCTGACTAGCAATACGGGGTCTTATTATTGATATTATGTTCGCGTTTTGGTTTTACATAACCATATTCATATAACGGTTTTATTTAACTTTATACAACGTTATAAAACGTATTGTATGATGTTTTTACGACAATGGTCCGTATAATGATTTTGAAGGCAAAAGCCTATATTATGAGTTTTGATAAGGATTTGTATAAAATGACTTTGGCTATTTTATGGCCTATTATAAAGATTTGTACAAAATGATTTTCGGTAATAATTATATACCGATGATATATTAATGGTTTTATTAAACTCTATGAATTCACTCGGCGTTATCGCTGACCTTTTCTTAACAAGTTTTATCTCAGGTACATGAAAGTAATTCTCGGGAAGATGACAAGAATTTATGGCCCGCACTTAAATAACAAATTTCCATTCAAATGCTTTGTAAAAATTGTATGAAATATTATGACTTGGGACCTATGTAAACTTGATATTTATGAATGGAAATGCTTTATTATTAAACGACGCGATTTTTAAGCGTTGTCTATGATGTGAGTAATGTGCTATCCTGTAACACCAACGAGTCTTCCGCTGTATTGAATTGTATAAATTTGGGGGTGTTACAGAAAATATTTTAAGATTTGAGTTTTGGTAATGACAAGAAGTGTGGGCTTGATAGAAAGGATACTGAAAGTTTAAGTTAGTGGTCTGATTTGAGAAGGAGGTCAAGATAAGTGATTTCAACATTTTGTTAAACTTATGGAAAGGATTTTGTTGTAACGCCAAGTTAGGTATGGTATATTGAGCACTCTTAACATACCTAAGTTGAGAGAGTGAGACTTAGTGATGAAGGAATCTCACAAGTCAAGTAATCGACATAATTTGGTTTGGGTAAAGATGAAAGTTGAGTTGAGTACGGTGTGTTATACAGAGACTGATGGACAAAGTGAAAGAAGGATTCGAACATCGAACGATATACTTGTGCGTGTGTGATTGACTTAGGCCTTGTTGGAATTATTATACGACAATGATTTTCATGCTAGTAATGAGGCTGTACTATTTATGGTACATAGAGAAATTCAATTTGTGAAGGTTAAAGATAGTGAGTTATGGACATAAGATTAGTCTTTCGGTTTATTGCAGAAATGTAGGTGCAATTGAATGACTGAACTAGAAGTGATATTGGCAATATTGATAAGATTGTATGGGTTAAGGACCGTTTGTTAGTAACAAGGAGTTGTCAGAAGAGTTATGTTGGCAATCGAAGGAAATCGATGGAGTTTGAAATTGGGAATCGTGGTTATGCTTAAGGTGTCATTATGATGGGTGAAATTTGTTTTCAGAACAACAACAAGGAAAGAATTCAACTTGAAGATAAGTTGCTTTTCATAGAAAGAACTTTGAAGAGTTCTTATGAGGTCGAAACATGGTAAGGATTATATTGTGAAGATGCAAGTATTCCAGAAGTGGAATTTGAAATTGTGAAAGAAGCATGAGGATTTCTTTAAGGAAAAGAGTTCTCGTTCGTTCTGGAGGTATGGGATGTGAGTATAAGAGGAGCAGAGCGTCGGGCGTCGCTCTCTTTTAGGAGGGTAGGATGTGACAACCCAAACCCGAGGTCATTTATTTAATATTATATAATATTATTTTTACAAATAATTTGAAATTTTTGATGAGTTGAATGAAATGACGATTGATTGTTTTATTTAAAACCGACGTTGGAGGTCTTATTTTTATCTTTTTATAAATAGCGAGGATTATTAGTGACCACGATATCGACGGATGCCCGAGATTTTATGTTTTATCAATTGTTTTCTTGATGTATATATTTTTGACGTTTTTATTTTAAGTTCGTATTAAGTCGAGCTGAGAGTCGATATATTATTTTTGAGGTACGTTTTAAATTTTTAAAAGTATCTTTATGAAACCCGAGCCCCGTAAATATTTTGAAAATTTACTAATAGTTATTTCCCGCTTTTTAGCTAACTATTTACATTTTTAGCCACAACTATTGCTAAATTTCAACTTTGGTCCCTACCCCACTATATATAAACTCAAAACAAAAACACACATCATTTTTCTCCACTCAAAAATTTTGTTCATCTTCTCTCTCTCTCTCTAGCTTTGCCGAAACCCACAACACACTCAAAACCAAACTTCAATCAATTTTATATTGAGTTTGAGGTTGAATCCAACTAAACCAAGCATAGACCCACTCTTATAATTGCATAAGGATCATATTGGTGTAAGAATTCTTTACATGCGAGCACATTTTTTTTGATGTTGGTAAGTAGGAGCTATGGTCATGCATGGCATTTTTATAATGATCCATTGTGATTCTTGCTAAAGATCTTGTTAAAACTTCATTTTGATCTAAAGATTTGTATTTTTATTATGATTTTGATGTTATGGTTGATGTATGATGATATTAGGTTATAGAAATGACCATTTCTTTGGTTGGTTTTTCAGAAAGTTGATTTTGTACAAGATTTTTATAGTCATTTTATAACAGTAAGTAAAGTGTGAAATCCGAATTTTTATGTTTTGAAAATGGCTTAACTTGTAGCCTAGAGTTGTATATGATTTTCTTACCTTCGATTTGATATAAGGTAGAGCTTCTAACTCCAAACGAGCGCGAAGTTATGATGTTTTGAATGATCGTGTACCGGGAGACGAGTATCGACACTACAAGTAGTTGTTGTCGATATTTGGATCGAATATCGGGGACTCTAAATGGATGTTTTGAAAAATGTAACCTACTGATAATGAGATGTTTATTTTATAGGTTGAGTTTACTTTAAAACCCGAGGGTCGGTTTTGTAAACGGAGTCGTTTAAATAAGTTAAAACGGTTGTATGAAAAATTAACGTAAATCTGTCCGGATTTTATAGTTTGAAAATGAGATGGGTAAAGTACTTTAAAAGTAATTTCATTTGATAAACTTGTAAGAGTACTTTCTATATATAGTAAGTTAGTTTATCGAGTCGTTTCATAAACGGTTGACAAGTTTAAAAGGGGTAAAATAAGCTAGTACATGTAGAATGTACCGGCGGACTTTGTAAAAAGTGTAAATTGATTAAGTAAATGTGTAGTAAAGTATAATGAAGTTATTTATATCGTTTTCTCTCGAGTTTATCGTGACTTTATGAGTTTGAGTTTGATGTTGTTATGTATGATTTATTTTTCAAGTTTATTATTGATGAACGCGCCTTATTTGATAGGTTGCGGTTTTTGTGTTTATCGGGCATCAACTATCGTCGAAGATCGTCTTACTACTGCTATTACTCCAGGTGAGTCTATAGCCTCGCTTTTGTAATTGTTTTGAATGATTTTAAAACCCGCGAGGGGGATACATGCTATTTGAAAGTAAAATGAACACAAGTCATGATTGATTGTTTGGACCCGAATGTTTCCTTTGTTGCCTTTGTTGATTTGAATTGTATAAGTACCTATTTGCAAAAGACCCTAAATTCATGAGCCGTTAACTATCTTCTAACTTGATGTTGTGAGTTGGGAATAGCCGCTTATTCTAATAATAGTACTATTGGGGTGACGACCCTATCCGAGACCAGGGCTTTACGCTGAGTAACCCGCTGGGAAGGATAATTTAACGAGAATGAGAATTGGTATCTTTGCAAATGATACCCTAGTAGGGGCACTGGAATCTCATCTAGTCATGCCGGCTTTAGGCGTGGGTGACTAAGTTAAGGGGTCGGTGTCACGAGCTTAATACAATTTAGTAGTTGTTGTTATATACCAGAATGCTTGACTAATAGATTGTATGCTCTTGATTTATTTTTCTCTTGTGTTCAAATGTTGATTTGGAAAACCTATAGACTCGCTCAACCGTTCTATTGATGATTTTAAGCATGTATTTCAGGTATTGAAGATGATGAATTGCGGAGCTTGCTGGAGAAGGATTGCGGGATTGCTTTTGTGGTGATTGGTCTAAAACGGATTTCTTTCCCTTTTGTCATAAAAATAATACTGTATGGTCGAGTACTTTGGTAAAGTGTTTGAGGAATCGATAAAGTCTTTGGGGGACCTAAACATTACTCTGATATTTCTAAAATTATTTTACTTGGGATTGAAAGTTTTAGACAATGGTTAAATTATATCCTTTTATACTTCAATTGTATCATTTTGAGAATGTTTAAAGTGTCTTGTATAACAATGTTTGTATTTAGCACCTAATTGTGTATTTCCGCTGCGTAACGTAATTTGGGGGTGTTAAATTGTGTATGTTTAATTTAAGTATTTGTGTAAAGAACAAAGGAAAAACGCGATTTAACGTAAAATCGGGCATACCGAGTAACGTAGAACTCTTGAAAAGTGGAGTGGCCCTTGTTTGTAAATATAACTAAATTAAGTTCATATAAAGTTATTAGTGTATGTATTTGAATGTTAAAAAGCAAAGGTTTAATAAAAAGGCTTGACGGTTTAAGCTAAATGCGCAGTTTTTGACAAAACGCGATAAAAATCCTAAAAGTAAAGTAAAATGTTAAAGTTAATTTTTATAAATCATCTGAGTATTTTTAAGGATACTATAAGATATGTGAGACACTCAAATAGTTAAAATCCCTAATCATGGTTTGAAATAAGCAAAAACGCGAAAAAACGCAAACTGAGTAAATCGTAAACATAATATTTAACTCAAAAGTAAAATGAAGAACGAAACATGGATAATATATCGATCTCAAAAATATGGGTTATTACATTCTACCCACCTTAAGGGAGCACCGTCCCGGTGCTCAATTCGACTTATATCTATATGGATTTCAACGGTCGATACACATTCAGAGATAAATCCATATAAAAATTTACGTATGGAAAGGAGTGAGTGTATTTAGAAAATTTTCAAAGCGAAAATAAATTCATAACGATCGGTGATCACGCCGATTAAATCGAAACACATATTGTCACGGGTCTCGTTAAAAGAGATCACATCATAGAAAATCATCTCGAGAGTACATACCTCCATCGAATGCGTTACAAAATTACTCAAAACAAGACAATTGTTACTGATCGTACAAAATCACCTAATCACATGATCGCTAACAGGGAATCCTTTCATCAAAAGATATTTCATCGACGCAGAAATCATTCGGAGTATACATTACTCCATCGAACGCACTACGACATAAATTAAAAGATTGAATGTTATCACTAAGCACGTATTATCACATTACGACATGCTTGCAAACTAACCAAGCCATGCCAAATCAATCAGTTCAATCAAGTTAACTCATGCTTGCTAAATAGCCAAGCCATGATAAATATGAATATTTGACAGGATTTTCGGATGAGTCCAATCAAAGGAAAGTTTACACGTTAAAGGATGTTCACGGGCCTGATAGCCATGGATTCATATCCAAAAAGATTTTTCTCATAGGAGGGTGCTCACACACGGATCCATAACCTAAAGATAGTACGGGGTGCTCACAAACGGATACATACCCAAATGATACTACGGGGTGCTCACAAACGAATACATACCCAAATGATATTACAGTGTGCTCACCAACTGATCCATACCCAAAAGATATTACAGGGTGCTCACAAACGGATACATACCCAAAATAATATAGGGTACGCGTTACCCACGATAGGACGTCATTTTATAATGTCGCCTCGAGCTCGCACAATGTACGACCACTCGACTAAATCACATATCACATAAACACATAACAAGCGATGGTTTTGCACATAAATTTAACTATGGCTATCCACCGTTTGACCATCGACAATAAAAGGGGATCGAGTCAAGCACAAGGATTCCTCAACTGAATAAACGAAGACGGCAAACCGGATTGTCTTTCATCTACCGATGCGCGGTCGGTAAACATCAACTATCCATCGCATACCGTTTTATTCCCTACAGATTATGATGACGGACGACACCACTAGATCTGGTAGGATCCGACCATTGTGCTTATCTCTCGCGCCGAAGGATCTCCTTTTTGAGCCATCCTTGTGTGACCCTACGTTGGTATACGAGTCACCACTCTACGTTGGTATTCGAGTTCACAAGGCAGAATAGGAGCAAATCAAACACCTCAAATTTAGAATTCGAGTTTATGAAGATTCGTCCGTGACATTAGCTGACCGAACACATGCGTTTCGGGGGAAGAAGTCTTCTTCATTGGCCTCGAAGTTACCCGAACTCGATTTTCCTCTAGTTTGGCAGTCTGCTGATCTTGTTAAAATTTCTTCTTAGTTTCGGTATGAGGTTTCTTGGTAATTCGTCACCAACATGGTGATTTAGACGGGATTCACACATTGTACATGACACATAAAAAAATATTTTACGGAAATATTTGGTCAAGGTGACTTTCAAAGTCAAGATCAATCGAAAGAAAAGATGTCAAAGAACACAAAGAAATTTGAACATGTTCTTACGGAATCGAATCGAACATGTTTACTTGCATATGGATCCGCCATTTGGAAGTGTCTCACCCAAACATTAAATCAAAACCACTAGTTTAAAGGCAACGACTGATCTGACATGACGTGGCTCTTCCTGAATTATGCATAGTTAGTTAGGCTATGTATAATTAAGGACCGAGCAACGACATATTTAATACATCACGACTCTTCCCGAATTATGCATAATTAGCTAGGCTATGCATAATTTAGGACAAAGTGAGGACATATTTGATGCTACTAAAAGAAACTTTATGATTATTGCACAATATACAAGATTATGACGGTTTTTTACTTATTCTTGAGAATAATTAAACCACTTGACATAGAAATCGGAAATTATTTTTACCATTGTTTCTGAAAATACATCAACTATTTGTTTATTCATTCTTGGGAAACATATTTTTATTTCGTCTTCTTGTAAAAAAAACTCAATACAATTTGGTATTTAGTACGATAAAATACTTTATATATTAATATATATTCTTGAGAATTTTTATTTCATAAAATGACGCTAAGGTTGTTTGGAATCAATGATCAATGCAAGTATAAAGAGTAAAACTCAAGAATCAATGAGATTGAATGAGGTGAACGAGCAATATATTTGCTACTGAAATTGCTTACACTATGACTCAAGATACACCTAAGATATGTCAAGAATTTCAGGGTAACAACAACATCTATAGAAATCGTGAAATGAACATCGAGCATCATCACAAATGCCAAAAATTAAATAACGATCATAATCTCCATAATGAAGCCAGGGTAGTACATGCGCTCCCCAATTATACAATCAATATCTAAAAGGTTATCTCCACTGTTTCGCGTTACACACACATTCCACCAAATTTAGTTTCCAATAACAAGAGAAGGAAAGGTTGCGGGGTCCGTGAAGGGGACAAAAATATAGCAGGCAACATATCCTTACTAACAACTACTATAAAAATAAAGATCTATATAAAATAGTCCTATACCAAGCACAAGATCAAAGGTGAACAAATGGTAGGACTACTCAAGTCCAATGGTAGAATCGCGAAATCAGAGTAGTGATAACGTATGATCGAACCATACATACCTTAACATTAGATATAGAACTTATATATCCTTAATAGAAATAATACGAGTATGCATGCGATGAAAGATCCACTTGTGCATTCTAATTAATATCATTTAACATATTGTAAAAGCGATTATTTCTACATACTTAAATTACGTTGCCATTGAAAAACTTCCATTTTTGTCATATTTTTAACTTTATAAAGTTGCTATTTTTGAAAAGTTATCATTTCGAGAAAATTACTAATTTGAGTATATTCGGTTACTGGGTTATCATAATCGATAAATTATTAGAATTTAAGATTTCTATACTTATGTCAAAGTTTTATTGTCATTAGTTTCTTAAATAATATAAATGTACATATTAAAAATAATTAGATTTTTTATGACTATCCCACAAGACATAAATTAGCACATTTAACTTTAAAAATTAGCGTTTTACTTTTTAATAAATATATATGTATGTTTCCTCAAAACTAGCCCGTTATATTACATTTTCTTGACTCAGACTTTAAAGACATTTTATTAAAACATTATTTCATTAAAAAAATTCTATTATTATTATTTTTACAAGTCTCATAGCAACGTAAAACGACATTTCGAACAAAAATCGTGTTTTGCCGGATGGCTAAACTGACTCGAAAGTGCTCGAATCGCTCTTTCAAAATTTATGTTAATTTTTTAAATTAATCATTTCAAGTATTTAAAGGTACACTTAAAGTGTATATTTTAATTTTTCTCTAGTTTCTTCATTATTACAAGACACGGGCTTTGTCTTACGTTGAATATTCGTAAAAATAAATTTTATCTTATTTTAAAATTTACAATAAGTTTTTACAAAATCTCAAACCTCCAAATACGTGACAAATTTCCACTCATGACCGCGTATTACTAAACGTGCCAAAGTTTATATTTGACCCAAAAATCAATTTATATCATGTTTAAACCCACGTATTCACGGGTTTCAAATCGTTAAATTTTCTCAACAACTCTTTCAACTAATCTAAACAAGTTTTCGACGGATCTCATCACAAGCATTTATCAACAACAAGTTATGTCGTAAAAACAAGGATTATACTAGTAATAGAAATTACTTTTAATTGTTTACCAAAAAGACCAAAGAGAAAATAGTTTCTCATTGTTCATGCGTTCCTTAGTCGCGGCTCAAAAGAGAAAAATACAAACAAAATCTAACCATGTTTCATATACATAGATATATATAATATCGTAATGTATATACTACATATATACGAAATTAATTGTATCAGATGATAATGGAAACACCATTATTTAGTATAAAGAGTACAATCGATAGTACGGATGTTGGGATGATCGCAAAGCGTAAATAGAGATATAGTGGCTCGTCAAAGAACAGTATCGTACGTATATAATTAAAATTTATACCACGCATTTGGTATAAAGTATACAATTAAAGGCCTAGTACAAAGCACATAAAGGATCGGGAAGGATTGCACGCGCGGATATCGGACATCGGTGAACGACTCGTGAAATTTTTCGAAAACAGTCATATTCCATGTTTCAATAAAAACGACCTAGTTCCCTATGACTCGAGCTTTGATACCAATCTGTAACACCCCCAAATTTACAACGCATCGGAATACAAATTGGGGTGCTACTTCATAATACAAACTCACGAGTCATAGTAAACAAATTTAAAAGAAACGTTTACCAATATTAATTTCATCAAAAAGATCAGAGTTACAAGGTCCCAACAAACTTAAGAAAACTTATTTTCAAATAAGTTGAAATATATCATTTCTATCTTTTAAAAACATTTTATCCCGTGTACAAAGTTCACCAAGTCCACTTCCTTCGATATCCGCATCCAATCCCATCAAAGCATGCTAATATAAACCTGAGATAAACATGCTTAAAAGTCAACAAAAATGTTGAGTGAATCCATAGAGTTTATAAATAATAACTTTGAACACAAGCTTAATAAACATTATATTCATAGAATAGTCAAACGATGTTGGAGCCACGAACCGCCCAACCTGGAGTGATACACTCCCAATACTAAATACAATATGTCCTGGTATGCTCCTCGCAAGAAACATACTCCAGGCAGGTCGTTAGGCCAAAATAGATCTATTATTATTGTACTAGCTTTTACCGGTTATCTGTAACATTAAGGAAATGCCACAACATAACACTCATAGCAACGTTCACATAACAAAACTACTTGTGTTTGATTTTCTAAAACAAGCATGTATCCTCCTCGCGGGTTTGAAAAACATAAAAGGATTTAAATACGAGGTATGAACTCACCTTAAGCCACAAGAGTAATGAAGTAGAAGTACTGAAGTTAAATCAATGAGGAAGTGAAACAACATTCTCCTAAGTATCACCTAGAAGAAATGATGACTTAGCATAGAGAAACAAACACACGTGACAGAAACAAACAAAAGATGCAAGAAGAATCAATGATCGTGATATGGCGTTCTAAGTACTTTCTAACTCAAATGAAACTCAACCAAAAATATCTTTAGGACCTGAATTAATCCATCTCAAGTATCAACCACTTATAGGCCTAACTCAATTATTTATAAAAAAATTATGTTTTTTAACTCCTTTTAAACAATATGCCTTTATAAAAATTCTGCCCATAACCCAACATAATGAAATCATATCTCAACATCCATAATAGGTGTGGACATGAGGTTTTCTCCTCAAATTAGATATAAGTCCTTAGTTTACTGATAATAAAAGAAAAATAACTCAAAGTGTTTAGATCCTAGGTGAAATTATCATTTTATTCTCAAGTGTCAAATCTGATTATTTAAAACGTTTTTACGTCTAACCATTTTTAGTGTTATTCCCAAACCATAACACCTTTTGATCCGAAATGAAAGCTCAAATATAATTTTATCTAATTACTACTGTTTTATATAATAAAATAGGTTACTCACTTTGAAAAGACCTAGACATAACATCACTTAAAAATCTGGACAACATTTTAAGTTCTTCAATCGGTTTTAGTCATAACTCCTTCATCCGGAAGGATTACAAGTCTATCCAATGAACCACATGGTACTCATATATTTTAATATTCAAAAATATAAATACCCAGTAGTTACCAATGTAAAAATAAATTGGTTTATTCCAAACAATCTGCTTAGTAAACTCTGAGTTCGTTTTTAAGACTAGCTTACTAATTTAGACGTATCTCCCACATCCGGAAGAGATACGGCTCCATCCAATTCACGAATTAGACCTGAGGTTAAAACCTATCCAAAAAAGTAAAATACAGTAGGCTTTAAGCCATAAATATTACTCAAAGTGCTGAACTATCTGCATAAAATCATTTAGACACTCGATAAATTTAGTAAAATTGTTTTGACCATAACTTGGTCATCCGAATGAGTTACGGAACCATCCAAATCACCAATTATACCTTAGGTTATTCTATACCCATATAAGGTATAAAATCAAAGACCACAATACAAAATTAATTCGGCAATCAACCTACCACCTGCTGTCCAAATTTAATTTAATCAAAACATCACTATAAATCCAATCTATCATATCCCAATATCAATCTCAAACCAAGACCTAATGCCATATCACTTTCAAGATCATATAAATGCATTAATTCATCCATAAATATCAGAAATAAAAATAAGAAATCATCAATTAAAATAAAAAGTAATTAAACACAGATTAGGGCTTACAATTAGGTATTGAAGAAAAACACGAATTAAACACCTCCTCCTATCGGGGCTGTTTTGTTCAATCGATCCAAGAGATCAAGAAAACAACTCCTTTATGATTTTAAACACAATCCAAGGCCTCTAATAATCCCACAACTCCAGCCCTCAAACCATTTTCAAAAGATTTTTTTACACAACTTCTTTATTTCTTCGACTCAGATCTCCAAACTTCGCATACGCTACTTTTAGGTGATTATAAGGATGAGATTATTATTGCATGGTATAAAATCATATTTGATGATCATGTTTTGAGTGATTTTCGTGGCTGGAGTGGGGAGGAAGAAGAGGGGTGTGTTGAGATCTATTTTGATGTGTGTGTGAGAGAGAGAGAGATGGGATTATGAATTAATGTAAGGAGTTTATCAAAAATTTGATTGGGCTATGGTGGGAGGTGATGTTAGGTCCGGTTTCGGGAGGTCCAAAAGAGGGAAATAATTTACTTTTTAGTGTTTTATATATGTTGTGTATGTTTAGTTTAAGTATTTGTGTAAAGAACAAAGGAAAAACGCGATTTCACGTAAAATCAGGCTTACCGAGTAACGTAGAACTCTTGAAAAGTGGAGTGGCCAATGTTTGTAAATATAACTAAATTAAGTTCATATAAAGTTATTAGTGTATGTATTTGAATGTTAAAAAGTAAAATTTTAATAAAAAGGCTTGACGGTTTAAGCTAAATGCGCAGTTTTTGACAAAACGCGATAAAAATCCAAAAAATAAAGTAAAATGTTAAAGTTAATTTTTATAAATCATCTGAGTATTTTAAGGATACTATAAGCTATATGAGACACTCAAATAGTTAAAATCCCTAATCATGGTTTGAAATAAGCAAAAACGCGAAAAAACGCAAACTGAGTAAATCTTAAACATAACATTTAACTCAAAAGTAAAATGAAGAACGAAACATGGATAATATATCGATCTCAAAAATATGGGTTATTACAGAAAATGATGCGTTCTCATTCTTTGAAGGACAATATAACAGACCAAGATTGACTCTTGATGATCTGTTCCAGATGGATGATGCTGACATTCAAGAGATGGATCTAAAATGGCAAGCTGCCATGGTCTCTGTTAGATCTAATAGACTCTACAAAAGGACAGGAAGAAAGATGAATGTTGATCCTAATGAACCACTAGGATATGACAAGTCAAAAGTTGAATGCTACAACTGTGGAAAGCTTGGACACTTTGCCAGGGAGTGCAAGAGAGAAAAGGCTGAAGGTAGTAGTTAGAAGTCCAAGAACAGTAATAGGACCAGCCCAAGAGTCACTGAAAGTCTTCCAAAGGGAGATGGAAGAAATCTATAGAGTCCAAAAGGAACTAAAGCTTTGGTTACAGTAGATGGAGTGGTCAACCAGACTGACACACATTAAAAAAAAGAAGAGCATGGTCTTATGGCTCTCTCTCATGAAGATACTGAGGAGCATCTGCTTAATAAATTGAAAGACAAAGGTATAGTAGATAGTGGATTCTCAAGGCACATGACAGGGAACAATTTTTTCTTGCTGAATTTGAAGAATTTAGAGGTGGACCAGTAGCCTTTGGTGGAAGTAAAGGCATGATTACTGCTAAAGGAAAAATCAACACAGGAAGGTTTGAGTTTGAAGATGTGTTCTTTGTTAAAGAATTGAATGAATTCAATCTTTTATCTGTATCACAAATGTGAGAACAAGTACACTTCATAGATACAGATTGCTTGGTGCTCTCCAAAGACTTTGAGATGTCTAAGGAATCTCAAGTACTGCTTAAAGTACCCAGGCAAGAAAAGATGTATACCTTTAATCTTAATACTATTACTCTAACAGGTGGTATTGAATGTTTATTAGCTAAAGCTTCTAATGATGAGTCTAGTTTATGGCATAGAAGGTTAGGTCATGTGAATTTTAAGAACCTAAATGTGAAAATCCGTCAAGTTATGATCGATATTTTATTCTCAAGTATTTTTTACATACACCGTTTTTGGTGACAGTTCGATATTTCAGGAAAATAAATTTATTCTTGAATATTATTTTGGAATTTTAAATTTGTGTTGGTTCATAAACTCACAAATTTACGAGAAGAGATTAGGACTTACGTGCATAATTTAACGTCCTTTACGACTAAATCGGAAACCCTGGGTTTACGTATTTCCGTTTTTGAACTCCGTTTTTGATGAGACAATTTTTATTAGATTCGTTTTGTGCCGTTGATTCATAATTTAAAAAAACATTTTTTGTAAAACGACCCGAGGGCACGTAAATCGAGGAAACTAGAATCGAGGAATACTCGTAAATTAGTGGAGATGAGACAAGTTTACACTTGCCTCACCCCCACTATGGGTGGCAAGACTTAGCCAACACACCATATGTGGTGTCAAGTTTATATACACACTAAGGACACATGTCCTTAGTGCATACACAAACCACCAAACTAACAAAACTAGCTACACCATAAACCATTTCTCATTTCATACATGCAAAATCACTCAAAAACTCTCTTCTCTCTTTATGAACGTCCATAGACACCCTCCTATCACCATTTTCATCAAATTTTAACCATAAACAAAGGATATAATCAACATATGTTGAAGCCTACTTGAAAAGATAAAGATTGGAGGTGATTATAACATGTGAAAAAGAGTTTTCATGGAGGTATTTGGGCTGATTTTCAAGAAGGAGTTTAGGGCTGATTTCATGGAGGTGTTCATTTATTTAAAGGACTCAAGAAGTTGCCTTGCTAAAGTTGAAGATTTAGTAATAAGGAACCAAGCCTTGTTCATCAAAATGCCATCTTTTCATCATCTTGGTGGTATATAGATTGTTTCTTCCTATCCTCTTGTTATTTTGATTATGTAATCTAGTATTTTCTTTATTTATGTATATGTATATGATGATGAATGATGATCAAAAAATTATGTGGGGATCATGTGTTGATAAACTTGGTTAAAATGATTGAAAACTACATGTAAAAGTGGTAAAATCTTGCTTAAATAAGTAGGCTGTATAAAAAGCAGTAAAGAACCATATGTTAAACTGTTAAAATGACATGGATGTATTAATATACAGTAAGTTATAATACTTTTACACATGTGAGAGTTGGCCATACAATGAAATCTTTATAATGAGTGAGATATGATCAAAACAATATTGAAGTACAAATCTGAGTAGTCTGTTTTGGACGGACTGTTAGGGACATTTAGCGACAGATTGAGAAGTAGCTACAAATGAGTTAATTGTAGCACATATCATTTAGTTTGTGGTGTCCAAAAATGAGCTTCTATATCCTTGTAGAACTCATGATATGGTGAAAATGGTGAAAGTGAAAATAATAATCAGATTTGTAAAATAAAAGTATATAGTATAATATTAGCACTCAAGTAAATATAATATAAAATCTATACTTAAAACCCATTAACTTATATATTACATATAAATAAGTATTTACATTAATAAATGAATGAGACATTTTATTAAAATGGCAATTTGATAAGTTTTATAAGTTATAAAACTATAAACATGAGTTTTACGTCTTTTTCAGCTAAAACCGTAAAATTAACGTTTTTGTCAATTAAAACTTAGATGGTCGGACCCGTCTAATGTAAACTTTTTATAACTCATATACTGATATATAAGTACCTATTACAAGTAAAAACCGGTAAAACCCGATCTTTATAGCATTTGGACATTAACGGGCCAAGTTAGCCTTATTGGACTATTAATCCAACTAATTTGGCTAAACACTTATAAACTTACTCATTGGGATTAACCCACTTGGGCCTAACATGTAAAGTATAATACTGATATTAAAAGTTTAAAATGGATTAATATAAGGTAATGGGCTTATAATAGGCTTATTGGGCCTAAAACATGTAAATAAGTAAAACTAGTAACTAGTATAAAAGTTACCAACACATAACACTATAATGAGTAAATAAAGATGTACAATCCCAATTGATCATCATCATATTTATAAAATCATCATATGTATACATAGCTATCGTCTTTATAAGTTCATTTGACAAAAGTCAAAGATGAGTATGATTTGTCTAGGTTTCCGTGATTGAAGCACGTACCGTACATCCAAATCGTCGATAACCCGCCTTTCCCAATCAACGTGAGTTCATAGCCTCGCACTCTTTTAAATGTTTTTATGAAATATTTTATAAACCCGCGAGGAAGATAACATGTTAGTTCTAATAAATTAGGACACCAGTTGTCCCGGTTGTTTGGTTATTGATTTGGACCCGAATGATTATATGACCCGATGAATGATTATATGACCCGATGAATGAAATGAGATGGATTATTATTAGTTAGGTTATGTCACTAAAAGTCCCATTAGCATGAATTGTGAACTACCGGGATTTGGTAGACGCTTATGATTACAATAGTACTATTTGGGGAAGATCACCCCAGTTCGCGCCTTAACGGTTGATCCCGTCGTGCCACATTGATTGGTAAGCGAATTTATGTATGAGAATATTTCCATAGCGTGATTTTTGTGACGACACGCTAATTTAGATGGGCAAATTGAGTTTCGGGTTAGCTACTGCTATACGGCTTATAATAATCCAAGTAACGAAAATACTGCTATACGCATTGAATTACGATATATTGCCTGACTAGCAATACGGGGTCTTATTATTGATATTATGTTCGTGTTTTGGTTTTACGTAACCATATTCATATAATGGTTTTTATTTAACTCTATGCAACGTTATAAAACCTATTGTATGATTTTTTTACGACATTGGTTCGTATAATGGTTTTGAAGGCAAAAGCCTATATTGTGATTTTTACAAAGATTTGTATAATGTTTTTGGCTTATTTTATGGCCTACAATAAAGGATTGTACAAAAAAGATTTTCGGTCATAATTTTATACCAATGATATAATAATGGATTTTTAAGTCTATGAATTCACTCAGCGTTTTCGCTGACCTTTTCTTTTAACATGTTTTATCTCATGTACTTGAAGGTAATTCTCGGGAAGACGACAAGAATTCATGGCCCGCACTTAAATAACTATTTCCATTCAAATGCTTTGTAAAAATTGAATGAAATACTATGACTTGGGACCTATGTAAATTTGATATTCATGAATGGAAAATGCTTTACTATTAAACGACGCGATTTTTAAGTGTTGTCTATGATGTGAGTAATGTGCTATCCCGTAACACCAACGACTCTTCCGCTGAACTAAAGTATGAAAATTTGGGGGTGTTACAGTTTGGTACCAGAGCTCTCGTTATAGAGAACGAAAGATTTTTAAAACCAAGGTTTTGAATAAAACATTTCAAAATCTTTTAACTATAAACATTTTTCTCGAAATGTATAAAAATCTTTTGACTATAACGGTGCCGAAGAATTCCCGAGTTACCGAAAAGGCCAGACTGAGAAGTGTTATTTTAATATATATATAAATTGGATTTTATATATATATATATATATATATATATATATATATATATATATATATATATATATATATATATATATATATATATATATATATATATATATATATATATATATATATATATATATATATATATATATATATATATATACTAGCGTCGTAACCTGCCCAATGGGCGGGGTCGTTTTTTGGGTTGTTCCGAAGGTTTTATTGTTTGTGCGATTTTAGTTTATTGTTTTTAATTTAACCTTTATTATATTTTAGTTATATTTTACGCTTAAGTAACGTTAAATGTTTGTCTAAATTTACATTTTAAATTTAGTTGTTCAATCGCCTTAATTTTAAAGTTTTAAGTTTTTGTTGGTGACACCAATATGTCATGATTTGTTTTTTATATAATTTTTATCTATCAGTTAGAATGGTTGTCATGTTTGTGTAAAGAGAGTATATTAATCTTTTAGTGTTGACTTTTGACTGTGAGAATTGTGATAGTATTGTGTTTGTTAAAAGGGGGTCGACCTTTGATATTATTTGGCTTTGGCTCACACAGCTTACGCGTTTGTTCTGTAAAACCTTTTTGAAGCAAGATTATTAGTTGGCTTTGGGTCACTAATATAAAGGATACGTTATCTTTTTAGTTCTTTAGCAACTGATGTAAGTTGGTGTATAATATTAAAATACTTGTCATTTATGATTAGTAGAAGTCGACTAACCATATACAATGATAAATATAAGTGATATTAGGTTTGATGATATGAATATCAATAATTTGTTTGTGAAAATAAGAATTGATATATTAGAGTTTTAGAAATGAATACAGTATAATAATAGGAATGATACATGATAAGTTTTTTATTGATATATTCTCCAAAAATAAACAATTAAATTTGTTACTAAGTTTGATTATAAATTTTTATGTACATTCTTTGCCGAGCTTATATATTTTAGCATGCGGGTCTCGTCATGGCCTACCCAAGTTGTTAGTTTATGAATTGTATTGAAAAACAAATAATACTAAGTAGATTGATATATGAGTATGAAACTATTTAAATATAAAGATATACTTTGATAATAGTTTGGCTAAATTGTATTACATTCGTTTCAAAATAGATGTTCATATTTTACTTTTAAACTTTTTTTTTATTTTGACCTTAAATAAGTTTTTTTGGTTATATAATAATTAATGAAAATTATAACAATGAGATTACATTTAAGAGTCAGTCCATTCATATATTTTTTTTATTAAATATTATATATAAAAAAACTTATTCAAGGTTAAAGTTCAAGAAAAAATAATTTGAAAAGTAAATGTGAACAATTAGTTAGTGGAGAGAGTATAAAACTTGTGCTATCTTATATGACAAAAAATTAAACTTAATGATATAAGGATGATGCAATATATTTTATTAATGACACAATAAACAAAATTAGTAAGTCATCCACATTATCTTTTGTATCACTCAAATGGGCTATAGCTTTTGGGCAATGATTCTGGTTGTATATGGGTACATGAATCTTAAATTCTATTTCATGATAACAAATGTAGTGTGCATCAATGATGAAGCCATGATCTTATACACGGGGTAAGCCAAATATCAATATAAGTATAATTTCTATTTCAAATACATGTACCAATATGACCAATGACGCTAAAATCTTTTATTTAACAAAAGTCTAAATGTTGCAATTTTTTGACTTAAATTAACGAAGTGTACGTTAAAATAATTTGAAATAACTAACAAAGGATAACGACTTTAGATGCCTTTAGATGATGTTAAAAACAAAGTTAAAGATATCTGAATTATATGAACACTTTCAAGTTTGAGTAAATGAAAATTTTTATACATATGTGCTACAAGCAAAATTGAATTTAAATTATATACGTGATCCTTATGTCTCAATTTACATATTATTATTTTTTAAATTATTTTTGGGATTGTAGTGGGTCAATTTATTTTTTAATGAACCAAACTTTTAAAATAATACTTGTGGTATACATTATTTTTTTTAACTTCTTGTAGTATACACTAATTAACAATAATTGTCTAAGTTTAGGGTAGGCATGGGCCAACACACGGCTTAACGTGGCTCCGTCACTGGTGTGCATAATAGATCTTGCATTAATACGACCATACGTTTCTTCCGGACCTTGTTAAAGGCATTACCGAAAATGCATATGTATGGGGAGGCGATTAACATACTCTATTATTTGATGGGAGGTGATTTATACACTCTTTGGATTGATTGGCACACTCTAAAATATGATGTTTTGACATTTATGCCCTTATAAGGATAAATATGAATAAAAGTGATATAAGAGTATATATATCAAGACGTCATATTTTGGAATGTCCCAATCAATCTAAAGAGTGTGTAAATCACTTCCCTTATTTGATTGACACGCTCAAAATATTGTGTTAGGTCATTTACACTCTTAATATTTATGTTAGAATTTGTCCACTCTACTAAATAAAGTAAGGGTATAATTATCAACATACAAATAATTTGAGTGTCTCAATCAGTTAGTGAGTGTACAAATCACCTCTCATATAAATGTGTAGCTTAATGGTCACGCCAAAAGTTCTATAGAGTCCCCTTTTTTTGCAAAGTCCTTATGGACTAATCCCCACCATCCAACAATTTTACATCCAACGGCCTAGATTAAAAAATAAATAAACAAAAACCCCCTCATCTTTTTTCAACCGTATTCATTAAAAACAACACCCATCAACCCACCACTACCTCCCACCACCGCCGCCCACCACCGCCGCCCACCACCGCCACCACCACCACCCCCACCACCAACCAACACCACCACCACCAACAACTACCACCCCCACCGCCAAAACAAAAATTCTAAAGCTCCATTGTGGTAACGTTCCTGTTGTTCCTGATGGCTTTCGCGACCATGAATGCTTAGCCTTGTGTTCACCTTGATCATTCAAGGTTTTAGAGGCGTGGGTTTTGGTTCGGGTTCACATGGCAGTTTTGGGTTCACGATGGGTCTTGCTTGAGTCGAGTTACTGTTTGTAATCAAGCCTGAAACCGTGTTCGAGTCTGTTGGGTAGCTTGTCATTTCTCCTTGGAGGTAATATCTTGATCCATATTATAATTCGTGTAAGCATGCCTCTTGGGATCCTGGAAACATGCCATACTAAAATGATTATAGAATCTGTTTTAAGCTGTTTACATATGATACAAAATAATCATCACTAATGACAAATAACGAACAAAACTTTCATGTTTTACAATGGCATGATCATTCATATTAGTTAGTTGTTTTATGTTAAATCTAGGTAAAACACATGTTATGTTTGTTGATGCACACCACATGTTTGATGAAATGACACAATGATAATCACATGTGCTTTAGCAAGTTTCAATTTATGAGTGAGCATTTTTATGGAAGTTGGGTCGATTTTTGTAGCTGATAAGCTGATTATAGAAGTGTGACTTATGATTACAGGTTATGACTCGCTATGACTCGCTGTGACTCATGTATGAGTCGATGTGACTCATGTATGAGTCGCTGTGACTCATGTATGAGTCGCTGTGACTCATGTATGAGTCGCTGTGACTCATGTAAAAGCTTCATTTGTTTTCTATTATGACTCATTATGAGTCATTATCTATTATTGAGCAAAAGCTTCATTTGTTTTATGATACAGGTTTGTTGTTGTGAATGTTGCAAAGGATGCAACTGATTTAGTAGCCAAGTTATGTGCATATCACCATATTGCAAAAACTACCAAGGGCAGGACATCGAAGAGGATAAACAACAACCACCGTAGCAGTACAGTTGGTGAAAGCTCCAACTTAAGCTCGTCGTACAGTGACAGATGCCTTTACTTGCACGTCCTAAAAGGTTTCCTACTAATGAGTTGTTTGCTTAGTCCCCCGGTTTATGCTCTCAAAGGTGGTGATTCTCTCTCTCAGATTTGTAGCATGCTGTTGGTTCAAGTTTGATCATGATGGGCTCACGTTGTAACAATTGGGGAGATGATAATTATTAATCTGTCTTGTGCTTATGTGTTGTCTATTTGAATATAGGTTTGGGACAATAACTTTGTTAAGGTGTTAAGTCTGTAACTAGTTTCCCTTTCTCAGTTTCTTTTTGTAGTTCTTTATTGTACCCTTTTGCATGTATATATATGAAAAAGTGTTACCTTTTATATCCTACGTCTGTTTTCGCACAGACCCTTTTTATATGAGTCGAGAATTGTATGATATATGAGTGACTCATGTATGAGTCACAGTGACTCATACATGAGTCACACTGACTCATGTATGAGTCACACTGACTCATGTATGAGTCACACTGACTTATGATCTTAAGTAGTATGTTTTAAAAATTATACTAGTATGTTTTTGGGTGTCTGAGAATCATAAGTGTCTTTGACTCATACTTGAGTCATGTGACTCATACATGAGTCAGGTGACTCATACATGAGTCATGTGACTCATGTATGAGTCAGTATGACTCATACATGAGTCATAATGACAGAATATGTATTATAAAGATTCAAAATATGTATTAACTGTAAAAAACACTTTTACGTATTAAGTGTAGAAATGACAAGAATCAAATGTACAAGTCTTTATAAACACTTGCAAAATTATATGACTCATGCATGAGTCATAATGACTCAAAATATGTTTTAACTGTTAAAAGCACTTTTACATATTTATAAAACTGTATTAAGTGTAGAAATGACAACAATCAAATGTACAAGTGTTTATAAACACTTGCAAATTTATATGACTCATGCATGAGTCAGGCGACTCATGCATGAGTCAGGTGACTCATGCATGAGTCAGGTGACTCCTGATATTCAATACATAGTATTCAAATCACATATTCAAGACATGTTTTCAAAACTTCAATAAAAGAAATCATAAATTTAAATCAAATATTCAAGACATGTTTTCACTTTTACATATTTATAAAAGAAAAACAGAAAATTAAATCAGATATTCAACACATGTTTTCAACACTTGAAGTAGTTGTTGTATCTGATTCTCAACCAAAACAAGCACTTGTCTATGTGGAAGTTAGCCTCATTTGTTAGTCTCTGAATTGTTTCATTATTCTCTCCGTATCTGCTTGTGTTTCTTCTTAATGAAAGCGGTATCAAATCCCTTCTCCAATGCCTTAAAATGTACTTCTCTGGAATCTCTTCAATATCACGGTTCTTCAAAACACAAAATATGAGACGACAAAGAAAACCATAACGCATAAAATGCCTACACGTACACTCAAATGATCCATCTCCAGGATTACGGAGAACCATGAACATAAACATGAAACAAGTTAATAAGTGAGTATAAATCATGTATGAGTCACACTAACTCATGCATGAGTCACACTAACTCATGCATGAGTCATATTGACTCATGTATGAGTCACAGTGACTCATACATGAGTCACTGTGACTCATACATGAGTCACTATGACTCATGTATGAGTCACAGCAACTTATCAACTACAAAAATCCCACTTCTGTAATCAGCTTATCAATTAGAGAAAAATCGACCAAAATTCAATAAAAATGCTCATTCATTACTTAGAACTTGCTAAATCACATGTGATTATCATTGTGTCATTTCATCAAACATATAGTGTGCATCAAATATCATAACATGTACTTTACCTTTATTACAAACAACAACTACATATGCATCTTCAATAACATCGGCATCAGCTTCATATATGTATGAAAAAGGTGGGTTGGAGTGGAGATTGCCGGAAAAGAGTGGTTTGGTGGGGTTAATGTCGTCAGAATAGGGTGGGTTAATGTCGTCAGAATAGGGTGGCCTCATCAAGACCCGTAAGTTGTCTTCATGTTCAATATATTTGTATGTGCGGTCGCCGGTAGAAGGTGGCGACAGTCGCCGGTAGAAGGTGGCGACAGTCGCCGGTAGAAGGTGGCAGCGGTCGCCGTGGAAGGTGGGTAGTAGGGAAAGAGAATGGTGGTGGACGGTCGGTGCAAGGTAGGTTGTGAGTGTGTAGATCTGATCTTATTTTGCAAATTAGTATAAAAGTTAAGGATATAGTATGAAAGGTGGTTTTAATCTCAACCATTAGATGAAATTGTGATGAGTGGCTGGGATAGATCCATTGGATCTTTACACAAATATGGGACTGTGGGGATCTCTTCCCATTGCACAAGAATTGACCAATCTGTACTTTTTAGATTTAATAAGAAACTGAACCAAATTAACTAACTTGACCTATGGTTTTCAAGGTCTCAATATGTAGGTCCTGTATTCTAAGAGGGAAGTAAGTCTACATGGTTTGGTAGGATTATCGTTGCCGAATGCCTTCACTGCAAAACCAAATCAGACCTTAAGCACAGGCAAAAAAAGGCAGAATTCAAAAACTTATTCGCTAGAAGGTTTGGTTGCACCATCTTCATTAGGTCTAAGCTCTCTGTTACTTTTATCATCATCTTCAACTGATGGTCCAGTTTCATACTTTTCGTATGTCATGATTTTCATCGTTTAAATCTTTATTATCCCAAAGTTTTTCTTCAACAATTTCACTATCATCCCCGCTTTCTCCCATGGCGGAATCCAGTTCTGGTTCCTCAGTTTCATCCTCGTTTCATCCTCACTAATATGGAAAGCATCAGCATTCAAATCTTGCTCCATTTCTAAACCTTTATCATCTTTACTTGCAACATCATAGGATGCATCTTTTTTTTCTCCCTAAAGACATTAAACAAAATTGTAATAAAAATCCATATTTATGCCAATAATAGAAGGAAAATAACAGCGCCCCCGATCAAATGCCTTTTCGGTTCCATGTAATTAATCTTCACCTTCAATCTGTTCACTCACATCGTTAGCACCAACAGCCTCACCCATACAAGTCCTGGTAGCATATTGAGTTTATCACCCTCGTCTTCTTGGTCTTCTACGGAGCACCCGATACCTTGCTTGTATCATGACGCGAAAATCTCAGCAAGCACGAGTAACCATACACAACTGTAAGAATTTCAAAAAACTATAAATTGTCATGAAACCAAACTATTTTCATATTCTCCTTTATTAACCGTTACAAAATGGTGAATTCTGGAGGTTTAAATTTTGATCCTATCGTGGAGATGCCCAATAATATGAAAAAAATCAAGTAGTGTGAAAGCGTTACATCATGTTGCAGTGTAACAGCTACTGACGCTCCTTATAGCAAATAGCAATGTCGTTTTATGTAATATTGGCCAAGAATCTGCATTCTGGACAACTGGATAATCTGATGGATCATGGATTAGATTCTAACTTTGGTAGTTGATCCCCTTCCATCCGGGTTGGATTGGGAAAGAGACGACTCTTTTCTTTTTTCCTTTCGTATATTATAGATGTGGAAAATTTGCCTTGTCGGGTGGGATGGTTAACATGTCAAAACGGGACACGTTGGAAGTTAAAACACATCATATTTAAAGTCCAAATAGGTGTCAGAAACAACCTATTTTTTTAACTGGACAAAGGGAACAAATCATGTTTTTAGAACAGGAAAAAAAGGGAATCGGGAGTGGTCTATTTTTCATGCATACAATCTCCCATATCTTCTTCAAACATAAATTTTATTAGACTAATAATACTGACAAAAAGTCTTTAGTGATAGGGTGTAAAGGGCTCAAAACATTGCTTGACCAGCCAACCTGTCATGAATGTTTTATAAAACTTAATAGATAATTTTATCGCAGGGGCTTTGATTTTAACTATTTCGCACACTTATAAAGCTATAAGTATGGAAGAACTGGTTGTATGACTAATGAGTGAGCGGGAAAATATAATGCAAAAATTTCCATCGTCAACTTATGATCCGTTTGTGATACTAAGTTGTCTTCTACATAAGGCAAAGTGAGTAACATTATTAGCAGATTTAACGGAAAAAGGAAAAAAAAGGTCATTTTCGCAACATTGATTTAGGTTTGTACCTCTGTTTATAACACGTTAAATATAAACTACATGCATTATTGAAATGCTTAAAATTATCACTTAACTCATCCACTCTCTGCTTGCTAACAGATGTGTAATATATTGTGTTTTGCAGGACTTACTATCAGTCTGAAAAACTGGGTACGCATGTATGACATTTGTTGCAGAGCTCTTGACAAAATTAAGTCCTTCGATCAAAGGCGTTAAGTTTCAAGGTGATCTATAGGAGTTGCTTTTAGAATAGCCCTCTCAGATCTCGCTTCTTGAGCGCGCATAAATCTTGCTCCTTCCATTCCTTCTCCTTCATCATCAAATCCTTCTATAATTTGGACCTCGTTTCAATAGCTTCTCTAGCCGCTAAGTATCTGAGATTGCTATCAAGCTTATTAGCAGAAACCAAATAACTTAAAGAAGGAGTTGTAACTTTGAGTTCACTAAAAATAATCAAGTTCTACACGTTATATGATTTTAATAACGCAGATAAAAAAGGAAATGCTATTTTGGGCAGGAAACCTGTGATTTAAACGCATATCAATGTGTCTCATGAGGGGGCTTTAGGAACACGATAGTAACCTTCGAGCATCAGCCAACGTCCACCCCTGAGACCATTTTCCTGCACAAAAAAGGTGAGGGGGCACTTTCAAAATTTATACATCAGCAAAGGTTGACACACATCTTGCAAATGGTACTAACCAAACTTTAATTTGCAGCATCCGTTTATGCTTTACGAAAAGCTCCCTGTTTGACGACTTCGAGCTCAGGTGGTCTCCTATGCTTGGCTTCTATGGCTGCTCATTTCAGTGGACTTTGGTGATGTTGGTGTCGTTTTTTCTTTGTAAAAGAGAGATGCAAAACCTCTGAAGCAGTAAATCCATATATGGACAGGAGTCAAATTCTCAGAAAATTGTAAAAACACATATGCACTCTCAGTAACACATAACTCCTTTTATTGATTCTTTATAAGCTATAAGACATATATGCATTTCAGGAGCTATACTTTTTTATAAAAAGAAAACATCAACTACTATATTGATCGCCTATACAGTAAGAACTTTTTGAAAAGTCTCGATTGCAGGTTCTAGATCTTTAGAGACTATCGCCATTTATCCAAAGCAGTTCGTTTTCTTTTCATAGCCCTTGCAACTATCTTATAATTTGAACAAAGCTCCTTTCATCTCTCCACAGATTTGTCACAGTCCTTGACGCATTCACTCACTGTCTAAACAATCAGTGAATGAACCCATACTACAAATACAGGTTTAGTTATTATTGATCTTAAGATATAAGAAGTCTTGCCCGGGATCCTATATGAAATAAGAAGATATAGGATAGGCGGCCAACCTCTTGGAGAGAGCGATGTTCATGGACCAGGTGAGTAGGGATGTAGCTCCGTGGACTGCTCACCGGGCCTGATAGGTTCTGGTATCACACACTTCTCAAAGGAACCCCACGTGGACTCCATGTCATACGGCTCCATCCCGGGGACATTGGTAAATACAAAGATTTTGCTCAAATATTGGGATTGGCTCCGAGTTCAGGTTCTGATCAGGCGCGAGTAGTCGTGTTTATGATAACTATTAATTGTAATCGACAAATGAAGATGGCAACACTCCGCTGCATTCGGAGTCGATAAAAGAGGATCCAAACGCTGGTTAGTACGTCAATATCGTAAACATTGTTTCATTTTTATACAGTGGATATTAGATAATGTACAAAGACACTCTGATATCTGTATATTAAATTTATATTAATTCATTTAGGTTTGTTACAGGTGACGTATATTATAAAAAGAAAACATCAACTACTATATTCATGGCCTATACAGTAGTCGTTATCATCTTTTAGTTACACCAACTGGATCAATCGATATCTTTCCTGCTTAGTGTCCTTTCCTGTAGAAACTGTCCATCTGAAATAAACACGTTGTTTAGGCAATGACGGGCTTGCATGCGGATTAGACAGGTATTTGGTAAACAATCCTTATCCATCAGTAAAAAATAATAAGGATCAGTAATACATCTTTGATAATATTGTTCTTTCCTGTAGAGACATGTGTTAAAGATAAGGGAAACTCTATAAACTTTCTAGCTTGATAGTTCACAAGAAGTTGTTGTATTAGAAGTATGAAATGCAGCTAAGACCAGCTAGTTTCAAAGAGAGATTATATTAAAGAATAATTTTAAGCATTAATCTAGCCAATAATTGCATCTTTTACCAGTAAAAGAAGGGTTGATTGCTTTGAGAAAGTTACCATTTCCATAATAGAAGTGAAGATTGTGCCCGTAATAATGTTTAGGGTCAATCTGTTAATAAAAAATAGAGAGTAAGAAATCAAAAATTTATATAGCATAACATCAAATATTGAGCAAAATAATTGTAGGGTGATTCACTTACCGCCTCGAGCTAGTGTTGCAAGGCAACGTATAACCATGATTGTAACTTTCAAGTAGCATTACCTATTACCTGATTTGCATTGACGGTCAGAATGTTTTGACCAAATCTCTTATGGGCATCATTGCAGCTTATTACAGATCACTCCCTGAATCTGAACTACGGTCTTTCACATGTAATCTCTCTCCTTTCCAAATAAGTGATTTTAAATTAATATTAGGCGAGTTTAATTTGAAACAATAATTTAGCTAATTATTACAGATTTAACTATTTGACCCTACAGAAAAACAATAAAAACCAAATCGACCCATTTACTCAAAAAAATGGGTCCAAATTACCATCTCTTATTTATAAACAAATGCTCAGTACAAAAATACCTTCTAATGACGCTCCGCAAGTGCTTGTGAATTTTTATGTTCATTAATTAGGAAGCTTGAGTTAATACATGTTCATCAATTATTATAATTCATATACCACGTTCATCTTTGCCACGGATATCCCACTTATCTACAATCTGAAAAAAGCACAATAACAAACATATAGGGAGACGAGGTGCAGATATTATTATATTAATATGATAACACGCACCTGAACATATTCACCACAATACCAGAAGTGCCATATGAACTCCCACTTGAACCTTCAACAGGTACTTGATTTAGACATTCCCAAAACTCACCCATGTCTGCTGCAAGTCTGCAACAACCTCGTTGCAGTCAATTTTTGACATATTAGTAAAGCCAACATCCTTGTTCTCACTATCCTCCTGCATTGTGGAACTAACTTGCCTACATCCTTTTGTTCACATCCAAAACTGGTAGAAGACGATTCACCTACATCTGACATTTATCGGAAGCAAAAAAACCTACAAAACGCGTAATAACTGAAGATACAATAACAATTGTAATTTCTAATCAAAGATTTTATGCTCACCTTAGTTCCAAGTGCCATAGAGTGGTTAGGATTTAAGCTTTAGTTCGAAGGAGGCAAGTCAGGAAACATGCTGTTGTGACCCTTCAATGCGTGTAGGCTCTTGTTTGTGTTCAAGCGAGGGTCAGGGCTTATACAGTTCGCATGTCAATTGAAGGTCAAGCTGTCCAAAACATCTGTTACCCTATCTACCAGATGATTTACTTTCTTTTATTGATATATAAACAACCAAATACAAACACCAGAACTTGGAAGGCCCGTGGCTTCATTAAGTGCATATGATCAATATCTTTTATTAAAATACATGTATGTGTATCTATATTCTGAAGGTATTCCAGTTCCTGCATAAACACATAAAACCAACTAAATCCACCCCAAAAATACTGATAAATCTTGATTGGGTATGATTCATGTCGTTGATAATGTGTGTTTTTTACTACTAAATATCATTGGAGATCTTTTTCACAGGCACGTAAAATAACTTAAGGGGTGTTGTGGTTCTGCTGTAAGGGGCGTTTTGGTTGCTGTTAGAGGGTGTTTGGAATATGCTGTAATAGGGTGTTTGACTGTTGGAAAATGATGTTTGGTTTTTTTTCAAGTATCCGTTGTGCTCTGTAATCTCGAAGGGCTCACCAGGACTGCTTTATTTCTTTTGTTTCATAGTAAATCGACAAAAGTCACAATTTAAGTATTGAACCTAATTGTCTTGGTCATTTTGTAATTAATATCAACCAAAAGGACTTTTGATCCATGCATGATCTTTCACTCAAGCTGATAATTTTGTGCTCAAGATTAGAGGGAAAGGTCTAAATCCGAGGCTCTTCAGCATTCTTTTGGCCTATTCACCAGAAATGTAATAAACAAAAGATTAGAAATATATAATACAGTCTAAGCAGCCACAGTAAGTAAAAGAACAGACTTCTTAATCTAGTCAATGTCCCTGATGTCTCGCACTATCTTCGAGATTCAGGATGCACATAATCCGACAGCTTATGCTACACTCTAATATTCATTACTATTTAAATGACTCTAGCAGATTAAAAGACCTCAAAGAATCATAAACATCACCTGCTACTAACAAATCTCAAGAAGAAAACTAATTAAAAACTGGTTTTATGTTCTAATAAATACAGAAACAATATGATGGATGTCGCAGACTTCAAATATTTTTTAATAACATTCAGGAAGTACTAAAAGTAAAGACCAAATAAGGCAACACTTACAAAACCAACGTTATAGAACCATGGCTTAATGCAGGAACAAAAGCTATAACATGGAGTGCTTATGAATGACTTAATAATATCAGACAAAATTTAGATGCTCTTTTAAAATTATACGCGTATATATTGAAGGGATACACTAAACAATTCCCTAATCAGCAACACGCTGACGTGAAATTCCTCATATTCAACCTATACTATACTCAGTTTATAGCTACACATCTAAAATTGCTTTTGGAGTCAAAGTTCAGGTATGTCTGCTCAAATTAATCATAAGTGGAAATTAACAAAACCACATTAACTAACACATAAAAATAACACAAACAAATGACTATGGTAGGTTCATTATTGATTTATATACTTGGCACATGAATCCGGACCATAACCTCCGCGTATTAGTGGAGGGGCTTGAAGCCATTGAATGAAGTGTACGAAGTAGATAGCGCCCATTCATTGTCCAATCATTAGCACTCAATGTAGGAACAACCTGCAAACATAATCATTCAGTCAAAACAAACAACCACAGTCTAGCAAAAGGATATTTCACCTCTACAAGGATCAAGCAAGACGATCATATATCATGTAAAAGATAGATATAGATACATATATTCCTAACCCGCAAGAATTAAATAATATTAAAAATAAACACACATTAATTACTGTCTTGAAACTCAATTAAACCTGAATAACTTAATAAACGTTCAACCTGATTAGGGTTAATGTTTAATTTAGTCATTAGTATTGTATAAACATAAACCCTTAAAAATAGTTCAATCTGATTAGGGTTTAGGTTTATTTCTGTGGTCAACCGTTTATAAACATAAACCCTAATGTTGATAATCAAATTCAACATAAACCAATTGGAAAAACACTCAATGGAATTAGAGTTTTTGTTTAACAACAATTGATGACATAACAAATTCAAACAATAATCGAATTAAGGTTTCATGGGTAATTGATCATTGAAAGGGATTACTGGTGTTGGATCAGAACAAATTCAAACAGTTGTTTGATTCAATGTTTAAAAGGGTTATGATTCAAAAGGTTTCATGGATGTTAGATCGTGAAAAATGGAGGTGAAGTCAATGGTGTGTGCGTTTTGATAGTCGGTGGGTTGTTGAGAGAATAAAGGAAAAATGGGAAAAAAATGGATTTAAGGTATTATATATAGTTGCGGTATTAGAACGCAGCTTTGTGAAATTGTGTCCCGGTTTTTTAAAATCACGTTTTCGAATGCTAATTTTAGAATGTTTTTGATATTTTTTAGCTAAAAAACAAATCCTATTGGTTAAGAAGTGCCATGTCACATATGACTGGGATTAGAGGTGTGGTATCAAGTCATAATTATACCTATATATAATATAGATATATATATATATATATATATATATATATATATATATATATATATATATATATATATATATATATATATATATATATATATATATATATATATATATATATATATATATATATATATATATATATATATATATATATATATATATATATATATATATATATATATATATATATATATATATATATATATATATATATATATATATATATATGTTGTAATTTGATTACATGATTGTTTGATGATTATTTTAATACTTATACGAGGTATTTATACGACGTAGATTGTCACAAGTAACCCTAACTCCCCTAGTAAATCAATCGAAGCTATTCCCGTGGGAATTCTAGCTATTCCAGATCTAAACCAAGTTGTGGATATTTATGATCCCAACAAAATGGTTGTTATTCGTAGAAATGTTGATAGTAGTTGATTATGATATTAAAGAAGAATTGGCAAGATTAGATCTGATGTCGATGTCATGACGATCTTTCCTTATTGAGTGGAGTTTGACAAAACCTTACCACCTGTAAAGGTGTCATCTGATTCGTGGTCACCCAATTCTTAAATTGAAATCGAAAGGGTGAATGTTGCACTTGAGGTTGTCATTAGAACCACTACCCAAAAGCCTCATGCCACTAGTACCTTTCCGAGAAGTTTAATTGAATGTGTGTCATGTCATACTAGTGACTCCTTTGATAACTGTTATTGTTAGAGCTATAAGATTGGAAATTAAGTGTTGTTCATATTGAGCTTTTATTGCCCTTTCAAGGTCTAAGAGTAAGGTTGAAAGTATTGAAGAATGAAGTATGATATCGCATTGAGTATAAGTTGGTTGAAACTTGAATAAAGTAAAATTTAACTTGTATGATATATGAGATTGTTAAGAGGAAGTTGTTGAGTCCTGTAATTGAATTATAAGGTTTTAATTGATTGTTGATTCGTGTTAAGGGTTGTTCCTAGGCCATTGTCTAATAACGAGGATGCCTAGTGTCCAAGAAATAAATTGAAGAAATCTTCTTCAGAATTGAGACCGATGGATCTTCTGGACAGGTGGAACACCTAATGACTCTTGTAGATTAGTATTCATTGTGGTATCTTTTAAAAATCCCTAACTTAACTGAGACATCAGTTGGTAGGATGAGTTCTTGGAATTATATGACATAATGACACGTAATGTGTTACGGTACAATTTTGACTTGTTTGTGATTAATTAAAATACTACCTTTGATTGCTAAATCCTACATGTATCGATGTTATCTATCTTTTATTGCTTCATCCTAATGTTCGCATTAGTGATGCAATCATTGAACAAGCACTCATATCGGTTTGAGTTGCGTTGTAAATTCTTCTCTTTGTATTCCTGAGTGCCATCATGGTCATGAACCTCATGATTAATTGGCTAAGCTCATTTCCTATTATATTTCAGCTAGTTGTGGGTGAACAACTTTTCATCACTCTTTTGCAGATCACTCATTGTTTTTATAAGATACAATAGTATCCCTTGATAAAGATTGAATTTTCATCACCGTAAGGATTATTTAAAGTGAGATTTATAAATAATCGTTATCGAAATAAAGCTGTTTATGAAACACCTTGAAAAACTTAATTGTTTTCATAACAAGGAACATCTCTGCAAATTCACTTGATTTTTATTTCATGATTAAGCATGAACATATATATTTTAAACATGATGACAAAGTTTTTACGAACTGAGTATTGCATCGTTAATCCTAAAATTGTATATAGTTGCGCGCCTACGTACAATTTGGAAGGGACCATGCAAGGCTGATTAGTAGTCACCATGAAATTAGTAATAAACACTAAATTTTCTTTGAAGTTGTGAAAGATTAAATTTTATGAGATCTGCAAGAAGTGCAAAAATAGGGACATAGTGTTAGGGACACCTACATATCTGCCCGTACTATTTATTCTTCTGAATCGAATTTACTCATCTGTGGATATTGTCTTCATTGACAATTGATATCCCCTTCTTGTCCAATTCTCTCGTGGTGAGATTCTTTGGAAACTTTACTAATTATCGAGTATTAATACCCGACTGGGTGTATCGACGTTCCTATCGTTTCTTTTGATTAGATTTCATTTGAATGACCTAGGTAACGATCCGAGGAGCTTTAGAATGCATACTCAAATTATGAAAACATGGGATATGTTCATATTCGTTAATATTTTCGTCTTGATCTGCTTTGAAATTCTCTCGCGTAAATCATGCGTTGACCTTACTCTTTTATGTTTAGCTATGTCTCCAAATATCCTGGAATTTTGTGAAAGGATATTATTAGTCTTTTAAGAAGTTCATATCTTATCAACGGTAATGAAACTAGAAAGTTGATAGTACCAGTAGAATGGATTGATTGATTATGACATGAGGTCATTGTCTTAATTGATGGGAACTCGAGTAGAATTCCCCTAAAAGATAAGATGTTGATTATCAAAAGTGATCTAAATAATTCCTGATGCATGACCATATCCTGCATTTAGACTTAAAATTATACCATGAATGGTTTTGAACTAGTCATAGATCTTGTAATCTAGGAAGAACTTAAAAGTGAATTTATTAAAAGATGTTTCTGTTATTTAAAATTTTAGGAGGTAATTGCTTATTACTTACCTAGACTTTCGCCAATAAGGCAAGTTGAATTTGGTATTGATTATATTCCCGATGCTGCACCTGTGGCATGTGCACTGTACGTCAGCACCATCTGAATTTAAAAGAATTACCCTACAACTGAGAGAGTTGTCGGAAAAATCTTTTATTCTACCAAGCTCGTCATCATGAAGAGCTATGGTGTTATCATTCCTTATATTTATTGATTACCGTGAACTGAATAAATTGACGACCAAGATTCCTATCCATTACTCGAGATGGAAGATTTGTTCGATCATTTACAAGGTTCTAGCGTATATTAAAAAATTTGATCCACGGCATGGTTATCATCAACTTTGCATCTGCAAAGAAGATTATCTATTCCAATCACTACATCCAGAACTCGTAATGAACATTATGAGTTTCATGTTATGTTATCTGGATTGACCAATGCACATGTAGCATCCATAAATTTGGTGAACCACGTGTGTAGGCTGTAATTTGATAAATTCATGCTGGTGATCATTAAGGACCATCTGTTTGTTTATAAGAATAGGAAGGAGTTAATAATTATTTATAAACTGCCCAGAGTTGTCCAAGCAATGAAAACCTGTATCTTGAGTATTTAACATATGATTTAAGGCTTAATCCTTTATATTATTTGACCATCTAGTTAATAGATAATAAAATCTATATTGACTTTTCAAAGGTTAGAGCCATTAAGGCTTTGGGGTTATATAAAAAAGAAAGTGCAAAAATATTTTGACAAATATTTATCAAAGAAGTTTTAAGGAATCATTTCTTTAAACCCAAATCATTTAACTAAACTCCTTTATGGGTAAATGTTTGTGTATACCTCAAGACAACCTAAGAGGGATTGAGGAAACCATTTAAACCATGACTTGGAAATTGAAACGACAATTTTTGCTTTTCAACTAAGAAAATTTTGACCAAAGTATAACCGAAGATTTTTCGAACATTTACGAATCTTAATAATTATTTTCAATAAATCAACAAAAATCGTGTTAACTAAATTCAAATTTATTTTTGAACATTTTTCTATAATTGGATGAACTGAGAAATTTAAAATTTTTACGTTTACGTTTCATAAAAATTAAATATTTATTATTTAATTACTTGTAATATTTATCGACGCTTTAAACGACGAATTGAGCAAAACTGATAAAAATAATAATTGAGACGAAACTAAAACTTAGAAAATGTGAAGAAAGAAATTTTTAATGATTACGGTCATGATAATTATTTCATCAGGAAAGGTGAATGTAGATACTGACACGTTATGTAGAAAGGATAAAGAATCAATTAGGATGTGTTCCTTAATAATGACTGTGCAAAATAAATTGCCGTGTAATTTAAAAATAGCTGATGCTTGTAAAAAGGATAATATAGATAATAAAAGGGGTTCGCGGCTAATGTGAACCATTAGAATTGAGAAGCCGATGGCATTAAATGTTTTAAAGGCCACTTGTGGTTGCCTAAATATGGAGATTTTGAGATTTAGTCATGTTGGAATCTCATAAGATTAAGTATTCTACATGCCATTTCTGATTTAATGTATCTTTATCTGAAGAAGATATACTGATGGCAAATTATGAAGGCAGATATCGCCTCATACATTAGTAAACGTCTAACTATTGCAAAGGTTATCATCTGAATTTGATTCGATTTGGGTCATCGTCGACAGACTGACCAAATCTACTAATATCGTTCCTGTTAATGATAGATTCTTGATGAAGAAATTGACTCTTAGTATTTAAAGGAGTTGTGTAAACATAGTGTGCCCGTATCGATCATCTCTATCAAGATCCTCGCTTCGCATCGAATTTCTAGAGATTTGCTCAGATGTCATTGGGAACGAACCTTGATGAGAGTACTGTTTACCACCCTAATCGAAGGGACGAGGTAAAGTAATGATACAAAACACTAGAAGTGTTGTTTTATGCTTAAATGATTGATCTTTGGTAATAAACCATATAATCGTTTTCCTTTGGAGAGATTATCATTGATAATTATCGTATTAGGATCGAGATCGAATCTTGTGAGGATCTAAATATTAGAGCATCTGTAAGTAGGAGTTGGGATGAAGACACCCGACATACACCCATTGTGAGTGGGACGTGTCTTTTAGGTTTAAGGTTGCCTACGATGACAAACCTAACCTTATAAAATACCCGACCCGCGAGACCTGAAATGATTGTTGAAATTAGGATCTGATTATTGACTGCCGGTAGTAGGCAGGAGGTTATGTGAATATGAAATGTGGACCTTGAAGTGCAGGATGGGTAGCGAAGTTATGCCAAAAATTTTAACCATGGAGAAGTAAATTGATGATCTGAAAGATCATGGGAAATAAGTCCCCGTTGTATGGGACCATTGAAATGATGTAAAAAGTTGGTTTGAAAGGCATATAAGCTGGATCTACCCTAGGACTTTAAGGGCTGCGTGAATTATGTCACACCCCCAATTTATCAGAGTAAGGCAACACAATGGGGTGCGACGGTCATGACTATCACAAGACATAGATACAAAGAACGACTACTTAAAAGCCGTTTTCATTTAATTAAACTCATAAAACTTGTTCGGAAGCGAATTACACAAGATCATAATAAAACATTGTTTCAAAAGACTTTCACATTGATCCAAATATCCATACACTAGTCACGAACATTTTTATTAAAAATCTCCCATGCACAACCACGTCACTCCTCCGTCTTGATACCTGAGAAAAACATTGCTAAAGCGTCAACACAAAGGTTGGTGAGTTCATAGGTTTAAGTTTATATAGTGTGACGAGCCATAATATTTTCAAGGCAACCGACATATAATCTTGTAACAAATAAAAAATTATAATCAAAAGTATACGTTTTAATCACCTACGCCTAAGCTCGTGACACCGAAGCGTTAACCTCAACCAACAAGAAATAATAAGAGCCCGAGGAAATGCCTATCCCGAAGCATTTGTAAATCCTCAAATGTAAGTGTATCTAACTTTGGCCACACAACCAAATTAGATAGGGAGGTTAGTCCCGATAGATCTATCCATAACATTCGCGCTTACACAAAGTAATTAACGGTTCACGATAGTGGGCTAAAGCATCTAGGGATATCGCTACTTAGACATCATGTAGGCAAACGTATGAGTTTAAAGCACTTATGTTCATCCGTTAAAAACAAGCAATGTTCTCACCCCAAAATAGTTAAAGCAATTAAAAGTGGGGCTATGAAACTCACCTCGATGAAGTAGTAAACAAGATCAACAAAGATAGCACGGAATATCAAGGCACGCACAACGATGCGCAAACGATCTACTCGTAACCTAAGTAAAATATTCGTACTTAGGCTAAATACAACAAATATTAATATACAATGCACTTGGTTGATAATTTATACTTGCTCTTAATTTATAAAAATGTTTTCATACATTTTTCATGTTCAACCATTTTAGTCACGGGGTCAATTTTTGGGTCTCGATATCTCATTAAATACTAGTCCGAAAAATAAACGGGTTCTCATTATAAAAACTAGGCCGCGAGGTCTTCGATATTTGATAAATATCGCATTTTTATGAAGTCTCTGAGTATAGAAAATAATTAGACAAAGTAGTGCACTCGTAAACAAAAATAAGCAAATAAGGTCATATTATGTATAAGTGTCAATCGAGCGTTTTTGGGAATTATTTGCGGGTTCATTACTCGACTTCAAAACAAACGGAAAGTTGTTATAAAAACTAGGCTATGTCAAGTTTAACAAGATATTTTTAGATCTACGGAGCATGACCATTTGGTCGGTTAAAGGTAGGTATGAAGTTAGCTCTACGAGTCGAATCTATTGAGTTATATATAAGTATTTAGCAACTTTAGAAATAAAAGAGAAGCACTAGCTTTGTGTTCACACTAGTAGTCCTCACATGGACATTTTTCTTTCCCTTTTGAGTGACCAACCATACATACAACATTACTAATATTTGGCCAAATTAACTTTTTGTTTTTGTGCTAGTGTTCGTAGCTCATTTCCAAAGTAAAAGGGGTCCTATTATTTGCTTATCATGCATATGCATACACATCATAATAAGACACAAGAACATAGCATACATAGTACTTCTTTATTGTCATAGTGGGGCTAGTACCTACATTACTTTACTTGTGTAACTATACCAAACAGGAAAAGAAAAAGGGGGGCTATCATTGTACTTTTACTTCCCTCATTATACAAGCATACATATACTCACATTTACTTGTTTTGTGGTTCTATTTTTTATGGCACATCTACACGAGCACACACTAGCTCCAAGACATATTTGTGAAAGCTTAGTCTACGGGTTTTTGTTGGTGCACAAGGAAGAATGGGAGGATGGTCCATTTTGTTTTCAATATATAACCAATCATGCATAAAGTACAAGTAATAACTATGCCCATACATAAGTCAACAAACATACTTTCATCTTCTGTTTATAAAACATGCTCGCATGTAAGGGTTATATAACACACGAATCATGGGTGGTTTGGTTCTATGTTTTTCATGCATATTTCAAGTTTGACTAGCAAAACTTATGTATATAGAACTCACATAAAGAAAACAAAGACGCCTGATCTTTTAGTGTTTACATATGCACACGAGACTCGCCATACGTGTTAGCTGCTAAGAGTTCTACCTAGTTTACTACTATTATTCATTTACTACACTTACTTCATACACACACGCACCCAGTGACTGATGGAGCCATCCTTCGTGTCTTTTATTTTTCTGGCCACTATGGTTCACACAGGCATAATACACAAAAGCACATAAATTACAAGCAAGGTATTTTTACTTGTGTTCATCCTATTTGTTTACATGCATAAGTAACTCATGTATCCACATAAAATCATGCAAAAAAAATAAAATAACACATGCCCATATTTCCTTTCTTGGTGTCATTGGGTATGTTTCTATCCACTGTTATCACACAGAAAGCACGCATACAACAATCACATTAACATGTTTGACAATCCCTTGCGTTTTCTTCATGGTTGTTTACATACAATCATATTAGTTTGTTTCATACTTTTTCTCTTTCAAAATCATACATCTATTTCTTGTTAAGCCATGCCCATTTTGACATACGTGGTTCCTCCTAGGTCTAGCAAAATCCCATTCATGGAGGATGAAGAAAAATATGTGACCAAGGTCTCATATATACATGTGCCGTGGGTTTTATTAATACATTTTACCCTTTAATTTCTTTTTAACCCTAACTCTTTTGTGTCGAACTTATCTATGATCTTTACATACAATCATACTTGTTTACTATGTAGCTTCATAATTGTTCACAAAATAACCCATTTGGTCCATCGCTCATTCGTCTAGTTTGTTAATGGGTCTCTTTTAGATGACTTTGGTCGTCAAATGATTATCACTTCAAACCCTAACCCGTGACTAGTTCAATGTATGTTTTTAGTTCTTAAATGTTTATAGCAAGTATATTATCAAACAATGTGAATGAATGAGAAAGTAACTTACCAAAGGTCCTAAGCTATTTGATGAAGAAGGAAATCAAGAACTAGGGAGCAACTATCAAACATGTGCCCACGTTCTAATCATCTTAGTGTTTTCTTTCTTGCTTTAAAAATTAACCCGAACCTTCTTGTTTCTTTATTTTCCACGGTGACCTAGTAGCATTCACTTAGTGCATTTTCTTGTGAGTTTTCAATTTGAGTGTGAGTTTATGAAGAGTTGAAGCTTATATTTATAGGCAAGGAGGTGGGTTTAGGGTTAGACAAAACTAGTTAGGACTTGGTTATTGTTCTAGTTCGAATGTAACTAGTTGCCAACCAAATGAACTATCATGGGGAGTTGTATTTTAAATGGGGGAGAGTATTATGTTGGGGTTCACGTTTTTGGCAGGTATTTAAAGGGAAATGGTACTTGGTTTTGACTATTACAAGAAAGGTTTGTTGTAAGGTACATGTTTAGGGGAAAACCCATGGAAGAGTGGTGTTGTATTCGTTGGACAAAGAAGAAGGAGGGAGTAAGACAAGAATTGTAATTAATAGTGTGAAAGTACTAGCAAGAATTCAAAAGAGTTGGATAAAAATGTGGGTTTATGAAAGGCAAAATAGGGGACCGGTTTGCATAGTGTCAAGGAAGGAAAAGATTTAGTCTTTCTTTTATTTTGGTAAGTTATTTGTTTGTATAATATATGGTAGTGAAGTTTAGATGTTTATGTATTGTTGTAAAAGTTGTATAGTAGTAATGTAGTGTATTTGGTATATGAGAAGTTTTCTAAGTGTGTCATTCAATGTATATCAATTGAAAAACAATTGTTTTGTGTAGCGTCAATCTTAGTTGAGATTACGTGATGTGAATAAGTATCGTCTCCTAGAATAGAAATTCCTAACACGGAAGTTAACAAATAGTCATTTAAGTAATACTTCATATGAACGTCATTAAAAAAAATTTAATTTGTACACAAAATACGCGTAATCAATCGGGAATATCAATAGACACATAAGTCTAACCCGAACTAACGCGTTTTACGTAAATTAAATAGATTCAATATTTATGTTTGTGACATCCGAAATACCTTAAATTGAGTTTTGTACTCAAAACTAGCACGTCGATATCGTTATCAGAACAAGAGGTCAATTAAATTTTTGTATTCCTTTCATGGTGTTCAAGGCGTTCGTTTTTCTTTAGTTTATTGCTAAGATTAAAATTACTATAATCATGTTAGGATTAAAACGAACGAAAATTTCTTCCGACTTGTACATGGTTCTACAGCGTTCCCTAAGTCTTTCTTGTATGTCAAATTTTTCTCGACGACGTCGATTTTGTTTAGTGAGTTTTCTCATTATTAAATTTCGTGTTGTCCCGCGTATTACTTCCACTTTTAAAGTGTCGCGTATTGTCATTTTTCGCTTAGATGACGATATATCGCACATTTGAAAATCGTTCCACATAGTTCGATTAATCCCGTTCACATTAACCGTCTACTTGTTAGTGATAAGTAGCGTATGCGTCAAGGTTTCTTGAATCGGTTTCAAAAAATCTAGGACAATTGATCGTCCTAACACATGGTGGTCAAGACGTTTCTTCCTTTTATGTGAAATATTGGATAATTTCGTTAATTAATCAATTCAGTTTGCGTTCCTCCTCGTTTATCTCCTTTTTCATGGAGAGGAGAACGGGTGCACAATTTATAATATATTTTAAATCATAGTTCGTTCGGATTCCTTCTATAAAGAAAGTATATAGTATTTCTTAAGCCTATGAGTATGGTGTGATGCTCAAACATCGTTAGGGAAAATAGATTTTTGTCCGAGCGGTTTCGGTTTTCCAATTATATAAAAATAGAAACATGCTTATCTTGACCCAATTGTTCTTTAACATGGATTTTTACTCAAATGACGTTTCGTTCTTCTCGTTTTTATTTAAAATTTGTTTTCAATTTTCCAACTCTATCTATTTGAGTTTAATTGTCGTCAAAAACAAGTGGCGCTCTTAGTATTTGTGTGTCATATACGCTTTTGTATGTAATAGTGGCGAAGAAAACAAATATACTAGGATTACTCGTATCGTGTACTCGACACTTTTACTTAAGACGGTATAAAAATGTTCGACATTCATAGCACATAATAAATTTTTCTTTAGCGAATAGGGAAACTTGAATATATTTTACTAGTACTAATATATTTTATTTTCAAGATGACTACTATGAGCATACTCGCGTTCGACCACGATCATATGTAGTTGACCAGGCTACGTACGTCTCGGGACCAATGATTGCATCCTCCTTTTCATCATAATTTAAGTCTTTGAGGTTATAATTATATATTGGTAGTCCATAGTGTATTTCGTTCGTTACCGTTATTCACTTTACACAATCGACAAAATAATTCCCATAATTATTCGTACTAGTTCTTGTCAAGTTTATCAATTGTTTTTGTTCTCCACATTGAGTTGGTCGTCAAACCAAGTTCCAAAACTTTACATGGTAGTTCTTACCAAAAATATTTCGCTATTAGTTGCGGCATTTGATTAATAATACATTTACTAATCTTCCAACTTTCATTATCACGATTGTTATCACTCCCACTAATAAATGTTTCCGGTGGTGTTTTATAATAGTAAAGAAAAAAAAATTATGATATTTTCTAAAGAATATTTTACAAAAATCTTTTAACGAAAATTTACTTTATTTATTTCTCCTTGATAGGTAAAGAAAATAGAATAAATATCTTTCTTAAGTAAAAATTTTGGTGGGTGAATTTTTATCCGACACATGAAAATAAAAATAAAATTTTCTCGTTGGTTAAACAAAATGGGCTTTAAGATAAAACAACACAATTTATTTGAAGACTTGGAGTACGGTTACATAATTAAGTTTTATTGGTGGTAACATCGACGGACGTCGAGTCACTTGATTTGCATAAAAAGTAAAATAGTTCATAACACATAAATTTTCACGCTCTATCCATGACGAGGGTAGAAACCCTTACGTTGATACTTGAAAATTGTCGGCGCATTTTTCTTGAAAGATAACGGGTGTAAAACGTTGGTGGGGTATTGGACGCTCTTTGCCCCCGAGCTTCCTTCTTGGGCAATTTCCTTCATATTCTTCTTATGGGACTTGACCACTCGACAATCACCCTACAAGTGCCCAAAGTCATCACAAAGCATGCAATGGTTCGCGCAACTACCTTTGTGGTGGTAGTCACAATTGTGGCAATATGAAAGGTTGCCGAGGTACTTTTTGTTCAAGACCAGAGTTAGTTTGGGCACATCCTCTGGGAAATTTGTCCTTGCACAACAAGTAGGGGTGGTAAGGTTTTTCCTTGGTGGACACGCGACGCTTTCCACGAGTGATTATTTGGTTTAGCCGTTGGGTGAAGTTTAAGTCTTTCGGCACTTTGCTTTATGGTGTTCAACCTTGGGTGGTTTTTCATCATAGAACACCTCCTCTCATAAGGTCTTTTTCTTCCAGTAACGGAGTGGTCCACTTTAGTTTTCGAAAGGGTGTTTCGAGGTCCAAAAGTGTTAACTGGAGTAGCACTTGTTTCATAAGTTTTTTTTTGTTTTTTTTCGTAAACACTAGGATCCATGGTTCGGTCAACCGTACGGATACTAGCTTCGAACGCATCAACGACCCTAATGGCATTTTGGTATTGACGAGTGATGACCTCTTTGAGGTCCTTGTAACCTTCTTCCATCATTTTAATTTTTCTGTGTAACATTATAGCACAAACGATGTATATTTTTGTTAGTTCTTTCATTGTTATCAATTCTTACTATTGTTCAAATTTGACCGATCTTTTCTCACATTTATTGTAATACAATTATCAAGGGATCATATCATGAAATTTCGTACATTTCATTCTTGCATTTCGTTCCATACATAGTTTTGGAGCTTTAGAGTACAAAATTCTCATTCAACTAATGAATGACCTCTTTTAGTCTTGACAAAACTTCATACATTTATTACAAAACATCATAATTTTATTAGAAAGGCGATAAAATCCTAAAGGCCTAGGTGGCGTAGGATCTCTTTGATTTAGGCATGATCCGCGGCTTGCCTAGCCTCGGTATCATCGTTCCTTTTTTGTAGAATTGCGATCTCGGTCTCTGCGGCTTCAAGAGACTCTCGTAATTCGGCTATCACTAAGTCCTTATCCTCATCTTGTGCGGTAAGGGTATCCACATCACGTTCCACATCCTGTAGACGGCCTATCATATGTTCAACATCGAATCCGAGTGCTTCTGAAGTAGGCTCGTCTTCTGGGAAATGAGCAACATTATATGGTGGTGAAGATGTACGTCTTCTTTTTTCTGGAGGTTTCAGGTAATGGTGAAGGCATAGGAGAAGGGATTGGCATAGTAGTAGTAGGAATATCTGGATGATGGAAGGAAGTCTCGTAGTGACATTTGGCATCATGACAGGCGAATCTTGCTCATCATCCGAATTTATTGTGATTACGCTCCTGATGGGGGTAATTTCCTTGTCAGATTTGGATTGCAAATTGACAAACAGAATAAGAGGCAGTTTTCCTTTTTCGCCTGTCGCCAAATGTAGAACGACGGTTATTAGATAGGTAGAAACGAAGTATTTTTCTAAAGTTCTAAAGATAGAAATGAGTCGTATGATGTCTTGTAAATTTTATTTAGAGTAAGTTCTCGTACATCATCCATAAGTCTACTTAAATTTCCAAGTAGTCCTTACATGGAAAACAATAAGTAAATCGTGAAATGTTAAAGTCCTCTAACATGCTCTTCCACATACTTATTATTTGTACTTTCTCTTAGTAGTGATTATGCACGGATGGATAAATACAATTATCCTTAATTAGTTCTTTCATCAATTTAGCTCTATTACGACGTTTATTTTTGTGCAATTTCCTCTTGTTAAACGTCTATTACTTGCAACTCGGATGAGTAAGTATGTTTTTGATTTTTAGTCGGCTTACGGCTATTACGTATCCCGTACTAGTTCTTGTTCATTAATAAGTCTTTCCTTAACTTAGTATTGTTAGTTCGTACACTTTCGACAATTTTTGCACCTTGAAAAAATTGTTAATTTGATTTAAACGGGTTGAGTACTAAAATTTTATCACAAATTTTCATCACAAGTATTGTTCCAGATCTTTTTAATCCGTAATCTTTCAAAATGTTCAATTTGAGCAATTACTAAATTTTATTACAAGAATTTCTCTGATTTTGGAATATGTTCCGTTATACCTTATATGTTTCGTTTATCTTGCTCTCGTCTAGCGTTTTACTCGCAATCTTAGATGAACTTTATAGTCATTGTTGTATATTTATACCTTGTATTTAAGATCTCAATATACGCCTACATTTCGCATTTGGGGTTCTCAAATATAACGTAACGCGATAATCCCTTTGATGTAGAAATTTGCATAATTGTTTAACCAAGGGTAAACCGTTTAATTTATATCTATATCGTAACTTAAAAGTTTATAATAAAGTCATGATAACTTAGTCGCAACCAATGGAATAATAAAAACTTTGATTCGTCTTTGCGTAATTTATTTCCAATAAAAATTTTATTTGATAGACATTTGACTTACGCGTCAGCGTATTTATGGATAGTTCATATATCGCGAAATTTATTCGTTCTTTGAATTGTAGTATTCTTTGGAGCATAATAAGAGTATACTTATAATAAGTGTTTTATCGTCATATGTCATCTTAAATAGTGACGTCGTCGTCGTTCATCGGTCGTGCTCAAAATAATAATTTGATATCATAACTTATGCATTCAATTTCAATTTCGAAACCGTTAATTAATGTAGCTCACTTTTCCTCAACCGAGTCTATTATAAATGTTTAGTGGAGTAACAATTTACCAAACTCAATAAATAGTTGCTCCTCTCGACATTTACAATAGTATCGCTTCATTTAAGTATTACTACAAATTAACATACTACCAAACACATGGTAAATAAATATATTCAAATAGTTTTCGTTCTAGGAATCATGGAGATATTTTTATTTCGGTGTATAGTGATATGAAACACACAAACATTTCGATAGTCGATAATAGTCCCGCAGACTATCTAAAATATGTTGAGCATAATTATGCGTACGTTTAATCTCGAAAGAAAATATATATATGGCACAAGCCATTCAAATAAATATGGCACAAACCATTCAAATAAATATGGCACAAACCATTCAAATGAATATGGCACAAACCATTTGAGTATCGTAACAATCCATACACGGATGTTAGGTATTTTATTTCAATATAAGAAATCGTTTTATTACCATGTCCCTATGGGTATCATTCAAACACGGGGGGGGGGGGGGATACCTAATTCTAATAACACGTAGCAGTCAAGTTCAAACTAGCATGGTAGATCACATGGAATAATTCAAGTCACAACTTACTTGTATCGAAGACGTTGAGTGAAGTGGTTCTTGGAGATTTTTGAGTTAGTTATAGTCTAGAATTATTTTTCCCAAAATTAAATTTTTGACTCAAGTTTATAAAAATCATTTTGTAAAAATAACCTAGTTCTCTATAACCAGGCTCTGATACCAATCTGTCACACCCCCAATTTATCAGAGTAAGGCAACACAATGGGGTGCGACGGTCATGACTATCACAAGACATAGATACAAAGAACGACTATTTAAAAGCCGTTTTCATTTAATTAAAATCATAAAACTTGTTCAGAAGCGAATTACACAAGATCATAATAAAACATTGTTTCAAAAGACTTTCACATTGATCCAAATATCCATACACTAGTCACGACCATTTTTATTAAAAATATCCCATGCACAACCACGTCACTCCTCCGTCTTGATACCTGAGAAAAACATTGCTAAAGCGTCAACACAAAGGTTGGTGAGTTCATAGGTTTAAGTTTAAATAGTGTGATGAACCATAAGATTTTCAAGGCAACCGTCATATAATCTTGTAACAAATACAAAATTATAATCAAAAGTATACGTTTTAATCACCTACGCCTAAGCTCGTGACACCGAAGCGTTAACCTCAACCAACAAGAAATAATAAGAGCCCGAGCAAATGCCTATCCCGAAGCATTTGTAAATCCTCAAATGTAAGTGTATCTAACTTTGGCCACACAACCAAATTATATAAGGAGGTTAGTCCTGATAGATCTATCCATAACATTCTCTCTTACACAAAGTAATTAACGGTTTACGATAGTGGGCTAAAGCATCTAGGGATATCGCTACTTATACATCATGTAGGCAAACGTATGAGTTTAAAGCACTTATGTTCATCCGTTAAAAACAAGCAATGTTCTCACCCCAAAATAGTTAAAGCAATTAAAAGTGGGGCTATGAAACTCACCTCGATGAAGTAGTAAACAAGATCAACAAAGATAGCACGGAATATCAAGGCACGCAAAACGATGCGCAAACGATCTACTCGTAACCTAAGTAAAATATTCGTACTTAGGCTAAATACAACAAATATTAATATACAATGCACTTGGTTGATAATTTATACTTGCTCTTAGTTTATAAAAATGTTTTCATACATTTTTCATGTTCAACCATTTTAGTGACGGGGTCAATTTTTGGGTCTCGATATCTCATTAAATACTAGTCCGAAAAATAAACGGGTTCTCATTATAAAAACTAGGCCGCGAGGTCTTCGATATTAGATAAATATCGTATTTTTATGAAGTCTCTAAGTATAGAAAATAATTAGACAAAGTAGTGCACTCGTAAACAAAAATAAGCAAGTAAGGTCCAATTATGTATAAGTGTCAATCGAGCGTTTTTGGGAATAATTTGCGGGTTCATTACTCGACTTCAAAACAAACGGAAAGTTTTTTATAAAAACTAGGCTATGTCAAATTTAACAATATATTTTTAGATCTACGGAGCATGACCATTTGGTCGGTTAAAGGTAGGTATGAAGTTAGCTCTACGAGTCGAATCTATTGAGTTATATATAAGTATTTAGCAACTTTAGAAATAAAAGAGAAGCACTAGCTTTGTGTTCACACTAGTGGTCCTCACATGGACATTTTTCTTTCCCTTTTGAGTGACCAACCATACATACAACATTTCTAATATTTGGCCAAATTAACTTTTTGTTTTTGTGCTAGTGTTCGTAGCTCATTTCCAAAGTAAAAGGGGTCCTATTATTTGCTTATCATGCATATGCATACACATCATAATAAGACACAAGCACATAGCATACATAGTACTTCTTTATTGTCATAGTGGGGCTAGTACCTACATTACTTTACTTGTGTAACTATACCAAACAGGAAAAGAAAAAGGGGGGCCATCATTGTATTTTTACTTCCCTCATTATACAAGCATATACTCACATTTACTTGTTTTGTGGTTCTATTTTTTTATGGCACATCTACACGAGCACACACTAGCTCCAAGACATATTTGTGAAAGCTTAGTCTACTGGTTTTCGTAGGTGCACAAGGAAGAATGGGAGGATGGTCCATTTTGTTTTCAATATTTAACCAATCATGCATGATTGTGGTAAAATACACCTCTTGTTTAGGAAAACAAAAGAGAGTATATGAGCGGTAAGTATTGAACAAATGACTTTAGGAAAAATTAAGTGTTAATGACCCAATTAAGTTCGTTTCCCAAGGAGGTATATGTGTGTGACTAAGATGTACAAGATTTGAGATTAATATTTGGTTTAGAAGGGGATTAGAAGAGAAAATGACGAAGTCGTAAAAATAAAAATTAACACAAAATCACTATTAGAAAGTTAAGACGTAGAACCTAAAAAATCACCAAAATTAAAATAAATTCTAAAAATTACCAAAAATTCAACAAAAATCAAAAATAATAAACTAAGAGTTTACCAATGATCAAAACTTTTTCAAACCTTTTAAATAATTAAATATTCAATTTTTAAATGCTAATTAAAGCCCTAAAAATCAAATAAATTATCAAAAAGCCCAAATAAAGATTTTTCAATTGATAAACCTCTAAAATGACCTAAAAAGATTAAAAACTATTTTTAGAAATTTTAAAACTAATAAAAACTATTTAAAATGATTTAAAAACTATTAAAACTTAAAATAATTATAAAAATTAATCTAAAAGTGATAAAATTATTCTAAAAGTTGCTAAATTCCTATTTTAATGTATTAAACCTAAGAAAAATGTAAAAAATTGGAAAAGGTGAAATTTTAAAAATAATAATAAAATAATAATAAAATAATATTAAAAATCCAAAAATTATAAAAAATTCTAAAAACTTGCAAACTAGTTTATTTTAACATAAATAATCAGAAAATCAAAGTGAAATTACCAAAATACCCCTAATGGGCCCTCAAATGGGCCAAATCCAAAAACAGTCAACCTAAATGGGCTTTTGGGCCCAAAAAGTCAAACTTGGCCTAATTGACTTGGAAAAGCCCTATCTGACTTAAAATTCAATTCTAAGAACAAAACTCTAAAGACCCAAAAGCTGAAAATGTGCTTATCACAGCTTATTGAACACAAAGCTTATTCTTATTGGGCTTTTCAGCCCATTAAGCCATAAGCTAATGCCATAAGCTCTAATTTGACACACAACCCTCTTTTAGGATGCTTGAGAGATCTGTCAAAAGAAATTTCCAATAAGCACCCTCAATAAGCCAGAAAATAGAAAAGCAAAAATCCACAAAACGACAAAATAGTCGGGTTTGAGATTTAGGACACCTCAGAAACTCTAGTTTGTTGCAAAAGCTCACAAATAGCTTAACTAAGAATAATCAATCAAGAAAATCACAAAAAGCCAAGTAGAATAAGCTGTAGGAGCAAATAAGCTGGCTGAAAAAGCCAAATAAGCTAGTTTCCTAGCAAAGGCTTAACCAAAATACTTGTAAACTTCCAGACTTGATATTAAGCTGAGAAAAATGAGTTCTATTACAAAAACTAAGTTGTTGCATGTACCAATAAGCAAAACAGATTCAAATAAGCTTTAAACCAAGTTTGACCAAAAGTCAAACGCTGATAAGTTAAAATCAAACGCTGACAGGAACAAAGTAGGCGTTGACAGACTTAATGAAGTGTAAGGACTTGTTTTTCACCCTGCTGGTCAAGGTTTGAGTGCAAACCTTGTGAATCAAGGCTTACCAGTTGGGTAAACTTGATATGTTTTGGCACAGATAAGCCAATAAGCCAGTGGGCTTATAAGCTATGATCAAAGCAATCCAAATAGCAAAAACCAATCACAAGCAGCATACAAATAAGATCCAAGCAACAATACAACAATCCTAATGCTAGAAATCACAATGCAACACCAAATGAGGTGGTCACTTTGCTGATGCAAATGACCACTTCAGCAGACCTTGATAAGCTATAAAAATCACAATAAGCCACCAAATTCAACAAGCAGATAACCAATAGATAGCTTATCACCCAAACTATTCCCAAACCAAATTTCAGACCTTAGATCCAACAAACAAAGAAGTTATTGGATCTGATGTGTTTGACCAAATTCAAAACCAATTTTATCAGATTTTTGCAAAACTTAGAATCCCTTTTCCAAACTTTCAGAAAGTAAACCAATGGCTAAAACTTATGTATTAGGACTTGTTTAGACCATCCAAACCCTAAGAACCAAGGGCACAAGGCCACAAGGCCTTGATAACCAGTAATCTCAAACAACCCTTAATTAACCACTTTTCAAACAAACTTCTGATTTTTACACACAACCTGTTGATTTTAATGATCAAAAAGCTATACTAGGTGACAACTAACAGAAACCAACCAATAAACACAAAGCACAAACACAAGAATACCAAATCATATACCAAAGTACAAAATAAGCAGAAACATGAAATTTTTAGGGGAATCTTAACAAGGGTTTATACCTGACTTCCACAACATCCTAGGAAGGTCAGCTATGCTCCTTGGACCTTGTTCAACAACTAGAACAAGACCAAGGTACTTCAATGAAGATGATGCAAACTGCCTTGGTTGATGGTTCAAAGTAGAACCTCAAGGACTTGATGTCTTCAACACAAGCATCAAACAACTCAACCAAGGGCTCTAATCCCTTCACAAGCTTGGTGTCAACAAGCTTGTAAGAGCTTATAGCAAATGGTCAAGGGTTAGTACACAAAATAACCAAAACAGAACCTAGGATATCAAGGTTTTCAAACCTTAAAAACCTTATGAAACAAGACGTGCCTTAACCACAAGATTAAGGTAGGCCTTAACAATCAAATGGAACTCAGAATTAGGCTACTCAAACACCAAACTTTTAACTAAATCAAAAAGAGATTTCAAATTTTTAGAAATTCAAATTTTATTTAACTTAAAAAGGAATTACAAAGATTAATAGCCTAAAACTGGAACAAAGGGACTCTCACATGTTGAGGTCTCCTTTTATAGGCAAATGCCTGGCTAAACACTATTCACAAACCCTAGAGGTTAAATTCCCTAAATGCCCTAAGTCCTTCTAGACGAATCCTTGGTGTGAGCTGTTTAAATTCATCTTGGACGTTCATTTCAGCTTTGTTATGAAGCAATGATCCTTGGCTGTTGATTTGGACACGTCACATGACTTGGAGAGTAAGTTGTGTTTTCATTGGGTAAGGAGGTTGAGTGTGGGGTCCAGGGAGTAGTGGGAGTGAGGGTTTTGTGTGTGGGATTCGTTTCTGCATGTGTGAATCACACGTGGGTGTGGGTAATTTTGATTTACCCTTTGTTTTAAGTGATGGTAAAACTGGGTGGATGAAGGTGAATAGTAAGTTGTTTGATCCGTTTTTTTAGGAGTGAATAAGTGTTTGGCGCAAAACGTGTTTGAATGTTTCATTTGCACAAGTTTAGCCCTCCTCTTTCCTTTCTTTTGGCATTTGTGGTTAAACTTCTATCAGCGCCCAATTTAACTTGTAACAACTTTCATCACTTGGCAATTTTGGCACAAAACTTTATAAAAAGTGTTTTCAAGGGTTCTTTTTGCCATTTTGAGATATTTCAAGGACTGATTTTGAACATTCTTGATCTTTAAAGGTCTTCATTGTATCTTTGACTTTATGAGGGACCATTATTGGCAATTTTGATTTGTTATTCTTGCCATTTCTTCAAAGTTGAAGGACCTTTTGTGTAATTTTGACAAACTTAAGGGACCAAACTTGTAATTATTAATATACAAGGGTTTTAAGTGTCAATTCTTCAATAAATGAGGATCAATCTTGTTTGTCTTCAAGTCTTCAAGGGTATTTGTTGAGAATTCCATGATTAGGGCCCGGTTCTTTGTACGGCTTTGTTTCTCGTGTCCGTTTTTCTTTGTAACTTGTGATCTTTTGTCTTTTTCACGATATCCATACCTAAAATACACAAGTAAACAAGCACAAGCATATATATGGTATTTTATGACATTTTTATGCATTTAAAGCCCGAAAAGAACGATGAGATCATGTATAAATGCCATCTCATCACTCCCCCATACTAAGCCATTGCCGTGCCCTCACACAATGCTAGAATAAAGTATCTAAGCATCACCAAAGTTCAATTTTATTAACCTTTATTGAAAAGTAAAAGACTTGCAACATACTACGATGATGTGTAAAGACATAATGTATGATTTTCATCACAAAAAGTGACTTTTAGGGTCAAAGAATAGAAACAAGTAAATGTCCCTTAGAGTAAACTTCGTCATCCTTGATTGTCATACATTCCATGCTAAGTGCGAAAACAAGATCATTGTTGGTACAAGTCACAATGCTAACACTACTCATACGTCCAAATTGTGTAATACTTTTTCTCCCCGCAATCCTAGTTATTATAAAAGGAAAAGGGTTACTAGCATTTTTTTATCTATTTGTCATGGATGACAAGTGATTCATATTGACTTATTTAAGTAGTTATTAGTCCGAAAGCAAAGTAGCATGATTTGATCAATAGTTAGCCGAAGGACAAAATCTTTTAAAACGGCTTCTCGTGTATCTCCTTAAGTTCATATCTTGGCATAACTCGTTTCACGATTTGAGACCTTTCTTGGACCGATATTTGGCATGTACTTCATACTTCAAATCTTGGGAAGACGTTCTTGAAATTATGGTCTTCTCTTCATATATTTGGAATTTCTTCACTTGACATTTTTGAGAGATTCTTCATATTGGACCACGACTTCATCATTTTTCTTCAATCCTTACTTTGGATTTTGATATACAACGATCAGCCTCCTTTTCGGACTTGGATATATTTATCCTCATACCTTGTTAGGGTCTTTTTGGATAGACTTTCTCCATTCTTTAGGGGAGTAATAGCTTCTCGTCGTGTGTCTCGATCTTTCATATTGATTTAGGAATAATGATACTTCACATCATCTTTGGATCTTTAGCAAAAATAGAGCTCCTCATGCCTTGTTAGGGCCTTTTTGGATAATCGCCAATCTTCGCGTCCCGCTTCAATAAGTTATGCCTTGGCTATGAACTCTATTCAACCCCGAGCAACTTTTAAACGATCTTGCGCTAGAGGCTAAGTAACCTTTCAAATCGTACGACCTTACTTATTGCAATTATGATTTATTCCTAATGCATTGATCTTATGGGAAGAAAAAGCCACAATTAAAAACATATGAGTTTTTGAAAGAACACTTTCATGTTTTACTTTTAGCATGATCACTTGTCTAACTCTATCATTTCTCGTTCTTCACTATATAAAGACCTCTAATTAAAGAGACTCGTGAATACTTAGCCATGCAAGTCAAAATTAAGCCAAATTTGGATTAGCTTTCATTAAGACTATATCAAATCAAAGTTTTGGGTTTTCAAGCCACCTATAGGATCTTGCACATTCAAGTTTAGAGAATGCGTTTTATAGTTCCCTTGATAAGTGACTTTCTAGAATCAATTATAGGAACTTGCGAAAAGTTCTTGTTCTTAACCCGAGTGAATTAAGATTTTCGCGTTTTAAAGCTCCCTATATAAAAGTCTAGCAAAACTTGAATTGAGCGGGTTAAGGAATGTAAATGGCTCCAAATGCCCATCAAGTCAAAAATTAACTCTTATTCTACCCAACGGAAAATATACATTCGTGTCTTAAAAACACTTATGAAAACTAAGAAAAATTTTAAAATTTTGGCCATTTTTAGCCTTATTAGCAAAACAAAATATTGAAAGTTGGAAAGCGTGAAGGCGTAGCAAAGCAAGTATCTATTCACCCCCCCATACTAAAAGTAAACATTGTCCTCAATGTTTCGAGTCTAAAGGTGGAGCACCCCCATACTAGAGACGAAGAATCGAATGCTTAGGATCTAGCATGGAAAGGGTGATCAACAATATATCTAAAGCCGTTTATTAAGTATGCTAAAAGATAATTGTTAGAACAATAAAGGATATGTCATGGAATCGTGAAAAACTTCTTCAAACGAACGATGGAGGCTCACGTAAACGAACACGAGAGTCTTCAATCGTAGATGATGATGATGATCTAGATAACACAATCATAAACAACCACGAGACAACGAGTTGAAAGGGTACAAGTCCCCTTATTAGTGAATAGTGAGCATAAAAGATAAGCATGGGATCTCCCCCACGAGGCACCTCGTTTTTGATTACCGAGTCATGAGCTCGACTCGATCCCCTCAAAATGTGAACATTTAGGGAAAATCATGGTATGGTCAATTTTTGATGGGGCTTACATGATAAACAAGGCCCAAAAAGCAACCGGTATTAAGGACTAAGTCCTTAGATGATGCAAAATACCGGGATCGAAAATGGCGTTCTCGTTTTCATTGGAAAAATAAATTAACGCCACTTCAACATGTGCCATAAACTCAAAGAGTTTGAAGAAAAGAGATGAGAAGTAGAAGGGTGGGACAATTGGTAAGACAAACTTTTGAGCTACTCGAGGTAGACTCGCACCAAGCAAATAGAAAGATTTTCCATTTATTGCATCGGTGGAAGACCAAGATTTCCCTTTACATGAAATTCCGGGGTCGAATATCTCGTCCTCGGTGGACAAGGATGAGGGAACATAAGGGGATTCCCCCATACTAGAACCACAAAAAGCATCATTAAAAGGAGTAGACGAGCTTGTAGCACTCAAAACACGTGGTGATGACGGATTTAGATTTGTAGAAAAATCAATTAAATCACATTTAAGATCTTTTCCTTTGTTATTTTTTAAACTCTCTTTATGAAAACCCTTTTTGATTATGTCGAAAATATTCGGTGTTTCTAAGACGATGTTAGTCACACTAAAAATTCTCACATTTGTAAATCGTTTTGGTTTTGGTGGTGGTAAGTTCTCAAAACGTTTATCGACGAAGAAGACCTCCCCATCGGGGTCAACATATTCATCATCCGAAAGATCTTCCGTATAAACCGGCAACTTATCAACACTTTTCAAGAATGAATGTTCGAGGTGAGGCGAAGGATTTTTCGATTCAAGTATTGACGGTTTCTTCTTTGTAGGCTTTACACTCATAACCTCCACCGGCGGAGGAAATGGAAAATTGTTTTTGGCGACATTTCCTAAAACTCTTGGTGAAAATTCTTTGCAAACGACATTGGTTGAGTCACCATGGTTTAAAGTTGCAATAGAATAGACATGAGAAAGTTTGGAGTTTTGTGTTGCATTGATGACAAGTTCTTCTTCATTGAAACGAAGGGTGATTTTTCGAGCATGAACATCAATAAGTGCTCTTGATGTATCCAAAAATGAACGACCCAAAATGAGAGGAACTTTTCGATCGATAGGAATGTCTACAACGATAAATTCAACGGGATAGTAAAACTTTCCGACTTTAACGAAAACGTCCTCGGCTACTCCACATGCTAAAATCGTAGAATGATCGGCCATCTCGATAGACATGTTCGACGGAGTAAGAGCCTAGAAGCGAAAGTGATTTGAAAATCTCAAGAGGCATTAAATTAATACTAGCACCAAGATCGGCCAAGGCTTAGCATTCCTCCATATCTTGAATTTCACAAGGAATCAAAAATTTACCGGGATCACCAACTTTTTGTGGTATGCGGCTAAGAAAAACCGATGAACAACTAGACGATTGTTGTAACTTCTCTTTGTTGTTTAGCATACTTTTGAAATTTGCGGCGAATCGAGGCATCATGATAAGAGCGTCGGCAAAACTTATGTTAAAATGCATATCACGAAACATTTTCATAAATAGCTCAAATTGATAATTGTTCCGTTCTTGTGCTTTCTTTTTGTTACGTCTTGAAGGGTAAGGTAAAGGTGGTGTGGGTTGGTCATTAGGCAATGGTCTTGGAAACTCGGGTTCCACAATTGGTATTGGTTCAACCGTAGGTGTGGTATGAGCGGTACTTCGTGGGATTGTAATGTGCTCCTTTTCGACCATCACCTCGGGTTCTTTCTCGATTTCCTTCTCCTTAGAAGTACTTGGACGAGAGATTGGTTCCTTGAAAGTTTTACCACTTCGTGTAGTAATAACCTTCATTTCTCCCTTCGGGTTTGCAATGGTATCACTAGGAAGACCACCCGAAGAAGAGGGCTTACACATGATTGCTTCAAACATCTTAGCCATTCGGTCCTCAAATTTTGATTGCCTAGCATCCGCTTTTAATAACTCTTGCTTAATCTCATGTTGTCCTAATTCCATCTTTTGTTGGTTTTGTTGAAGACGTTGGACATTTCCTTCCATTTTGTTTGCATGAGTTTTAAGTTCATTAGCAAGTTCATTTTTAAGCTCGTTTTTCAACTCGGATCTTAAGCTAATCATCTCACGTTGCATGTTATCAAATTTAGCATCATTTGCTTTTGCATAATCCAAAAATTCTCCTTGTAAATTTTTAGTGTGAGCATTTTGAAAACCTTGGGCATTGTTTTGAAAATCACGGTTTTGGTTCTGATTAGAGATTTGTCCATTCCCACTTGGATAATTCCCTTTGTTGTAATTGTGTGTGTTGCCTTGGTAATTACCTTGGTTGTTGTTTCGATAATTGTTAACATTTTGGTTTGGTGGAGCTTGATTTTGGCGGGAACCTTGACCGTTTTGGTTGTAAGTTCCCGTTGCTACATAAGCACTCGAAGTGTTACCATCCGCGGTAATGCACTCGGAAAGATCATGAGCTCCCCACAAGATAAACAACTCTTAGCAACCGCTTTAACCGAAGCGGAATTGGAAGCTTCTTGAGCCTTCCAATGGGACATTAGATTAGCAAATCTATCAAAAAACAGATTTTCCTCATTAGCTTCATCATGTAAGGCGTTAATGCTACGAGACGATTGTGACGAAGATGACGAACCCATATTGGCAACACTCGGTGTGTTACGAGGGTTATAAACCTTAGATCTATTTTCAATGATTTGTAAAGCCTCATTTTTCGTCTTGCACAAAAAATTACCACCCGCGGCGGCATTCAAATAATCTCGTTCATGATCATTAAGCCCATTATAAAAAGTATCCACTTGATGCAATTCCGTAAAATCATGGTGTGGACATTCATGTAACATCTCTTTAAATCGTTCCCATCCCATGTAACATCTCTTTAAATCGTGAAATCTCATTTTTTAAGTATGTTGTTTTAGATGGTGGAAAAAACTTGTTCACAAACTTAGAAACTAGATCGGCCCATGTCAAAATCAAATTTGGCGGTTCTTTCTCGAGCCAAATTTTTGCGGGTCCATCCAACGAGTATGGAAACAACATCATCTTAATGGCGTCATGTGGAACATCCTTAAATTTGCTAGTGGCGGTGAGACGGTTGAAATTCCTAATGTGGTAATGCGGGTTGTCTTTTTCATGACCTCTAAACTTATTTGCTCGCAACATCGACATTAAACCCGTCTTAATTTCGAAATTCTCCGCAAGGATAGCGGGAATCACAATAGCCTCTCCAAAACCCTCGGTGGGTGCTTGTAGCAACTCCATCATAGTACGATTAGCCATGACGACTTCTTGTTCTACAATAGGTTCAACAATTGGAGGTTCTTCAACAATCAACGTCTCTTGATTGGCTTGCTTTTGAAGTCGTTTACGAGCTCGTTTTGCTTGATTACGAGTGATCATAAACTTCACGAAGAATGGGAGGTGAGCAAAGAAGATTCTTTTTGGGTGTTTTGTGAGTTTTCAATTTTTTTGTGTTTTTGATGATATTTAATTTTTTTTGGATTTTGGTGTATCTTCGTAGACAACAATCTACAAAATCTCTCCTCGAATCAAATTCTTGATTAAAGAAGCCTCAAAGGAATGAAAACGATCACGTGGAGTGAACGCCTTCGAATGACTTTAGAACTTTGGTGAAAACCAAGTTGTTCAAGAGGGTTTAATCACAAAGAAAACCAAGTAAATATATTATACGTAATAATACTTTGGGCGGCAAAACCCTCGATTAGCCTTCAATCTCAAAATACTCACAAGCAAGCGGGGAAACGAGGCGGCGCGAAGCACTTAAGAGCCTTTTTCCTTAGGGTATATTTTATAATACCCGCCTTATACCCACCTTATAGTTTGTATCTTTCAAAATCGAGCTTCACGAAAGTATTTATCTATTTTTGCCTTTTTCTTTTTGTTTGAGATTCGAATACAATAATTAGGAGATCAAATCCCAATTAAGGTTGTGTTTTCACACTTTTGGAGATATTGTATATTGATTGTGATACTTAATACAATATCGTAATAATATTTGTACAAGAAAAACTAAGAAAACCGATAATACGTATTAGTAGAGTTCTACTAATACAAATACTAATTGGTTAATATTAAAAACAACAATGCAAATTAATCACGACACACCTCCCCGGCAGCGGCGCCAAAATGATTGTGGTAAAATACACCTCTTGTTTAGGAAAACAAAAGAGCGTATATGAGCGGTAAGTATTGAACAAATGACTTTAGGAAAAATCAAGTGTTAATGACCCAATTAAGTTCGTTTCCCAAGGAGGTATATGTGTGTGACTAAGATGTACAAGATTTGAGATTAATATTTGGTTTAGAAGGGGATTAGAAGAGAAAATGACGAAGTCGTAAATAAAAATTAACACAAAATCACTATTAGAAAGTTAAGACGTAGAACCTAAAAAATCACCAAAATTAAAATAAATTCTAAAAATTACCAAAAATTCACCAAAAATCAAAAATAATAAACTAAGAGTTTACCAATGATCAAAACTTTTTCAAACCTTTTAAATAATTAAATATTCAATTTTTAAATGCTAATTAAAGCCCTAAAAATCAAATAAATTATCAAAAAGCCCAAATAAAGATTTTTCAATTGATAAACCTCTAAAATGACCTAAAAAGATTAAAAACTATTTTTAGAAATTTTAAAACTAATAAAAACTATTTAAAATGATTTAAAAACTATTAAAAATTAAAATAATTATAAAAATTAATCTAAAAGTGATAAAATTATTCTAAAAGTTGCTAAATTCCTATTTTAATGAATTAAACCTAAGAAAAATGTAAAAAATTTGAAAAGGTGAAATTTTAAAAATAATAATAAAATAATAATAAAATAATATTAAAAATCCAAAAATTATAAAAAATTCTAAAAACTTGCAAACTAGTTTATTTTAACCTAAATAATCAGAAAATCAAAGTGAAATTAGCAAAATACCCCTAATGGGCCCTCAAATGGGCCAAATCCAAAAACAGTCAACCTAAATGGGCTTTTGGGCCCAAAAAGTCAAACTTGGCCCAATTGACTTGGAAAAGCCCTATCTGACTTAAAATTCAATTCTAAGAACAAAACTCTAAAGGCCCAAAAGCTGAAAATGTGCTTATCACAGCTTACTGAACACAAAGCTTATTCTTATTGGGCTTTTCAGCCCATTAAGCCATAAGCTAATGCCATAAGCTCTAATTTGACACACAACCCTCTTTTAGGATGCTTAAGAGATCTGTCAAAAGAAATTTCCAATAAGCACCCTCAATAAGCCAGAAAATAGAAAAGCAAAAATCCACAAAACGACAAAATAGTCGGGTTTGAGATTTAGGACACCTCAGAAACTCTAGTTTGTTGCAAAAGCTCACAAATAGCTTAACTAAGAATAATCAATCAAGAAAATCACAAAAAGCCAAGTAGAATAAGCTGTAGGAGCAAATAAGCTGGCTGAAAAAGCCAAATAAGCTAGTTTCCTAGCAAAGGCTTAACCAAAATACTTGTAAACTTCCAGACTTGATATTAAGCTGAGAAAAATGAGTTCTATTACAAAAACTAAGTTGTTGCATGTACCAATAAGCAAAACAGATTCAAATAAGCTTGAAACCAAGTTTGACCAAAAGTCAAACGCTGATAAGTTAAAATCAAACGCTGACAGGAACAAAGTAGGCGTTGACAGACTTAATGAAGTGTAAGGACTTGTTATTCACCCTGCTGGTCAAGGTTTGAGTGCAAACCTTGTGAATCAAGGCTTACCAGTTGGGTAAACTTGATGTGTTTTGGCACAGATAAGCCAATAAGCCAGTGGGCTTATAAGCTATGATCAAAGCAATCCAAATAGCAAAATCCAATCATAAGCAGCATACAAATAAGATCCAAGCAACAATACAACAATCCTAATGCTAGGAATCACAATGCAACACCAAATGAGGTGGTCACTTTGCTGATGCAAATGACCACTTCAACAGACTTTGATAAGCTATAAAAATCACAATAAGCCACCAAATTCAACAAGCAGATAACCAATAGATAGCTTATCACCCAAACTATTCCCAAACCAAATTTCAGACCTTAGATCCAACAAACAAAGAAGTTATTGGATCTGATGTGTTTGACCAAATTCAAAACCAATTTTATCAGATTTTTGCAAAACTTAGAATCCCTTTTCCAAACTTTCAGAAAGTAAACCAATGGCTAAAACTTATGTATTAGGACTTGTTTAGACCATCCAAACCCTAAGAACCAAGGGCACAAGGCCACAAGGCCTTGATAACCAGTAATCCCAAACAACCCTTAATTAACCACTTTTCAAACAAACTTCTGATTTTTACACACAACCTGTTGATTTTAATGATCAAAAAGCTATACTAGGTGACAACTAACAGAAACCAACCAATAAACACAAAGCACAAACACAAGAACACCAAATCATATACCAAAGTACAAAATAAGCAGAAACATGAAATTTTTAGGGGAATCTTAACAAGGGTTTATACCTGCCTTCCACAACATCCTAGGAAGGCCAGCTATGCTCCTTGGACCTTGTTCAACAACTAGAACAAGACTAAGGTACTTCAATGAAGATGATGCAAACTGCCTTGGTTGATGGTTCAAAGTAGAACCTCAAGGACTTGATGTCTTCAACACAAGCAGCAAACAACTCAACCAAGGGCTTTAATCCCTTCACAAGCTTGGTGTCAACAAGCTTGTAAGAGCTTATAGCAAATGGTCAAGGGTTAGTACACAAAATAACCAAAACAGAACCTAGGATTTCAAGGTTTTCAAACCTTAAAAACCTTATGAAACAAGACGTACCTTAACCACAAGATTAAGGTAGGCCTTAACAATCAAATGGAACTCAGAATTAGGCTACTCAAACACCAAACTTTTAACTAAATCAAAAAGAGATTTCAAATTTTCAGAAATTCAAATTTTATTTAACTTAAAAAGGAATTACAAAGATTAATAGCCTAAAACTGGAACAAAGGGACTCTCACATGTTGATGTCTCCTTTTATAGGCAAATGCCTGGCTAAACACTATTCACAAACCCTAGAAGTGAAATTCCCTAAATGCCCTAAGTCCTTCTAGACGAATCCTTGGTGTGAGTTGTTTAAATTCATCTTGGACGTTCATTTCAGCTTTGTTATGAAGCAATGATCCTTGGCTGTTGATTTGGACACGTCACATGACTTGGAGAGTAAGTTGTGTTTTCATTGGGTAAGGAGGTTGAGTGTGGGGTCCAGGGAGTATTGGGAGTGAGGGTTTTGTGTGTGGGATTCGTTTCTGCATGTGTGAATCACACGTGGGTGTGGGTAATTTTGATTTACCCTTTGTTTTAAGTGATGGTAAAACTGGGTGGATGAAGGTGAATAGTAAGTTGTTTGATCCGTTTTTGTAGGAGTGAATAAGTGTTTGGCGCAAAATGTGTTTGAATGTTTCATTTGCACAAGTTTAGCCCTCCTCTTTCCTTTCTTTTGGCATTTGTGGTTAAACTTCTATCAGCGCCCAATTTAACTTGTAACAACTTTCATCACTTGGCAATTTTGGCACAAAACTTTATAAAAAGTGTTTTCAAGGGTTCTTTTTGCCATTTTGAGATATTTCAAGGACTGATTTTGAACATTCTTGATCTTCAAAGGTCTTCATTGTATCTTTGACTTTATGATGGACCATTATTGGCAATTTTGATTTGTTGAGGGACTATTCTTGCCATTTCTTCAAAGTTGAAGGACCTTTTGTGTAATTTTGACAAACTTAAGGGACCAAACTTGTAATTATTAATATACAAGGGTTTTAAGTGTCAATTCTTCAATAAATGAGGATCAATCTTGTTTGTCTTCAAGTCTTCAAGGGTATTTGTTGAGAATTCCATGATTAGGGCCCGGTTCTTTGTACGGCTTTGTTTCTCGTGTCCGTTTTTCTTTGTAACTTGTGATCTTTTGTCTTTTTCACGATATCCATACCTAAAATACACAAGTAAACAAACACAAGCATATATATGGTATTTTATGACATTTTTATGCATTTAAAGCCCGAAAAGAACGATGAGATCATGTATAAATGCCATCTCATCAATGCATAAAGTACAAGTAATAACTATGCCCATGCATAAGTCAACAAACATACTTTCATCTTCTGTTTATAAAACATGCTCGCATGTAAGGGTTATATAACACACGAATCATGGGTGGTTTGGTTCTATGTTTTTCATGCATATTTCAAGTTGGACTAGCAAAACTTATGTATACAGAACTCACATATAGAAAACAAAGACGCCTGATCTTTTAGTGTTTACATACGCACATGAGACTCGCCATACGTGTTAGCTGCTAACAGTTCTACCTAGTTTAATACTATTATTCATTTACTACACTTAGTTCATACACACACACACCCAGTGACTGATGGAGCCATCCTTCGTGTCTTTTATTTTTCTGGCCACTATGGTTCACACAAGCATAATACACAAAAGCACATAATTTACAAGCAAGGTATTTTTACTTGTGTTCATCCTATTTGTTTACATGCATAAGTAACTCATGTATCCACATAAAATCATGCAAAAAAATAAAATAACACATGCCCATATTTCCTTTCTTGGTGTCATTGGGTATGTTTCTATCCACTGTTATCACACAGAAAGCACGCATACAACAATCACATTAACATGTTTGACAATCCCTTGCGTTTTCTTCATGGTTGTTTACATACAATCATATTAGTTTGTTTCATACTTTTTCTATTTCAAAATCATACATCTATTTCTTGTTAAGCCATGCCCATTTTGACATACGTGGTTCCTCCTAGGTCTAGCATAATCCCATTCATGGAGGATGAAGAAAAATATGTGACCAAGGTCTCATATATACATGTGCCGTGGGTTTTATTAATACATTTTACCCTTTAATTTCTTTTTAACCCTAACTCTTTTGTGTCGAACTTATCTATGATCTTTACATATAATCATACTTGTTTACTATGTAGGTTCATACTTGTTCACAAAATAACCCATTTGGTCCATCGCTCATTCGTCTAGTTTGTTAATGGGTCTCTTTTAGATGATTTTGGTCGTCAAATGATTATCACATCAAACCCTAACCCGTGACTAGTTCAATGTAAGTTTTTAGTTCTTAAATGTTTATAGCAAGTATATTATCTACCAATGTGAATGAATGAGAAAGTAACTTACCAAAGGTCCTAAGCTATTTGATGAATAAGGAAATCAAGAACTAGGGAGCAACTATCAAACATGTGCCCACGTTCTAATCATCTTAGTGTTTTCTTGCTTGCTTTAAAAATTAACCCGAACCTTCTTGTTTCTTTATTTTCCACGGTGACCTAGTAGCATTCACTTAGTGCATTTTCTTGTGAGTTTTCAATTTGAGTGTGAGTTTATGAAGAGTTGAAGCTTATATTTATAGGCAAGGAGGTGGGTTTAGGGTTAGACAAAACTAGTTAGGACTTGGTTATTGTTCTAGTTCGAATGTAACTAGTTACCAACCAAATAAACTATCATGGGGAGTTGTATTTTAAATGGGGAAGAGTATTATGTTGGGGTTCACGTTTTTGGCAGGTATTTGAAGGGAAATGGTACTTGGTTTTGACTATTAAAAGAAAGGTTTGTTGTAAGGTACATGTTTAGGGGAAAACCATGGAAGAGTGGTGTTGTATTCGTTGGACAAAGAAGAAGGAGGGAGCAAGACAAGACTTGTAATTAATAGTGTGAAAGTACTAGCAAAAATTCAAAAGAGTTGGATAAAAACATGGGTTTATGAAAGGTACAATAGGGGACTGGTTTGCATAGTGTCAAGGAAGGAAAAGATTTAGTCTTTCTTTTATTTTGGTAAGTAATTTTTTGTATAATATATGGTAGTGAAGTTTAGATGTTTATGTATTGTTGTAAAAGTTGTATAGTAGTAATGTAGTGTATTTGGTAAATGAGAAGTTTTCTAAGTGTGTCATTCAACGTATATCAATTGAAAAACAATTGTTTTGTGTAGTGTCACTCTTAGTTGAGATTACGTGATGTGAATAAGTATCGTCTCCTAGAATAGAAATTCCTAACACGGAAGTTAACAAATAGTCATTTAAGTAATACTTCATATGAACATCATTAAAAAAAATTAATTTGTACACAAAATACGCGTAATCAATCGGGAATATCAATAGACACATAAGTCTAACCCGAACTAACGCGTTTTACGTAAATTAAATAGATTCAAAATTTACCGTTTGTGACAAATTATGTTTCGTATATCGAACTTGATAAAATGTCTATCAAGTGAAAATCTGATTACTTCTTGATGAAGTTTAAATCGGCGAAAAGTTGCATTCATCAAAAACCAATGAACATCATGGATAGAGAAAGTAATCCAACTTAAGCCTGATCGTATTCCCGTAGTTATGTTTGATGAAACTCACGTATGGTAATGAATTACACTTGTGAGAAAAGACCGAATGTGGAGGAAATACCCACATGGCTCTAACTCTATAAGAAGCGAGTAGTAAGATAAATTGATCTTTGAGGACAAAGATCCTGTTTAGGGGTAAATGCTGTGACAATCCGTCAATTTATGATCGATATTTTATTCTCAAGTATTATTTAAAATCATTATTTTAATGTTATATTATGAACTCACTCATTTTTGGGAAGAAATTTGGGTTTACGTCTTGAAGTAGCATCGACTACGTCTAAACCTATAACACCCCCACATTTGGTATGCGCAGCGGAACTACAACCATGGGTGCTACACAGTATTCAATGCATACAAGATATATCAAACGACGCTAAAAAGACGTCGACTTAAAACTTGAAATTTAAAATTGTTAGATAATACATGTCCACAGTTTTTCCAACCCCAAATAGTGCACAGAGTTTAGCGTTTTCGGTCCCCATGAATCTCAACCCAAAAACTTCAGTTTACAACCACATGACATTAAACATAAAAATTGTTTAAGTAGAAAAGGAGGGAAAAACAAGCGGACACCAAGCCGTACACACAACATCCATCCCATGCATGCTCCATCCTACACCTCAGCGGTTACCTGAAACACATGCCAAAAATTTGGTCAACGAAAACGTTGAGTGGAATTCATAGGTTTTACAATCCATTTGAACGTATATATAATAAAAACCATTCGTGATCATTTATAGTCTTGTCGATCAAACAAACTATAATCAGGATACTGACAATTGTGTTTAAGCTCATGACACTAATCCGTTAACTCAATCACCCGCGTAAATATACCGACATGATTCAGATGAAACCAGTGCCCCTTCTAAAGGCATCAGTTGCAATTATACCTTATTTCTCATACAAAATAATCTACCGCAGAACTTACTATAAGTACAGCTTCTCGGCTAGCATTGGGTCGTTAACCCCGTAGTACTACAAATTGCATAAGCGGCTATTTCCCCCTACTCGAGGGCAAGACAATAGTTAATAGTTCATGAATTTAGGGACTTTTGCAACTTTGGTACTCAACACAATTTCTAAGGCAACTTTCGGGTCTAACAATCATTCATGATATACGTTCCTTTTTAAAAACTAGCATGCATTTCCCTCGCGGGTAAAACAATTTGAAATAATATAAGCGAGGCTATAAATTCACACCTTAGATATTAAGTAGTCGGTAGTTCGAGGAGTGATCACTGACGATGTTACGGATGCCCGGGTAAATCAACACCTATCACAAATAACGCGTAATGAGTAATCTCATTTAAATACTTACGGTACTGTATAAAATACATATATACAAGTCACTTAAGACAAATATAACTCACGCCAAAAACAAAAACAACAAGTATCATTCATTTTACTCCATTCGTTCTTATAACCTACGTTATCCATTTTTACTCGTTCTCGCCGGTACTTGACTAAAGTACGGGCTGTTTTACCTTATTAAACCATGCTTATAAAATTTGACAAAATTTCCAAAAATCCTATATGACCTGTAGATAACATGTTTTTAAGCCCAACAAAAATTTTCACTTTTACGACCCGTTACGCAACTCATTTCCACGACTACATTTTACGGGCTGAAATTGCGCTTCGACCAATTTTGACCACTTTGACCTATATGAAAAATACCTTTGACTTCCTTGACACCTAAGTCAACATATAGACCCATTTACACAGGTTAGGGACCAAATTTTGACCCTTGACCATTTACCAAATTATACTTGTGACCCTCGGGATTTGACTAAAACTTTGCACAAATTCGGATTGTGAAAGTCCTCGTCTCCCGGTACCCGATCTTTAAAATGTCATAACTTTTAGCTCGTTTTGAGTCACGGGCTCTACCTTATACCAAATTAAAGCTAGAAAAACCCTCTATCACTATATTTAGTTTTCAAGACCTGGAACAAAAATCATTTTTCTAAAATAGGCCAAATGTTTCTGCCTAAATATGACCATACCAAAAACACGCTTAGACTCGATTCCAAGACTTCTAATCAACACTAAACATCATCCTAAGCCTTCCCAAACATAACCTAACATCAAAATTCCATCCTACCCCTATTGATCAACCAATCTCAATATCAAGAATCAAAGAAAATGAACATGCAAGTAATAAGACCTATATGAATCATCCTAAAACAACAAACCAAACACAAATATAACATGCAAAATCAACAACCACCATGGCTCCCCAAACACCCCCTTTGCCGTGGGGTTTGGGTGACCCAATCACCACAACCAAATTAATTTTGGTGGGTTTTCATGGTGTTTATACTTCCATAACACTTAATTATCAACATGCATTAGCTCTTTAAGCCTCAAAAATGAATTTGGATCATATGGAAAAAATCTTGAAAAATTTTTATCAATGCATGTTGGATTTGAGCACATGAACATGTGGGGAATGACCAAACTAAGTGTGGTCTAACCTTAGATTTTTGAAAAATCAAGTGGAAAAAGATTTTTGGTGGATTTGATGGTGGTCTAGGGGTGACCGTGGGTTTAGAGAGACAAGGAGGGAGAGAGTTTGATTTTTTTCTTGTAAATTTTGTGTGTGTTTGTGTGTTTGTCCTTTTTGGCCCTTTTGATGGGTTAGGAGGGACCTAAATGCAATTTTGGGCTTCTTTTGTCCTTAAATAGAAAATGACCTCAAAACTTTGCGGGTTTGACTCATTTGTCAATTTTGAAAATTTTACGGGAGTCGGAAATCTTCCCGAACGCTCCAAAATATTTTTGGGATACTTTAAATGTACTTGGAAGGCTATAAAACTCACCCGACTCAACTTAACACGAACCGTAAATAAAATTCTCGAAAAATTACATTATCGATAAATCGTCAAAAATTATATAAAATTGGGCATCCCTCGGGATCGTAATCGTCATCGTCCTTCTTAAAACGTCAAACGTAAAAATTATAACCTCGAACATCGGCTTTGACCAAAATACTTATAAATTATAGAAATTATAATTTAATAAAAATTTCAAAAATTAGCGTAATTTAGGGTATCGTTAATGACCTCGATTTCTAGGGTGTCACATCCACCCCTCCTTAAAGAGAGCGACGTCCCGGCGCTCGCCTCTTCTTGTACTCACATTTCGTGCTACTGGAACAGATGAGGATACCTTTCCTTGAAAAAGTCCTCACGTTCCCAGGTGTATTCCGGTCCACGCTTAGAATTCCATCGGACCTTCACGATAGGAATCCTACTATGCTTCAACCGCTTGACCTCCCGGTCCATTATTTCCACAGGTTCTTCTACAAAGTGCATTTTGTCGTCTAGTCGAATCTCGTCCAAAGGAATCACCAATTCCTTGTCTGCCAAACTCTTCTTCAGGTTCGATACGTGAAACGTGTCATGAATAGCACTAAGCTCGGTCGGCAACTCTAACTTGTACGCTACCGGTCCAATTCGTTCAACGATCTTAAACGGTCCAATATACCTCGGACTCAACTTTCCTTTCTTTCCAAAACGAATTACACCCTTCCACGGCGATACCTTGAGCATAACCATATCTCCAACTTCAAACTCCAACGGTTTCCTTCGGTTATCGGCATAACTCTTCTGTCGGCTTCTCGCAGCAAGTAGTCGGTTCTTGATCTGCACGATCTTCTCTGTCGTTTCTAAAACCATTTCGGGTCCAGTCAATTGACTTTCCCCTACTTCACTCCAACACACAGGCGATCTACACTTCCTTCCATACAATGCTTCGAACGGTGCCGCTTTGATACTCGCATGATAACTATTATTGTATGAAAATTCCACTAGAGGCAAGTGGCGTTCCCAACTTCCTCCAAAATCAATCACGCACGCTCGGAGCATGTCCTCCATCGTTTGAATCGTTCGTTCATTCTGGCCGTCAGTTTCCGGGTGATAAGCCGTGCTTAAACTCAGTTCAGTGCCCATCACACATTGAAGCGATTTCCAAAATTCCGACGTAAATCTACTGTCGCGATCCGAAATGATCGATAACGGCACTCCATGTCTACAGACGATCTCTTTCACGTACACGCTGGCGAGTCTTTCCATACTGTCCGTCTTCTTCATAGGTAAGAAATGAGCAGATTTCGTCAACCTATCCACAATTACCCATATCATATCGCATCCACTAGGAGTCCTAGGTAAACCCGTCACAAAATCCATTGCGATTTTCTCCCATTTCCATTCTGGGATTTCCGGTTGTACTAACAATCCAGATGGTTTCTTATGTTCTGCCTGAACCTTCGCGCAAGTCAAACACTTACTGACGTAACGAGCAATATCTGCCTTCATATTCGGCCACCAATAGACTTTCTTCAGGTCGTGGTACATCTTATCCGATCCAGGATGTATCGAATACTTCGACTTATGCGACTCATTCATAACCAATTCTCGAACTCCAGGCTTTCCTTCCTCAGATGAACACAATGGCAACCAAATTCGATTCTCAAAATATCTTAGTCCGTCAGACCTAATCACGAAAAGAGGTTTCAACATTCGTCCCAAATTCTCGGCTTCAACATTCCCTTTCATTAATCCTCTCTCCTGAGCCTTCAGTATGGTTTCGGTTAAGTCAACGCTCTCACTCATCACTAAAGCTCTAACTCTCAAAGGTTTCTCCCGTTCCTTCCTACTCAATGCATCCGCTACAACATTCGCCTTCCCAGGGTGATAGCGAATTTCGCAGTCATAATCACTCAGTAGTTCAACCCATCGTCTTTGTCGCATATTCAACTCCTTTTGATCTAAAATGTGCTGCAAACTCTTGTGATCAGTGAATACAACACACTTTGTCCCATACAGATAGTGTCTCCACAACTTCAACGCAAAAACCACAGCTCCTAATTCCAAATCGTGCGTCGTGTAGTTCTCCTCGTTCTTCCTTAATTGCCTCGACGCGTAAGCTATCACCTTTTCACGTTGCATTAACACTGCTCCGTAACCCTTACGAGACGTATCACAATACACCACGAAGTCTTCGGTTCTTCAGGCAATGATAAAATCGGCGCGGAACATAACTTATCCTTGAGCGTTTCGAAAGCAAGCTCTTCCTCATTTCCCCATTCATACACCCTATTCTTTTCAGTAAGCCGCGTCAATGGTTTCGCAATCAACGAAAATCCTTCAATAAACCTTCTATAATACCCAGCTAAACCCGAAAATTGTCGAACTTCAGTCGGCGTCGTCGGTGCTGACCATTCCCTGATCGCTACGATCTTAGCAGGATCTACACGAACTCCCTCACTATCAATCACATGACCTAGAAACTGCACTGATTCCAACCAAAACTCACACTTAGAGAATTTTGCATACAGCTTCTCTTTCCTTAACAACTCCAAAATCTTTCTTAGGTGCTTCTCGTGCTCCTCCTTGCTTTTAGAGTAAATAAGTATATCATCGATGAAAACAATAACAAACTTATCTAGATACGGCTTGCACACGCGATTCATAAGATCCATGAATACAGCAGGCGCGTTTGTCAACCCAAACGGCATCATTCGAAATTCAAAGTGTCCATACCGCGTACGAAAGGCGGTTACAGGAATATCCTCCTCTCTTACACGCAGTTGATGATACCCTGATCTTAAATCGATCTTAGAGTATACACTGGAACCTTGTAATTGATCGAACAAATCATCAATCCTCGGTAATGGGTACCGATTCTTAACCGTCAGCTTATTGAGTTCTCTATAGTCGATACACATCCTAAACGAACCATCCTTCTTCTTTACGAACAACACTGGCGCTCCCCAAGGTGATGAGCTCGGCCTAATAAATCCTTTGTCCATCAATTCCTTCAATTGATCCGCTAACTCCTTTAACTCAGATGGTGCTAAACGATAAGGTGCTCGTGCAACCGGCGCAGCTCCTGGCACTAAATCAATTCGAAACTCGACCTCGCGGTTAGGCGGTAAACCTGGCAACTCGTCTGGAAAAACGTCCGGATATTCGCGAATAACTGGTACCTCTTCAATCCTCGCCTCTACATCACCATCGTTCGAAACCTGTGCCAAAAACACATCGCATCCGCTCTCTACATACTTCATCATCTTCAAACACGAAATCACCTTCAAACGAGAAGTGCATTCGTCTCCCTTAACCGTCAAAACCCTATTCCTCAGCGGAATCTGCACCAATCTCTCACCACAGACGATCGTAGCACTGTGCGCCATTAGCCAATCCATTCCCACAATCACGTCAAACGATCCTAGCTCTATAGGCATCAAGTCGATTTTAAAAGCGTAGTTTCCTAACTTCAAGGTACACCCTTTCAGTATAGAATTCGTACTAACAATTTTTCCATCGGCTAATTCAACATTATAACTAGTCGTTAACAACACCGGTTCTCTATCGATATGACGACTAAATCTAACGTCTACAAAACTCTTGTCGGAGCCAGAATCAAACAAAATACTAGCATAACAAGCGTCTAGCAAAAACGTACCGGTAACCACATTTGGACCTTGTGGTTTATCAGCAGTTCCCACTTGATACACAGCTGCCGCATTATTTCCTCCCCGTCTGTTTCCTGTCTTCGGGCAATTCGCTTGCACATGCCCTCTTTCTCCACAGCTATAACATCCTCTCATCCTGATAGCATTAGCCCCAGTGGCTACTCCTCCCGTTCGACAACTAGCAGTCCTATGACCTGCCTTTCCACACTTGCCGCATGCCGGCGGGCAATTTCCAACATGATACAAGTTGCACTTTCCACAATGGGGATTCACTTTCACACCTCTAGGGTTCGTCACTGCCCTCATCCCTTCATTCCTTCTCTGATTAAACTGCTGATTACGGTTCGGCCCATGGTTGTTTCGGTTTCCTCCTCGGTTCTGGCCTTGGGATTGATTACTTTGTGCTGCCTCCCATTTCCTTTTGTTGCCTTCAGCAATGTAGTTCTGCTTGTCCTGAAGCTTAACGTCCATCAAAGCGTGAGCCATTTGAACCGCTTCATCAAACGTTCCAGGTTTCGACGAAGTTGTTTCACCTTTGATGTTGCTAGATAAACCCTTAATATACTGCTTCATTTTCTTGGCATCATTGGCAAATATGTCTGGACACAAAAGACTTAACTCATTGAATCTCCTGGTGTAAGCAACTATATCGTTGTTCTTCAAGGTCAAATGTCTCAATTCGTCCTCCAATTGCCCCAATTCCTCCTCTGGGCAAAACTTCTTGGTCAACAAAGCTTTGGTCGCATTCCACGTTCTTGCATTTGCCACAGCCAATCCCACCGTAGCTACCTGGGTATTCCACCAACTCAACGCATCATCGAGAAACGTAGCTGCTGCAAACTTTACCTTATCCGCCTCTGCACAACCACTGATTTCAAACGTACTTTCAACTTTTTCCAACCATCGCCTAAGTTCTAGGGCTCCACCCGTTCCACGGAACTGCGTGGGACCGCACTTCATAAAGCTAGAATAGGTACACACTCTAGGGGCTGGCTGTCTCCCCGCGTTCCTTCCTCGATCCTGATTTCTCCCAGCTCGGTCCGCTTCCAACGCATTAGCTATTGCTTCCTGAATCATGTTGTTAACACGATCGGCAGTCAACTTTGGAGGCATTGTTTTATCGAATATCTCTTTCTGCAAGACAAGAAAAATAGAAAAACAATGTAAGTATTCATATCAAGTTTCCCAGACATAAAATACATACAACGACACATCACTACGGAGTTACTAATATTCATCAATTCACACCACAAAAGATCAAATTTAAGACATATCACAGATCATGAAAGGTAACATAGATTGTATTGATAGTTAACCAAAATCGTGACAAGTAATGCCACTACAATCGTTCACCACAAAACATCAAGTACTTGAGTTTCTCGTCATAATACCATCATACAAAGGTCTAAAATAGTTCTATTACAATGATCAAAGAAAATACAAAACAAGTAACTAGGCATGTGGTGATCCACACTGCCTCTTGGATGGCGGCTCGTCGTCGTCTTCCTCGGTTTCCTCATCACTCACTTCCTCATCCACATCATCCACTTTTCCCTTTCCTTTCTCATCCGGCCCACATTCTGTTTCCTTTCTCATCCCTGATGTGGATCCATACTCAATCGCTACCTGACTTCCCACCGAAATACAAGCACCTCCAGTAGGCGGCTGAACCATGAAGTCATTCGCCTCCATCTCCACATCGTCCACGAATCTCCAATCCGGGGGCAATGAATCCCTCACACGATGCTCCCAACTCTGCATCCTCGACAACCTCATTTGATCTTCCCTCACACGGTCAAGACTAGCACTTAAATTTGCAACCATTGATTTCAAACTGTTGATGGCACTTGTGTTCATCATCCCATCATACGCAATTCTTGAAGTTCTTTCCAACAATCTTTGATGTTCCCTCTCAGTCTTATCAAACTTCTTAATCACCCTAGTCTCAACTACAAACCGCTCATACATCAACCTTTCCATCCTCCCCAAACGACCTGCGGGATCCCAGTAGTGACTCGGCCTCGGAAAATAGACCCTTGCAATATTCTCATGAATCGATGGCGACTTGGATGACTCTCCACTGCTCCCATTACTATTGTCCATCGGGCGATCAAAGGGTTGCTGCTCATAACGACCGGTCGGTGGTACCTCATAACCCTTCGGCGAATTCGGAGACTGAAGCAAATCAGGTTCGGTCTGGCCTACGGCATCCTCGGGAATGCCATCATCCAATAGCTCCTCGGGCTCTTCTTCGGAATCCTCATTGTCGTCACTACTCATGCTGAAATTATCCACCTCACTTTCGTCATTGTCGTTTTCCGGCCCTATTTCGGCTTCTGGAGCGATCCATGCATTATTATTGTCCGGCGGGTTCGGAGGAAACGGTCCCCCTTCGTGACCTACGACGTAATCGTTTCCGTTATCGTTGGGCGGTACCTCGGCCATTCCTGCAATAACAGCGAATTTCGGAGGGTACATAAGTAATTATACAATAATTATAAATATATGCATGCAAATGCAATGCAAAGGTGGTACATATGCCCGAAATGTAATAATATGATGCTCATGCATGATTTATATGAAAATTACGATGTCGGATATTTCACGTAAAATTCAACGTCTACATATAGTAATTTCATACTTATATAATAATTACCCACATATATACTTTACTCAAAAGTATACGTCAAATGCCATAAATACAACAATAAATCTTACCGGAGCCATGCAGGATAGTTGTGTGCGCTTGGACCCTTTTTCTTACGACACCAAAAGTTATATTTTAGGATTTTCAAAAACGACCTAGTTCTCTATAACTCGTGGCTCTGATTACCAATCTATAACACCCCCACATTTGGTATGCGCAGCGGAACTACAACCATGGGTGCTACACAGTATTCAATGCACACAAGATATATCAAACGACGCTAAAAAGACGTCGACTTAAAACTTGAAATTTAAAATTGTTAGATAATACATGTCCACAGTTTTTCCAACCCCAAATAGTGCACAGAGTTTAGCGTTTTCGGTCCCCATGAATCTCAACCCAAAAACTTCAGTTTACAACCACATGACATTAAACATAAAAATTGTTTAAGTAGAAAAGGAGGGAAAAACAAGCGGACACCAAGCCGTACACACAACATCCATCCCATGCATGCTCCATCCTACACCTCAGCGGTTACCTGAAACACATGCCAAAAATTTGGTCAACGAAAACGTTGAGTGGAATTCATAGGTTTTACAATCCATTTGAACGTATATATAATAAAAACCATTCGTGATCATTTATAGTCTTGTCGATCAAACAAACTATAATCAGGATACTGACAATTGTGTTTAAGCTCATGACACTAATCCGTTAACTCAATCACCCGCGTAAATATACCGGCATGATTCAGATGAAACCAGTGCCCCTTCTAAAGGCATCAGTTGCAATTATACCTTATTTCTCATACAAAATAATCTACCGCAGAACTTACTATAAGTACAGCTTCTCGGCTAGCATTGGGTCGTTAACCCCGTAGTACTACAAATTGCATAAGCGGCTATTTCCCCCTACTCGAGGGCAAGACAATAGTTAATAGTTCATGAATTTAGGGACTTTTGCAACTTTGGTACTCAACACAATTTCTAAGGCAACTTTCGGGTCTAACAATCATTCATGATATACGTTCCTTTTTAAAAACTAGCATGCATTTCCCTCGCGGGTAAAACAATTTGAAATAATATAAGCGAGGCTATAAATTCACACCTTAGATATTAAGTAGTCGGTAGTTCGAGGAGTGATCACTGACGATGTTACGGATGCCCGGGTAAATCAACACCTATCACAAATAACGCGTAATGAGTAATCTCATTTAAATACTTACGGTACTGTATAAAATACATATATACAAGTCACTTAAGACAAATATAACTCACGCCAAAAACAAAAACAACAAGTATCATTCATTTTACTCCATTCGTTCTTATAACCTACGTTATCCATTTTTACTCGTTCTCGCCGGTACTTGACTAAAGTACGGGCTGTTTTACCTTATTAAACCATGCTTATAAAATTTGACAAAATTTCCAAAAATCCTATATGACCTGTAGATAACATGTTTTTAAGCCCAACAAAAATTTTCACTTTTACGACCCGTTACGCAACTCATTTCCACGACTACATTTTACGGGCTGAAATTGCGCTTCGACCAATTTTGACCACTTTGACCTATATGAAAAATACCTTTGACTTCCTTGACACCTAAGTCGACATATAGACCCATTTACACAGGTTAGGGACCAAATTTTGACCCTTGACCATTTACCAAATTATACTTGTGACCCTCGGGATTTGACTAAAACTTTGCACAAATTCGGATTGTGAAAGTCCTCGTCTCCCGGTACCCGATCTTTAAAATGTCATAACTTTTAGCTCGTTTTGAGTCACGGGCTCTACCTTATACCAAATTAAAGCTAGAAAAACCCTCTATCACTATATTTAGTTTTCAAGACCTGGAACAAAAATCATTTTTCTAAAATAGGCCAAATGTTTCTGCCTAAATATGACCATACCAAAAACACGCTTAGACTCGATTCCAAGACTTCTAATCAACACTAAACATCATCCTAAGCCTTCCCAAACATAACCTAACATCAAACTTCCATCCTACCCCTATTGATCAACCAATCTCAATATCAAGAATCAAAGAAAATGAACATGCAAGTAATAAGACCTATATGAATCATCCTAAAACAACAAACCAAACACAAATATAACATGCAAAATCAACAACCACCATGGCTCCCCAAACACCCCCTTTGCCGTGGGGTTTGGGTGACCCAATCACCACAACCAAATTAATTTTGGTGGGTTTTCATGGTGTTTATACTTCCATAACACTTAATTATCAACATGCATTAGCTCTTTAAGCCTCAAAAATGAATTTGGATCATATGGAAAAAATCTTGAAAAATTTTTATCAATGCATGTTGGATTTGAGCACATGAACATGTGGGGAATGACCAAACTAAGTGTGGTCTAACCTTAGATTTTTGAAAAATCAAGTGGAAAAAGATTTTTGGTGGATTTGATGGTGGTCTAGGGGTGACCGTGGGTTTAGAGAGACAAGGAGGGAGAGAGTTTGATTTTTTTCTTGTAAATTTTGTGTGTGTTTGTGTGTTTGTCCTTTTTGGCCCTTTTGATGGGTTAGGAGGGACCTAAATGCAATTTTGGGCTTCTTTTGTCCTTAAATAGAAAATGACCTCAAAACTTTGCGGGTTTGACTCATTTGTCAATTTTGAAAATTTTACGGGAGTCGGAAATCTTCCCGAACGCTCCAAAATATTTTTGGGATACTTTAAATGTACTTGGAAGGCTATAAAACTCACCCGACTCAACTTAACACGAACCGTAAATAAAATTCTCGAAAAATTACATTATCGATAAATCGTCAAAAATTATATAAAATTGGGCATCCCTCGGGATCGTAATCGTCATCGTCCTTCTTAAAACGTCAAACGTAAAAATTATAACCTCGAACATCGGCTTTGACCAAAATACTTATAAATTATAGAAATTATAATTTAATAAAAATTTCAAAAATTAGCGTAATTTAGGGTATCGTTAATGACCTCGATTTCTAGGGTGTCACAAAACCAGAGGATTCTACGTTACATGCTTACGTTTACATACACCGTTTTTGGTGACAGTTCGACATTTCAGGAAAATAAATTTATTCGTGATTATTAATTTGGAATTTTAAATTTGTGTTGGTTCATAAACTCACAAATTTACGAGAAGAGATTAGGACTTACGTGCATAATTTAACGTCCTTTACGACTAAACCGGAAACCTTAGGTTTACGTATTTACATTTTTGAACTCCGTTTTGGTGAGACAATTTTTATTAGATTCGTTTTGTGCCGTTGATTCATAATTTATAAAAACATTTTTCGTAAAACGACCCGAGGGCACGTAAATCGAGGAAACTAGAATCGAGGAGTACCGGTAAATTAGTGGAGATGAGACAAGTTTACACTTGCCTCACCCCCACTATGGGTGGCAAGGCTTAGAAAACACACCATTTGTGGTGTCAAGTTTATATACACACTAAGGACACATGTCCTTAGTGCATACACAAACCACTAAACTAACAAAACTAGCTACACCATAAACCATTTCTCATTTCATACATGCAAAACCACTCAAACACTCACTTCTCTGTCTATGAACGTCTATAGCCACCCTCCTATCACCATTTTCATCAAATTTTAACCATAAACAAAGGCTATAATCAACATATGTTGAAGTCTACTTGAAAAGATGAAGATTGGAGGTGATTATAACACGTGAAAAGGAGTTTTCATGGAGGTCTTTGGGCTGATTTTCAAGAAGGATTTTAGGGCTGATTTCATGGAGGTGTTCATCTATTTGAAGTACTCAAGAAGTTGCTTTGCTAAAGTTGAAGATTTGGTAACAAGGAACCAAGCCTTGTTCATCAAAATCCCATCTTTTCATCATCTTGGTGGTATAGAGATTGTTTCTTCCTATCCTCTTGTTATTTTGATTATGTAATATTGTATTTTCTTTATTTATGTTTATGTATATGATGATGAATGATGATCAAAATATTATGTGGGGATCATGTGTTGATAAACTTGGTTAAAAAGATTGAAAACTACATGTAAAAGTGGTAAAATCTTGCTTAAATAAGTAGGCTGTATAAAAACAGTAAAGAACCTTATGTTAAACTGTTAAAATGGCATGAATGAATTAATATATAGTAAGTTATAATACTTGTACACATGTGTGAGTTGGCCATACAATGGAATCTTTATAATGAGTGAGATATGATCAAAACAATATTGAAGTACAAATCTGAGTAGTCGGTTTTAGACGGACTGTTAGGGACATTTAGGGACAGATTGAGCAGTAGCTAAAACTGAGTTAATTGTAGCACATATCATGTAGCTTGTGGTGTCCAAAAATGAGCTTCTATCTCCTTATATAACTCAAGATATGGTGAAAATGGTGAAAGTGAAAATAATAATCAGATTTGTAAAATAAAAGTATATAGTATAATATTAGCACTCAAGTAAATATAATATAAAATGTATACTTAAAATCCAATAACTTATATATTACATATAAATAAGTATGTACATTAATAAATAAATGAGACATTTTATTAAAATAGCAATTTGATAAGTTTTATAAGTTATAAAACTATAAACATGAGTTTTACGTCTTTTTCGGCTAAAACTGTAAAATTAACGTTTTCGTCAATTAAAACTTAGATGGTCGGACCCGTCTAATGTAAACTTTTTATAACTCATATACTGATATATAAGTACCTATTACATGTAAAAACCGATAAAACCAGAGCTTTATAGCATTTGGACATTAACGGGCCAAGTTAGCCTTATTGGACTATTAATCCAACTAATTTGGCTAAACACTTATAAACTTACTCATTGGGCTTAACCCACATGGGCCCAACATGTAAAGTATAATACTGATATTAAAAGTGTAAAATGGATTAATATAAGTTAATGGGCTTATAATAGGCTTATTGGGCCTAAAACATGTAAATAAGTAAAACTAGTAACTAGTATAAAAGTTACCAACACATAACACTATAATGAGTAAATAAAGATGTACAATCCCACTTGATCATCATCATATTTATAAAATAATCATATGTATACATAGCTATCGTTTTTATAAATTCATTGGACAAAAGTCTAAGATGAGTATTATTTGTCTAGGTTTCCGTGATTGAAGTACCCTACATCCAAATCGTCGATAACCCGCCTTTCCCAATCAACGTGAGTTCATAGCCTCACACTCTATTAAATGTTTTTATGAAATATTTTATAAACCCGCGAGGGAGATAACATGTTAGTTTTAATAAAATAGGACACCAGTTGTCCCGATGGTTTTCTTATTGATTTGGACCCGAATGATTATATGACCCGATGAATGATTAGACCCGATGAATGAAATGAGATGGATTATTATTAGTTAAGTTATGTCACTAAAAGTCCCATTAGCATGAATTGTGAACTACCGGGATTTGGTAGACACTTATGAATATAATAGTACTATTTGGGGAAGATCACCCCAGTTCGTGCCTTGACGGTTGATCCCCGTCGTGCCACATTGATTGGTAAGCGAATTTATGTATGAGAAGATTTCCATAGCGTGATTTTTTTGACGACACACTAATTTAGATGGGGAAATTGAGTTTCGGGTTAGCTACCCGTTGTTTGTTATAAAAAGGTAGCAATGTCATGCGGCTTATAATAATCCAAGTAACGAAAATAATGCTATACGCATTAATTACGATATATTGCCTGACTAGCAATACGGGGTCTTATATTGATATTATGTTCGTGTTTTTGTTTTACATAACCATATTCATATAACGTTTTTTATTTAACTTTATACAACGTTATAAAACGTATTGTATGATGTTTTTATGACATTGGTTCGTATAATGGTTTTGAAGGCAAAAGCCTATATTGTGATTTTGACAAAGAATTGTATAAAATGTTTTTGGCTTATTTTATGGCCTACAACAAAGGATTGTACAAAAATGATTTTCGGTAATAATTTTATACCGATGATATATTAATGGATTTCATTAAACTCTATGAATTCACTCGGCGTTTTCGCTGACCTTTTCTTTTAACATGTTTTATCTCAGGTACTTGAAGGTAATTCTCGGAAAGACAACAAGAATTCATGGCCCGCACTTAAATAACTATTTCCATTCAAATGCTTTGTAAAAATTGTATGAAATACTATGACTCGGGACCTATGTAAATTTGATATTCATGAATGGAAAATGCTTTATTATTAAACGACGCGATTTTTAAGCGTTGTCTATGATGTGAGTAATGTGTTATCCCGTAACACCAACGACTCTTCCGCTGAACTAAAGTATGAAAATTTGGGGGTGTTACTCTAAACAAACTTGTTAAGGGAAATTTTGTTAGAGGATTACCTACCAAATCTTTTCAAAATGATCTCACATGTACTGCTTGTCAAAAAGGTAAACAACATAGAACCTCTTGTAAGACCAAGACTATCAACTCAGTGACTAAGCCTTTTCAACTCTTACACATGGATTTGTTTGGTCGAGTTTCTGTTAGGAGTATTAGTCACAAGACCTTTTGCCTAGTTATAACTGATGCTTATAGTAGATTCAGTTGGGTATTATTTTTGTTACATAAGAATGAAACCAGTGATATACTTAAAGACTTTATTACCTTTGTTAAGAAAGAATTCACTAAACAAGTCTTAATCATTAGGACAGATAATGGGACAAAGTTTAAGAATACTGAATTTGATGAATGTTGTAGGTCTAAAGGAATCAAGAGACAATTTAGTAATCCTAGGACTCCACAACAAAATAGAGTAGTTGAAAGGAAAAATAG